>CM031235.1:867482092-868082092 GCA_018340775.1 Taxus wallichiana var. yunnanensis
ATATATTATCTACCTACGGACTTCACACTTAAAACGATATAAGCTAGTCACGAGCCATCAACATTTTCACCTTCCACTTAATTTCTACACCCTTTTAGGCCTTTTCGCCACTCACAAAAATTCCTTTCAAAAATTTCCACGGCCTCCTAAAATTACACATCCATGCATATGCCATATTAAGAGCCCACTCAGCACTGTTAAAATCTTAATCGATGACACATTATCCTAACAAACAACACCGCAAGAAGTTTCAAAACATCAACACGATTGAGAATTTCCCAAAATGAAAATTTCCCTTCCCTCCTCTGTCATGGACTGCCCGAACGATTCCTCTAAACCTTGCTCTGCATTCAGTCTACAAAACACTTCAATGCCAAACCTTTACAAATTGCTTCCAAATTCCTACGATTTAGAGCCATGCAAGGGACCTGCAAATATAATCAAACCTAGAAAGTTTATCCCAGAACTATTCCCTGTATATGCTGCACCTCAGTCTACAAATTCTCCTTTAACTAACCCGGTTTCAAAGTTTCTCAACTGTTTAACATTGAGCGGGAGTTCAAGCACTTCGGAAAAGGTATGTAATAGCCTCCCAGGGTTAGAATTAGGGTTAACCTGTGCATTATTGCGAGACCATAAGACATTCATTTGCATTATTCAAAGTAGAATTAGCTGACATTTAATAGTTTTGAACTTGTTTAAAGTGAATGCAAGGATAACTGGCAACAGTGAAAACATATGGCAGGTTTAATTGGAGTGTTTTAGCGATTTTAGGGTTTTTGGGGATACCAGCGTTAAAAATTTTAGACTATTATGGTTTTCAGGGTTTGAGGATTCATGGTCTCGCAATGGGCTATATTGAAATGCAATATCCAAATGTGTTTTGTTTTGAATTGCTTGTACTTTTTAATGGATTTCAGCATGGTCCCTGGTTAAACTTTGAAAGAGAGCTAGGGCAGAGATTTAATGGAGGCAAGATTTTCTTGAGGAACGCTATTGGTAATGCACTGAGGCCAAGGCAACGGGTGGTGCCTTGTTTTGGCAGTGTTTCCATGGGTGGGCAGGAGCGCTTGGAAGCCAAGAATGTATTCCAGCTTGCTTTGAGTGAACATTATGTGTCCAAGACGCTCCGGGAGTTGATGTCTATACGGTCTGTAATGTCAAAAATGAATTCGTGCTTGTTTCAGATCCCACTGGTCAAAAGTCACTTGGGCTGCTTTGTTTTAGACAAGAGGATGCAAAGGCCCTCCTTGCCCAGGTTGGTTGCTCTAAAATTATAATTTTGTATTTGAACATAAATATACAGATTTGTTGATTGGCATGTTTCTGCTTCAATTGCTTCATGCAAGTTGATTTTTCGTAATCACAAAGCAAAACTTTGTTTATCCGTAAAACAATTCAGCATGATTTCCCTGTACTTATTTATCCAAAACCCAACCAAACCACTGAAATGATATGTTTTCAATGGTGTCACGGATTCTTGAATGTGGCAATGTAGCATTTACATACATCATGACTATGTACAGAATACACACATGGCATAAACTGTAGTCTTGATGAGCAACCATAACATTAATATAGCATAATTGTGACTTACAATGTGATTCCAGGTAGACACAAACATGCTATTTGACATGTTAATGATAGCTCAGAGCAGTCATATAGATTGTATGGATTTGAGTGCATCTGGTATCTGATTTATGTAAAAATTGCACGAATTATAGTGGTATTGGTTGTGCCACTGGACTTAGTCAAATGATTGCATCTTTCTTTTTCTGCAAATGTTATCAAACTGAATTTATCACCGTTTGTCAGAGGCGTTCATACTACCATGCAAAGCTATATAACTACACTTTTAAGTTTTGAACAAAGGATCGCCAATCTTCGCTTCAGGCTCCTACTCGGAAAGAAAATTCATACTAGTGATTCAAGAAGATAGAAAAATCACCTGGAATTGTGAGGCCATCAGCATTTAGAGGCAAGAGAAAAGGATCCATTCTTGATTCAGGATGCAGTAAATTGGAAATGTTATTACAGTTTTGATAATGTGCTACAATGTGGCTCCAGATAGACACAAACTTGTTATTTGACATCTAACTGATAGACCAGAGCATCACAGTCAAAGCCAGCTCTCAATTTGTGTCCTTGAAAGTTAAGTGGCTTTTAAGTGCATCTGGGATCTGATTTGTGTCATAAATTGCATGAGTTAGTAGTATTGGTTGCGCTACTGGACTTAGTCAAAGGAATGTATCTTTCTTCTTCTGCAAATGTTATCAGATGGAATCTATCAGTGTCTGTCAGAGGCATATTTGTTTTCATGTAAAGCTATATAACTATACTTCTGAACTACACTTTTGAACAATGGATCACTGTTTTCTGTTATAAACTTATACCTGTATAGTTTATGCTGAAACTGACAACTAAAATTCATACTCGGGAAGATAGAAGACTTCCTTTTAACTGTGAGGCTATCACCATTTTAGAGTCAAGAGAAAAGGATCCATTCTTGACACAGGATATAATAATTTGGAAATGTAATAGCACTTGAGGATTATGTGCTAATTCCAGCCAGAAATGTTACAAATGGATAAAATACTGAGGAATCCAAGCCCTGGGTTTGACTTCTTCATTACACTTTTAAACCTTAGGAATGGAATCTTCTTCTTTGTCCTCTGATTTATGCTGTTTCCAACTTGGTCATCTTGCTCTTTTTGATTCCTCCAGTTATCTTCTCTTCTATTATGGTTCCTTTGCAAAAGGATTCTGGAAACAACCATTAATATTAACTTCACTTATTCGAGTTTGTGGTCTTTGATGACCTTATTCACTGCCAATATCATCCATTTTCCCCCTTTGCTCCATTACCATAATCATGGAACGCAAGACAAGATTCATCTGTTCCAAAGGCTCCTTATCTCATGCAAATGATTTCTTATGGCTTCTTCCTGTGATAATGCAAGTTCTCGTTTCCAATTATCTGCCTAAGAAGGGCTGAGAATAAAGCCATGGATGGTGCCTGTCCACGAGGCCAAAAAAGTGGCCCTGACACCACTGCTTTAACTATGGGGAAGTTTTCATAGATCTGAAACTGAGGCTGGACAGAAATCTGAAACTGAGGTTGGCGTGAGATCTCAGATCTGAACTGAAAATTGGAAATTTATATTTTATTTTTATGTTAGTTTTTGGATTGAAACTTTACTTTTTTGAAAAATAAACTACAGCATTGAAACAGTCAAGAAAAAAACATTGAAATTTGAAAAGAAAAGCAGGTGCCAATTTAAAGTATTGCAAATATCATCTCCAGACCGCACATAAAATAAAATAAATTTTCCTGAAAAGGTATGTGTGCCAACTCAAGCCTTGTGCTTGGGCACAAACAATCTTTAATGTTTTGAAAGTTGAAAATCTTTGGAAAAATGTTAATAAATATTTATAAAATCTTTGAACATAACCAGTTTTTTTTTCACAAAATCAAATAAACATTAAGGTAAAGGCCAGGTCCTTGTAACTTTTACAATGTTGTTTAGCTTGATAAGTAGGCATTAAGTAAATGACCATTACTATCAAATAATGTAATGAGTCAATTTCGATATGAAATCAAGTACAACTCTATTAAAAGCTGCAAAAGAGGCATTTGAATCCTCAGGGTGAAAATTATCCTCCTATAAGTTAAGGAGATTAACCCTTTTGAACCCTTGTGTAATGCAAAGGGACTAAGCTTTTGCAAAGCTTTTGTAACGCCCAACCAATTTTCCAAGGATGGATGATGCAGGAATATATTTTGGGGATGGCTAGAGAGACATGTCAAAATTTGGGGTATGACACAAGGGTTGAGCTGCCCAAAGCATATAAAAAATACAATATAGAATTTCTTCTTTTCAAATGTATGATTAATCATGGATTCACAATATAAAAATAATCGAACTCATAAAATGAACATGCAAGTTTGCTAAATCAAAATGAAGTACAATTATACATCTTGATTCAAAGTTCGAACTTGATACATTTAGTGAGAATTGACAAACATAGAATTGAAAACATGGAGCTAGAAGCTAACAAGCCTTAGAAAGCCTGTGCTTCATCTTCTCCTAACATCTATGTTACACGTGGGTGCATCCCCTAGATTTTGGTGACACCCTGAACATCTTGAATGTTTCAGGTACTCGGGTACTTGGAGGGGACGTCCTCTATTTATTTAATTCTTTTTAAAAATTTATGATTATGATGCTTTTACTTTAAAAAGGCTGTTAGTTTTACCAAAAACATTGAATTATAATCTCAAAGAGTCAAAAGTACCTAAAATACATTAGATACAATGTAAATCCCTGAATTTTATTGAATAAAGTAAAAATATTTAAATATTATTTTAATAGCCGACCCCCTGCTGTCCCCAAAATTAGGGATTTTTCGCTGTCCCAGAAACCCCATTCCCTGTCCCCCTATCACCCCGTCCCGAGACTTGGGTAATTATGCCTAACATGCATCTCAAGAGTGCTTCAAAATCATTGAAGACATGGGTGACCTCACTATCACAATCTTTTGCATTGGGCTCTGAAATGATACTCAAATGCATACCTACCAATGCCTGTTGTATCTTAAGACCATCCTCCTTATCTACCCGTGTAGCATCCTCAGAATCAGCATCACAGACCATATAGTATGTCAATCCTCCCATGCTACCATTATACTAAAGGGACCACTAAGTCCTGAACATTGAAGAAAGTGTTAGTATGATATCTTGATTCTTGCACTTATCCATGGTGAACATCTTTGCAATGATGGCTTAGAACTCTTGCCTCCCTCTCATTAGCAGGAGCAACTCTTCTAGTTCTCTCCACATACCATTTTGAATTAAGTGGATTGGTGGGTATTTGTAATGGTGTGTTCTTAGAGCTGTACCTATGGTACTTGATAGGCGAATCTTCTTCATGTTAGTCGGCTCTCACACATGTCAACATGCTGTCAAAGGCCTCATAAATTTCTTCAAGATCTAGAGAATCTGTGCATCTGTATTTCATATTTACCTCTACTATTTGAGCTATAAATAAGACTCAGTACTTGCAATCTGCCTATCATTCATCATTCTATATTTGAAGCTTCCCTTTCTTTCCCTCATTATTTTGGACTCTCCCAACCTAGACTGTTCACTGTGTATAACCAAATTCCACAACTTCCTACACCTCAAGCATTCTTTTTAATAAAAGATGGTGGCTGACATATGTTGTTTCTTT
Source organism: Taxus wallichiana var. yunnanensis (assembly GCA_018340775.1). NCBI lineage: Eukaryota > Viridiplantae > Streptophyta > Pinopsida > Cupressales > Taxaceae > Taxus > Taxus wallichiana. The sequence continues at coordinate 867,487,324 of CM031235.1, forward strand.
GGGCTTGTGAAATTCCTTTCCTGTATACAACCTGTGAATAGCTAAGCAGATCTGGTGGTCCTAGATTAACTTTTGATGTTTCTAGCAACTTCTACCAACTCCGATATCAAATCAATCTTCCCGATATCCGTATGTATTGTTTAGAGCATTTACACAATTGGGTCCAAAAAACATATTTGCAACCCTGAACCAGCAACCTTCCAGGCTTGTGAAAGTTATGAAGGTCTAAGAATTGTAAACATTGTTGAGAAAGCTCAAGCATTGAGAGTAAATGTTGTTGTGAACGCAGGGAATGATTAAGGATCTAAACAGAAAGTAATAGAGTGATTGAAGGGGTTTCCTTTTTCTTTTTGTGATTTAACCTTTGGTTGCCAGAATCCTTTTTCATAAGCTAAGACCATCTTCACAATAGTTTTAGCAAAGGCACCACCATCAACCTGTTTGATTGTGATTCGTGAATAGACAGTTTGGCTAGAAAATACACTTATTGGCATCAATTTGTAATCAAAGCAATATATATTTTAGGTGGAGAGTTGCTTTGTTTGTTAAGCTTACTGTTTGCATAGAAATGTTCAAACTTTCCTTTCAATACTGGAATAGATGCTACATGTCCATTGATACAACTCACTTGTGTTTTTACCAGTGTTACCTAAGACTTCGGGACAGCGGGATGCAGGGACGGAGTTTCTGGGACGGCAAAAATTCGTGACAGAGGGGGACAGCTATTAAAACAATATATAAAATTATAAATATTAAAAATATACTAATAAATTTTAATTTTTTTATGAATAGCAGTCTGTGACAGTCCATGTGCATTTGTGCTCGAAAATTTTTGTATTCATATATCACTCTTGATTCTTAATATGTCTTTGTAATACAATACAGTTGGGTTATGGTTAACCAGTAAACGTTTTGATCTATGCCTTACTGCTTTTATTATCTACACAACCTTTCTCTTCATATAGAAATATACATACAGACTTTTAAGTTATTGGTGTTTTTAAAGTGAATTTTAGTTAGATTATACAAACTAACTTTTTCCAAATAGAGATGAGTGGCTTCCAAAAACAATCTTATACTACAAGAGTACAATTTAAAAATCAGTTTTTAAAGAGAAAACAACAAAGAAATTAATTTAAAAAAAAAAAAATTTACCAAAAAAACTAGACATCCCCAAAAAGGGGCACATCCCGAAATGTCCCCTGTTATTCAGGGATGTCCCAGAGACGGCCCCCTCCTTTCCGGCCCTTTCGGAAACGTGGAGGGATGTTTCCCTGCTGTCCCCAAGACGCCCCGGACACCTGGTTTTCGGGGGACGCGTCCTGCATAACACTGGTTTTTACGGCTCTTTTTGATGACATTTAAAGCAGGGTTTTGGTGGCTATAAGCCCCTTTTGCACACTCAGCCAAAACCTCAGATGAGTAATTGGTTTGTTGCCGTCTCACTTCCTGATGTATGATTTTTGACCCCATGCTTTGAATCTCACATGTGACCGCCTTTGAATGCATCACTGCTCTTGATTGACTTGTTTGGGATTTAGAGTTTGAAGTTGTAGAAACTTGAATAAAACTCAAAGTCTACAGATCAAAAAGAGAGAACGATTTTCACCCGAGGCTGAAAATTTGAAATCCACTCACTCAGCTGCTCCAGAAAACTCCTGGATGATAAGCTCCTCTAAATCCAGCCAGACCTTTCCTCAGATTTATTTGCAAACCCTTCCATGCTGTTTATCTTCTGAGGTAGGGACTGCAAAATTTGTACTGAAATTTTTAAAATTGAATTTGCCCCACAAGTATATTCCTGGAACTACAGTTCTGTACGAAGTGCCCTTATAATTTCGTATGATAATTTTGTAGGTACAGCGACAACCTGGTTTAAGTCGGGAGCGAAGGTTCTGCCTCTTTCACTTGACAAGGTAATAAACTGATGAGGAAATTCATTTTAAAATTACATGCGAAGAAAATAGTTTCTCTCTTTTGATATATTTTAACAACTTTGGATGACGAGTTTAATAAAACAATTAGCAAATATTACCCCATATTGTTTCAGATGAATGGCTATCTGCATTGTACTTGATGGTTTGCTTCATTCATGAGACTATGTCAACATCTATTAGATTGATATTTCAATATTTGCTTGTTACATATTTGGTCTGGTTGTATCGTGCGATGGCCAGAATAGACATCTGCAGATCATATAGGGGAAAATCCCATGTTTGTATAAAATAGTGTGTGTATTGTATTAATCTATATGACATTTATAAAGATGACTTGTTTTGGGTATATTGAATATTCTAAAATTGTGAAATTGTTAGTTGGCTTTTTACCTATGTTCCACTGAGTCCCAATTTGATCTGATAAGGATCCCGAAAATTATCATAATTCAGTTGATTGAGAGGATTAGCTGTACTTCTTAGTTTGTGTGTCTAAAGAAGCTCTTAAGACATGCTTTTAACCTCTCCAAGACAAAATTGGACAAGGCAGATTCCGAAGTAGAATAGGGGAACAGGTGCCCGAGGGGTCAGGGATGATTCGAACATCTTGGAGCTCACATAATTGAAGAATTGGTCACAAGTGACAGATTTGGCTTGTTTTAAATCTGTAGATTATTCTACATCCATGGTATAACTTTGACATAAAACTCAAATTACTCCACCTCGTATATAAGATGTCGTAAAGGTTGATACACCACTATAGAAGAGCATTGAGGTGGCACAAATGCCAGTATGGTGTAGTACATCCATATCGTCCAATGACATAAAAACTGATCCTTTTGTATCTTTGCACAAAACTTATGTGTTCTATGTCATATTTTCTTTAGCATCTTGCTTTGTCAGGCAATTGTGTTTGGAAGCAGTTTGTTTTAATGAAGGATTTAGGGGGATGGGGAAACATGGGAATACAAAAAGGGGATGCCTAAAGGTACACCCAAAATCCTGAATTAGCTATTTTATTACCTGTAGAAGGATGAGGGATTGAGGGGTGAAAATATGTCTCAACGGAATATAACTTTTTACCACTTTATCACTGTAACTTTGAAAGCTAGGAATACTAAAGAGGATATATTGCTTCTAGATGCTTAAACCTATCTCTAGATGAAGCTGCCAAAACTTGAGATAATGATAATTGCATGCAATCTACATCAATGACATACCTTCTATGTAGCATTTCAAAATACTCCACCTTTTAAAAAAATCCTAAAGGCTGATTTTGCTAAGAGGTGTTACTACAATGAGTGAGTGTAATGGTGCGAGATGTCAATAAATTAATAATAATGGACGACCTTTTATGACCATCATAGGGCTTTTTTCTTCTTGCTTGGAGAAGACAATTGAAAAATCGTGATTTCTTGGGCATATGGTGGAGTTTGGAACCCATTTTTTTCTTTTGGAAAGATTTTTATGAGTCTGACACACTGATGCAGCTAGATTGAGGCCATCTATGACCAGTCAATGAGAAATTTGCATAGAAGGTGATGGAATTGTTAATCAATGTGAAACACTTCAATGGGCAAAACTATGTGACAAATCCAACATAGGTGCCTTGAGATTGATAAATCTAAGCAGTTTTCAGACATATATATTTAAGATGTGTACTAAGTACACCTCTATACAAGGGTATTGAGGTGGCACAAAGGCCCTTATAGTGTCATACATCTATATTGTCTGGTGACATGACAAAGACTGATCCTTCTGTTCTCATACAGAAACTTCAACACTCTATGCTTGTGAAGTTCCTTTGCCTTTTTGCCCTGTTAGGGATTGTATACTTGGGAGTTATGTTAGGAAGTGGTATGGTTTTAATGGAGGCACTTCAAGAAAACCATTACATATGGCCTCTCCTAGGTTTCCCCCTTCTTTCCCTTGTGATATACAATGGAAAAACCTTATTTGAAGGATTAGCAATGGACATGGCTTCCCTCAAGTGACTTCTGGCTTGAAATTGATGATTATTACCCTTGTATGGATCTCCTCAATTGCAAATATCTCCCATTGTTCTAAACATTAGCATGTATGTTTGGCCAAGCTTCATAGAGCCTTCCTGACTGCATTTAAATTTGGCTAATGATGGGGCAGTGGGTAAACACGAGACCACAAAAAGGGGATGCCTAGAAGTATGCCTGCAATCCTAAACATGCTATTTGAGTAGGGAAATGGCATAGGGACGTCAATGGGGAGGGGGATGAGTGACTGAGGCTTGGGGATGTGTCTCAACAAAACATGGCTTTTTAGTTCTTTTTCACTGTAACTTTCAAAGCTTGGAATATTAATGAGCATACAACACTCTTAGATACCTAATCCTTTATCTAGATGAAGCTGCTAACACTCAAGATAATGATAATTGCAAGCAATCTACATCCATGACTTTCCATCTACATAGCAATGCAAAATACTCCACATCCTACATAAGATATCCTAAAAGTTAATACACCTCTATAGAAGGGCGTTAAGGTGGCACAAACGTCCTTATGGTGTGATAAATCCATACTCGGCAGTTATGTTGGGAAGCAGTATGGATTTAATCGAGGGACTTTGAGAAAACCATCACATAAGGTTTCTTCTAGGTTTCCCCTTTCTTCCCATCGTGGTGATAGTAACTGTTGAAACCTTAATTGAAGTATTAGCAATGGACATGGCCTCCTAGAGGGACTTAAATTGATGATAATCACCCTGTGGAGATCAAAATTGTAAATATCTGCATGTGTCTTTGGCAAAATTTACTGGAGCATTCATGGCTGCATGTAAACTGGGTTAATGAGATCTCACCTCCATGTCCAGCTCTAGGATATTTAGCATAATCTTTGCCTTGTAGAGCCAACACCGACACTTATCCTTGTAACTCTATTCAAGTAGTTAAAAACAAACATATATATGTGTAATTATAGTATATGGTACAAGAGTTTCCAAAAGACCTGCTGATTACACAAGAATAGTTTAAGCTCACTTCTTTTATAATATTGATAATCACCCACCTTCATGAATCAAATCTGTTGTGATGCTTATTTTGATGGTTTTAGGATCAAAAAGGACTTTCTCCTATGAGGCCCTTTCACCATTCTAATGAGCTTGTACTAGGATTTCAAATGCCCAATTGGCACCCTTACCGCACCACAACCATCATGGGTGCTAAATTGAATGCCATATCATGTAGTTTCTCAAAGAGTGTAAGATACAACCCAACTAGTTTCTCAAAGAGCATTAGATACAACCAAATACTTCTTGTGGATCTCATGCTCTAGTAGTTCCAAAGAAGGAAAATAAGGAATGGTGGCTAATCACTGATTATTGTGCTCACAATAAGATCATTATCGGAAAATAAGGAATGGTGGTTAGTCACAGATTATTGTGCTTGCAATAGAAGAATCATTATCAATAATTGCTACCCACCTCCAAAATTTCAGTATAACGTTACACCATTGGATTGGTGTACTTGCTATATATTATGAACAATCTTTTCTGATTTTCAAGAGGCCCATGAACAATCCCAACCAATGATCAAGATTATCGTCAATAAATTGGAGGTGTGACTGAGCAACCAAGGTGGTATAAGTGGTTTTTCAGTGTCTTTTGCGCCTCACTTACTAATATAAAGGAAAATAGGATGTACTTCATTCCAATTGGTTTATGGCCAAGAAGCATTAACCCCAATGGCTTTTGTAGTAACTTCCTCAACATGAGCAACAAAGGCTAAACATGAAGTTAGATAGCTGGAGACAAGATTTAGGAATTTGTTGGCTAGAAGAGCATGGCCGGATTGTTAGTGGCCATAACACAATTCAAAAATTGAAAATGGAGGTAGGCATGGTAAAATGATCCAATTGCTAAACATTGAAAATTGGTGATATTGTTCTCCATCGCTCAAGGAATAAGGCAAACGGGTTGAACAAAAGTTCAAATGTCTTAGTTTGTATAATTTCTAGGGAGGCAAGTTTTGATTTATTGTCTTGGTTTGTATAATTTCTAGGAGGCTACTATTGATTTACTGTCTTGGTTTGTATAATTTCTATGGAGGCAAGTGTTGCCTTGTATACACAAAACAACACTTGCCTCCCATTTTACCAAAAGTTAAACATAAAACAACACATTTACATTTCATTGCACATTTATAGGTGAAACTCATTCAAGCAAAGTTCCAAACACATTACTATCATATTCCTATGTCAAAATGAGGGCCCATTTACCGTGAAAAAAATTGAGGAGCTTGAAACAAGAGGATTCTTGGAATGAACTTAAGGTTTTATTGTTGTATTGTTTTTGTTTTAAAATCTACAAAACCTTTTTTTGTTTTGTTTTTAGTTATTTATTTAATAAGTAACTTTGTTAGATTAGGCCTTGGCTAGTGTTGTGTTGTTCCCCCATGGTAAGTGTTGTGTTGGTTTTAAAACTTTTATCTACAAGTATTTTACAATGACATGAAGTGCTAGCTCCATGGGCCAACTCCAATTCAAAACTGATTTGTATTTTCCGTTTTGGAAATATGTCACAATGCTAGAGTGGGTTCCATGTGGTGGGGTTATATTTCGGTTTCTGATAATGGTTGCAACGTGATATACACGAGCTCATACGGTTGGGCGAAATCCCATTTGTGTGCAATACTTGGCTAGGGAGTCGAGGCTTGCACGGGAAGAAGGATGCACCGGTGCAACATTGGTGATTCTAGAGTACTTCCAAGAGTAAGAAGTTAATGCAATAGTTACCTTGAAATTGAGGCATCCTCTAACGAAGAAAGTATCTTGATTGAGGATAGCACTTGCTTCCTCCTCTCGTACAAGTAGTCCAGTTAGGGTTGTGACACATTCTTTTTGGGCAACACTATTTATATACAAAGAGGATTCTCCCGTTCCACTCAAAAGAACAAAATGACCATTGGAAAAGTCATGTCAAAACAATCCAGGGATATCATTGCAGATGAGCACATCATGAGACGCGTTTATGCCAATGGGTTGTGCTTTAATGTTGTTAGGTCACCATATTTGTGACATACTATGAGAAGCATCAATGAGGCACCAAAAAGGTACACAAGTCTAGGTTACAAGAAGGTTCACACCACCTTATTGGCTGCTAGCACAATTTTGTCACTGTAATTCTTTTGCTTATTTCCTCGACCCACCCAACAAACAATGACATAGCGTGCAAAATATGTGGGAATATCACCATGGAATGAGCGATTCCCTTTGCATTTGAGAGAGGAAGCTCCCTCATATGATAATGATTTTTGGGTTTTTTCTGTATATTAAACTAGAAAGCACAAGAGGGTCAAAACAAGAAAGAGAATTAGAAAAAGGTGTGAGAAATCCATAGAGGAATGAACACATAGATTGCTCAAGAATTAGAAGTGGGGTTTCATCTCCTCACTTGCAGATCGCTAGGAAAATTTATGCCACGAGAATGAAGAAATAAACTAGAAGAACAAAGTCTTCAGTAAGTACGACTACATTTTTGTGAAGGAAAGTTCACCCTTTAAAGCTCACATCAGAAAGTTTACAAACAATGAATCATTAACATGCACTCATAAATGGCATGATAGGGATTCAATAGATCTCTATTCTAGAATAACAGAGCAAATTTCATAAATAAAGACAAATCAATCTCCATGAAAGAAATACCGTATTTTGACACTTTTTAAAACTTCATTTCATTAACCCAGCTTCAATAAAATGTACAGCATTTCAAAGGTGCAGCAAGCCCTCTCCTAGGGTAGAGAGAAAAGAACCCTCTTACAATCAATTTCATGTCTTTTGACTATTGCACTTGTACAATTAGTTGTGTAACTACTTTTAATTCAACCAACTTATAACCCCTAATTGCCTTAACCACACTTAACCCTTTTTAATTCCACTTATTGGGCACTTCAAAAGCTAAATACATGATCTGAAGTATTACATTACTTTATGATCTTTACACATGTAAATAATAATAATTAATTTTAAAAACAATTAATTCGACTCAATGCAAAAGTGATTTATTGTTTGACAAGCTCCCACAAAACATAGAGTAATAGGCCCTTTAGACACACTTGGAACACTTTGCACCATTGATTAAAGTTACATAATTGAATAACGAGTCATATACCACGATATCTTAGACACTTACATCTCCTTTTTCAATCAGGTCACATGAAAAAAATAATACATGTTCCATGATACAATTGGCACCATCGAAGATGAAGGAATTGTAGAACAAGATCACCAAGCCTTGTCCATTAGTTGATGGAGTCTAGAAATTCATATCACGAACATTTAGACACTGCCTTGTGAGATACTTGATCCATAATGCATATGCAATGTGCTCCCTTTTAAAATTGGGTCCCACATAAGACATCATTGACCAAAATGAGAGCTAAATGATAAATTCATCGGAGAAGTAGTTGATAATGAAGGGAAAATCCATATGTTTTTGGGTGTCGCTAATCACAAAATCCAACCCATTTAGCCTCAAATCAGCCTCTATTTGCCCCAAAATCTTCCATTTTTGTGGACAAGTGCCTTCTTAATTACTTGTGAATGCCCATGAATGATGTACTATTGATGCTTACATGTTTCGACGACAAATCAACAACTAGTTTGCCTATCTTAGTAGTATGGAAAATGAACACTTGTTGCCGATCAGATCACTGCTTTGTCTTGAAAAATTTCCCTGTTTGTAAAGAAATGCGCCTTCAGAAATTTTCTTGCAATAATTGGTTTTCAAAGATCAATTACTACCTATTCTTGTGTTGCTCATTCAAAGAGCTTTCCAATGCATTGAACGGAGCCAAAATAGAGTTCAGATGTGAAAGTAGTGGCCCTAATTGCATTGGCCTTTTGGACGTACTTGCACAAATTTTAATTTCATTTTTGCAAAATTTTGAAAATTCTTATGACATTTGCCTTGTGATTGAGTGGACATGGCCCAAAAGTTCGATTGACACTTCATGATTGAGAAATGCACAAGGTGCGAAGATGCGACAAAAGTCCAATTTCCCTACAAAGGGGAAAATTTGGAATTTGAAGACACTTGGCACAAGGTGTGAAAGATGCAACAAAAGTCTGATTTATCTACAATGGGGAAAATTGGGTATTTGAAGACACTTTGCCACACATTCAAAGAGGAAACAAGTCCGATTTCCCTTCAAGGAGAAATTTGGTATTTGAAGACACTTTGCACATGTTTGAAGAGGCGACAAAAGTCCAATTTCCCTTCAAAGGGGACAAGGAATTCAAAGGCACTATGCATGAGTGCGAATAGGCGACAAAAGTCCGATTTCCCTACAAAGGGGAAAATCGGGAATTTGAAGACACTTTGCACTAGTGCGAAGAGGTGACAAAGCTCGATTTTCCAACAAAGGGGAAAATGGGGAATTTGAAGGCACTATGCCCAAGTATGAAGAGGTGACAAAAAGTCAATTTCCCTACAAACATGAAAATTTGTAATTTGAAAACACTCTGCACAAGTGCGAAGAAGCAACTGAGTTCAATTTCCTAAAAAGGGGAAAATCGGGAATTTGAAAACATTTAGCACATGTGTGAAGAGGCAACAAAAATCTGGTTTCTCGAGAAAGGGAGAAAGTTTGTGACACAAAGACAAACTTTTGGGTGAGGGAACATTTTGACAACTTCAACATGGCAGAACCAAACTTAAAAAAATTGGGTACAACATTGGCCAAGTAAACAAAATTTGTAGATAATTCATGGCTGCCCATTAGGGTTTCATGGATCAAAACGAGGGTGTCCATTATTTAAGTGGATGGAAAGATGCTATAAATTGACCTTTGATTAATGTGGTTGTAGAGTGCCCTAAAGGGGCAATATTTTTGAAAGAGAGGGTGAGGGGCATGTGAAGGATGCCAAATTCACTGCCAACATCCTCATAGAAGCCATTGATGTAGCGGGGCCCCAAAACACCATCCAGGTCATAATGGACAATGCTGAAAATTGCAAAGTCGTGGGGATGTTGGTGGAAGTCAGTTATGCGCACATATTCTGGATACCTTATGTTGTCCATTCACTTAATTTAATGCTGCAAAAGTTGTGTAGCAAAATTGAGTAGATCAAAGAGGTGTATGCCAAGGTTAACGAGATCCAAATGTTTGTCACCAACCATCATATGTTGCAGGCCATCTTCAAGACATTTTTTGAAGTTGGAGCTGTTGAAGGCAAGTGAATGATTTATTTTTATTTACTTCAGTAATTTTAATTTACAATTTGAATATTATATAATCTACTTAGTTTTTTTAAAACTAAAATTTAAAAAACGAAGTAGATTATGTGACAATTTAATTTGTAAATTTCTGAATGTTTTTAAAGTTTTTGTTTCAAATTTCAATTTACTTTTACATTGCTGAGACTTGATTCACCTCGCACACTATGGTATCTTGATATGATTTGTGAAGGTGTGAGAGGCACTTTGCAACATGGTTATTAACAACCTTTGGATTGTATAAAGGCAGTCAAAAATTGAGAGGGCCCAAAAAGTGAAGATGTGGATCCTAAATTACAAGTTGTGGGCTTGTGTAGATTACTTGCATAGTTTCATTGAGCCCATCATGAGTATGATGTGATTTGCTAACATGGATTAGTCATGCTTGGGAGAGATCTATGATGGTATCAACTCAATGATTGAGAAGATGAAGGCTATTATGAATGCAAGAGCAAGATCTTGAGGAATTGTTTTTCAAATAAGTGAAAACATATCTTATTGATTAGTGGAACAAAATGATCACCGTGGTCCATCTCCTTGCCTTCGCAATGACTCCTAGATATGCGACATCACTAAGATACTTTCTTTTCTTAGGAAGCTGCCACCGTATAGGGATGTTGAAGTCGGTGAATGGTATAAGATAGTCATCAATAGGTTCTTCCCTAATCTTGATTTAGAGGACATAGTTGTGGGCAAGAATTGGGAATTTCATAGCCTCCCTAGGTCACATCCTTGGTGCTCTTCTAGACAAGTACAAGGCCACTTATATGTGGCGATACCTCCATGGCCAAGAATCCACTGATATGCAACCTCTTGTCATCAAAATTTAATGCAGGTAGGATTTTGAATTCGCTAACTTTATTTTGGTTTAAGTTTAAGTTTTTACTTTTATAAATTTTAATTTGCTTTGACTTTGCCTCAATAAGTTGCTAATTCATATTCGCCTAAGCTGAATTGGAGTACTTACGCCTTTATCCACTTAGTTAAGTGCAACAAGTTGGCAGCAAAAAGAGGCAGAGGAGATAGGTCTATGCACATTCCAACTTTTTGCCTTCTATCATAGAAGCAGATGGAGTACAAGGAAAGTGCAATGAAGCATTTGGATGTAGAGCCAGAGGATGCTGATTTGGATGCTTCCATTTCCCACCTTCCCTTTCTCGACATGGGGATTCTTCTACTTTGAAAGACCCACATAGTGTAGATAGTGGGAGTGTTAGAAGCATCGTTGTGATTCTAATGAACGACAAATTGATGATGATGTTGATGCTCTCGATGAAGAGAAATATGACGATGATTAATAATTAATATTTATGATGATGTTTGGCATTCAATTATTTCTATCAATTTATCAATAGTGTTTTGTGGGTGTTTTGTTTATTTCATGCGTATTTATATGGTCAATTCCTTTTGATTAGGCTAGAATATTTATATTTTTATACCGCTGTATGCAAGCCAAGGGCAATTGTTTTTTTGCTGTACCAGCAAACCCAATTTTCTATACCCCAACAGAACTGGTAACTTAGTATAATTTAGAACACTTGTATGAGTACATATTTGTTCAGTTGATCATGTTGAATTAAATCCCAATGCCACAATGTTGTGTGAATATCATTATAGAATGGATGACCCACTTGCAATGTGCACACCAAATCATTACAGAGATGCCATTCAGGAGTTGAAATTTTTCTTTGTAAGAGGCTGATATGCTTCTAGAATTGATCATGCGATTAACACATTCTTATATTGCTGTGCTCGATACTTTGTTCGGTGTAACGATCATTCACTGATAATGAGTTGGATTTTGCTAATTATGTAATTGAATCCCTTGACCAGCTAAAGGGAAGCTGTTTGACTTCTTGGTTTGCAAAGACTAGTCAGCAACTCTTTTGGGAACACAAAAGTGACTTTAAATGTATTGAAAAATATATACCTAGAAGCATCCGGAATCCCGAAGGGAGTAAAAGTTTGTTTCACATCTGACAAATTTTCTAGCATACCAGTGGTACTATCAACCCTGGGACAGACTGACTGATCCATTATCTTTTTGATTAATTGTCACTAACTTTATATGAATTTGTATTTATGTAAATAAGGTACCAAATTTAATATACACAATATTGATGAGAAAAACTAGCATGATTCTTTAGCTGCTCAAATGAGTGATACTTCCCTGACCAAAGACAATCTCATCCAAGTTTGAAAGATTGAATGCATGGGCTGTCTTCATAGTTCCCTTTGGGAATATGGGAACCATGATTGGCGTTGGTACATGCTTGGTTCTGACCATACAAACTTATCGGCCTGCTGACAAATCCAGGGAAGAAGGTATGGGCAATAAAGTCACAATAAAAAAGTAGGTCGAGGGTACAAAGTGAAACTTGCAACAGCAAATGGATTTTAATTTAGACTACAGTTTCAGAGTAATTGGTAGGAAAAATGCTATCCAAGACAAACTGCATGAAGTATTGATAAATTTAGTAGAACTTGAAATTATTGGGTCTACGAGCTGCTACCTTTATTTCTGCATCTCAACAGATGTGTTTCAATAAAGAAAATTGTGATTACAAAACAAAGAAGTAAAGTCAGATTAACTATACAGTAGAACTGATAGACGGATCCACCAAATACACATTGGGAACATAGAATCTGTAAGGTATGTAATTTAAATGATATAGAGGTTGAAACAGTCTATTTAAGCCTCTTGCTATATAATGAATATGACAAAGATATTTGCAGTCATAACCTAGTACATCGAAATCTTAAATCAAGACAGTTAAACAAAGCCTGGGGAATTTGTATTAAAACTGGAAACCCATAGAAATAGAAACTGTAAACAAGTAGATACACTTTGATAGGTTCATACCAATTTGTTGTAAAGGTGATCTCACCTCTCATGTCATTTTCAATGTACTTTAGATGGTTTGCACTCTAAATGCAAAGAATATTGTCTGAGATAAACTAAATATTTTATTTCATATTGACAAGAAATTGAGTGTGTGGTGCATTACATTCAATATTAGAAACTCTTTTAGCCACCTTAAGAAATAGTCATTGATTCAGCTTCATTGTGCTTTTAGTTTTAATGTTTGGGGATGCTAAATACCTGACCTGTTTCTTCTTCTTCTGTCCTCTTAGGTGTACTCACTCAAGGTTGAAGGAATTGCTTTTCGCTTTGTGCCAGATCCCGTCGAAGTTAGAAATGCATTAGAGGTGAGATTTTATTTTTCAATCATTTGCACCTTATTAGTTCCTGCCAAAGGCAGGTTACTATACTTTTCACTACATTCATTAGTTAAAATCTTCTCAACCAATTGAAATCTTATATTTTTGAATTACTATTCACTTTTCTAATGTTGAGTTTTGAATTTAACAATTTCTTAAATAAAATAAAATCAAAGAAAATGATTTGTTTGATGTTTATTGGTTGCTTTTTACTGAATGGACAATTTTTGGGCCTTATTCCATTCAAACATTTTTGTAAATTTTTAATTCAAAATTCTTAGAGTGACACATGTACTGACATGACAATTGCACTTTAATAAAATAGTTGATAATTAACTCAAAGTCACATCAAATCTATTTGAGATTGCTCTATTTTTCATTTTTTCTAATTTAAGTGTTTTCTAGAGTTTTCCAAAAGTAAATACAAATAATGAAATTATTTTTATTCTTTAGGGTCATCAATGTTAGTGTCATGTACAACCACAACTCAAAAGCATTATATTAAATTATAAGTAAAACAATTTTAAATTACAAATAGAGCTTTGCACAAGTAACCAGATCCCCGTCAGTTCTCCATAATTTAGATGTCCTATGTGATTAAGCAAAATACACACATTTAAGATTATATTCTAAAACTAAGCACTACTTCTCAACTTTTCAAATTTTATTTTGCTACCTCAAACAGACCTTGTATCCTGAATGCAATTGCAAGCTCTCCTCTTTCTGCTCAAGAGGCAGGAACTTGCCGCCCCGCGGCTCTTGTTTAACTAATGCAAGGTTACTTTTTTATGTGCAATATTATTCTCTCATCTTTTATTTGAAAATATTGTGGTGTCAGCCTTGTCTACACAGAAAGGGACTTTTCAGGGTATGCTGTTAAAATACATTCTTCAGCAATCTGCAGTCAGTTTAATATTAGTTTGTCTATTTTTTATTTTTTTATTTTTACCCTTTTGGTATAATCAATTCTTTGGAAAACTAGAATATTCTTTTTTTCATTGTTACTTCAATGCTTATAAATGGTTCTGTCGTTGAATTATATATCTATTTTTAGATCAGATCAATTTTTAGTTTTAAATTGACTCTGTAAAATTTGCCTTTATTTTTACTTAATATGAGTATTTATGGTATTGAAGAGTGGACGACACTACATTGTTTATGTTCTTATAACATAAGAACACTATGGCAATCTCTCATATAGTAAATATGTGGGTCACTATTTTTATGACTCTGTTCAATATCAGAGTAGAGAAGACAAAACTGTTAAACTTTTTCAGTTGGAAAGGCATGGAGAATCATTGCATTTTATTACATTACCCAAGGAAATATTTGAATCAAGAGTGATGGGAGCAGAATTGATCCCAGATTCTGTCTATTAAAAGGAATTTAATTATAGTGACGAAATCTAGTTAATGGAATCAACAAGTTCAATTTTTGATTCGGTAGTTAGTTGCCTGATTCCAATTCGAGCAAAGGGTAAAATTCATAAAACAATTGCCATTAGAAGAGTTGATAGTAAAATTGAAGATTATGTTCTTCAAAATAAAATTGTCTTTTCTTTATTCTTTTGAACTTCTAAATAAAAAATAAATACCCATTTCTAAATATTTTCACATTTTTATATAAAAACCCATAAAATAAATAAACTTTTCTTATTTGATTTTAACATTTATGTACAAAAGTATATAAAATATGCAACCAAAGCTCTTATAAAATATCTAGCTTTTAAATTACCAAGTTTAGCTAGCTTTTATTTCTTTTATATTTATCTATTTCAAACATAAATATGCTAACTACATAAGACAAAAAAAAAAATAATAATTAAAATAATAAACAAACAATAAAAACCAACTTTTAATAACAAAAACTAATGTTACTCTATTTTTATCTTTAACAATTTCCATTTCATATTAAAATAGAATCTAAGATGACATGAAGATACTTTTATTCATCAATATAATAACAAATGTAATGAGTTATCACTATTTGTAATATCCCTGAAAAATACTTTCTAACAAATCTAGATATTTTGTCAAACCCTAGGGCAGCAATATAAAAAATTGAATTTTTATGACAGCAGCAGCAAACTGATTTTTATTAAAAAAACAGCAAACCCCAATATGTAGAAAAACAGACTTTTATTTATTTATTTCAAATCAGCTTTAATGAAAAACACTAGAATGTCTGAATACAATTATTTTCTCACAATGGTTGATCCAAATGAAAAGATGAACATAAGATAAGAGCATGCAAACTGATTTGACTGAAAACTGCCCCCAGATGTGGCGCCAATACTGAAATTCGTTTCCAAAGGGGATGTCCTGGCCATACTCATTGTTGGATGCTAAAACAGCCCCCAAATATGACGCCCTAGCTGAACTGGATGAATACTTGTACCTTGAATGATCACTGCAACCCTGAATGGAATTGCCAAGCTTAGATATGAGGGTTTCCGTCCTTAGATCTGTGTGCAAATGAGGGTTTTCGTCCTCTATTGCTGATGCAAAAGTAGAAGCTACTTGCAGACAATGAAGTAGTTGATAAATTTCCAAGATGCATAATAATAATCCCCAAAACTACTTTTATAACTTCTAAGGCCTTCTTCCAAAGTTGGCGCCCCCTTTTGGAGTTGCATGCTCAATAAACAATATTAAATTACTTTATCCCCTCTCCAATGTTGGTGCCCCATCCAAAAATAGAAGCTTGATGCTCATGCAACCCATTCTATCTTTGGCACCCCATAATAGAATTCTTTATTTAATTATTATTCTATCTTTGGTGCCCCATAATAAAAGTTCATCATTCTATTATTATTTTATTCTATTTCTGTTTTTTGGGCCCCCACTTATTAAAAATATAATTTAATTGTCCTTTTTCCAATTAAAATATAAAAGTACCCACTTAAATTAATTTATTTCCCTCTTCAATTTCCCCTTAGCCTATGGAAAATAATAAGAATAGGCTTTGGGTATCCAGAATCAATTAATTTCGAAAGGGGATATTAGAGTCTGCCGTTCCTAGAATTGCTTGTCTTCAAGCAATGACATTCCAATTTTTCACTCGAACCTTCCTACAAATACCAGGATCCCAAATCCATCTTGGGAATTTGCAATTCCCAACCCTTGAAGTTGTTGGCTTCTGCTGCACCTCTCTAATATGATTAGGAAACCATGCACTAGGTGAAGCTCTAGCAACATAATACCCTCCATTTTGCTAGCTGAAACTGATGTTGTAACTCTATCAGTGATCCCGTGGATTACCACCTCTTTCCCATCTAACTTAAACTTCAGCTCCATATTATGAAAGTTTTGGATGAATTCCCCCAACGAATGCAACCATTGCACTCCTAACACCAAGTTAGTCTCTTTCAAACCAACAACATAAAAATCATCACTCATTTGATGGTCATCCAATGTGAAGCTAAGTTGTTCAACCTTTTTCTATGGTAAAACCATCAGCTACAATGACGCTGAAACCTGTTACATCATTTGTCTCCAAACCTCTCCTATTCACCAATCCTTCATCTATAAAATTGTGGGTTGCCCCACTATCAATCAACACTATAATGTTTTTCCCAAGGACTCCACTAACCCTAAAGGGTTGATACTGTAGTATACCTGTAAGTGTGGCAAGAGTGCTTCTTACAACCTCTGGTTTTTATGAATCTTCATCCGATATCACTTCTATGTAATGCACTTGTCCCTTTGGAAGACACCTATGACCTGGTCCCCATGGATCCCTGCAAGTGAAGCACAGTTTCTTCCTCCTGAGTTCATTTCGGGTCTCATCCCCTTTGTCCTTAGCTGCTCAACAGCCCCTGGCTGCCCCACGAGAAGATGTTTTTGGCTGCTCGGAAGGTATTGTCCTTAGCTGCCCCAAAGGTGCTGTTTTTGGTTGCTCAAAAATGTAGTTCTTTGCTGTCCTATAGGCAGAAATTTCCCTTTAGGGGCTGCTATTTCCAAATCCAAAGCCTTTTTGATGGCTTCTTGAAGAGAGGTAGGGCTGAAAGCTTTCACCAAACCTCTAAGTGATTCAATTAGACCTTCCATGAATAAAACAAGCCTCCTCTTTGTCACATCAGGTACCATCACAAAAAGTTTATGAAATTCAGCTACATAGTCACTTGAATGTAGTTGTTTGAGTTGAGCTAATTCCGGAAATGAATTTCTGGATCAACTTTGTCAAATATCTCTATCAACTTGTCACTGAACTCACCATATGAGTGAATGTGATTGTGTCCTTGTGTGATTAGCCTATGGTACCACCACTCATGTGCCATACCTTCTAGATGAAGGGTTGCGAATTTGATGGCTTTCTTCATCATTGGCCTGAGTGATAAGAAGTTATCTAGCTTTTGTATCCATTCACGAGTTGTACTCTTACTAGAGCCATCAAAAGTAGGGAGTGACAACTTCCTAATGTCTATTGCAGGTCTCTTTGATTAGTTTGTAGCCTAGGTTTACATCTTTTACATCTTGCTCCACCCCTGTTTCTCTTCATATTTATAAAATTTGTAAGAGATATAGTTTCCCTAATTTCTCTTGGAAGAACCCCGCATTCCTCATAGCTGGCAGCAATATTATCCACTATACATGGTTGAATTTCCACCCGGAGTTGCTTCCTCCCTACGAAGGAAGTCAAGATGGAAGGGCCTAGAAATAGAGCCGATGGCTGTCCTCCTAGTTCCGGATGTAAATAGTAATTTTGTTCAAGGCCCATAAGAACAATTGTGTCGTTGGTTTTGGGATTAAAGGACAAAATAACAATTGTGCTAGATGTAAACAATAAAACTATCTCTAAAAAGAGATGCATATTGCTCTAGAAGATTGTGATTACAATAGCTATCTCTGCAAGTAGATGTGTGTCCTTCCCTTTCGGGTTACATATATACCTAATTATAGAAATATGAAGAGACATCTAGAAGAATGTGGAAGGTCATCAATCTTAAGGAGATGAGGTGGTTCATCTTCCATGAATTACATATGCGAAAATTTTACGAAATTACTATTTTTAGAAAGCACTACAAAAATTGCATTTGAGGCCTTTAGGAGCAGATTTCAGGGGTCAAACTTTGCTGAAATAGTTTTACATCTTTTCACCATATTCTACGCATTCCAAGCTTTCCGATGCATTTTGAACGGAGTCAATCGGAGCTACGGTGCAAAAGTTATGACTCCCGAGAAGTTGCCCTACTAGAATTGCTTCCTAGATTGTTATCTGGATCATTCCTTCCTCCTTCAAAAGCAATGGTCCCCATTGCGCCAAGGAGTCCAATCAAGTGTGGGAACTATTTCTTGATCTGGTATTTGGTGAGCCATTCTCCTTGATGAATGAACTTTCCTTTCTTGATCACCCGATAGAGCTGAATAGGACATCCAAGATTGTTATCGGATCATTCCTTCCTCCTTCAAAAGCAATGGTCCCCATTGCGCCAAGGAGTCCAATCAAGTGTGGGAATTGTTTCTTGATCTGGTATTTGGTGAGCCATTCGCCTTGATGACTGAACTTTCCTTTCTTGATCACCCGATAGAGCTGAATAGGACATCCTTTGGTGGTCTTAGTGCAAGTGTCCACATTCGGTCTCCTTCAACTAGAGAAAAGCTTTCTTAGTTGAGTTCAGATATGTCTAATTGTTCTGTTACAACCGAGGGGTCCAATAAAGGTGGATGATAAGGTTTGATATAAGTATACATGCAATCAAGAAAAATTAGGTCCATATAAGTATACAACTGTGCCGTTACCAGAGAGAAAATTTGCCGACCACTAGGTGTAAAGGCTGATAATATCTTGAGCTTCTTTGTTAGCATAGCAAATGTATAAATGTCGTCTTGAGTGTTGGATTGAATTCCAATCGCTTTAATATGTAGGTCGTGGCAAAATGGATTCTAAAAGATGATTGACACATTCCACATACGAATATCCTGCTCAAAACAGAGAGTTTGTAGACTAATTGATACAAGCGCACATCACTCAAACACCAAGTTTGTTGGACGGGATTTGATGGAGTCTTTAGGCAGAAACATGTGATAACTCCTACATAGGTCTACAATGATCTTGTGCACAAAAATGACAGATAATCCACAAGAAGTGGTGTCAAATGGTGGTAGATCGACATGCTTAAATAAAGATTGAATGCATTTTTTCTTAATTGTCACTCTTTTGTTCGTAATGCTCTTTCTCTACACACTTTAAACAAAAAATCAAATTCATACTCTCATCATTCGGGGCAAAACACAGTGGAGCTGCCCCTCTTTCCTTTCTATTCCATGAATGATCATATATCGCTTTGATACCAAATGAGACTGGTATGAACTTTTACAACAAATTAAACACCCGAAATAATAATAATCTAATTGAGTCAAGTCATGCAAACCATACAATTAGATAGTAGAAGTTTCTCCTACATTCAAGGAGAACAACTCCACAAATTTCTCCAACACACTATCCTACAGGTGTTCTAACTTCTCACAACCACCCAATATTCCAACAAATCTATTTACGTAAGTTGTTTAAACTGCTAAACAATTTTACAAATATCATTTATAACAAACATATAGCCTCATAATGTGAGCAATAATATGAATATTCCTAACAAGTTGTGGAAGGTAATACCAACATTTGTGGCATGAAAGATACGACCATCTCAACCTTCGATATCTTGCAGGACCAAGCGAGCAAACATGGTACTCGGTTTGCCTAGTGTCAGGAGAAGTAGGATATGTGTGCAAGATGTTTTACAGGAAGCAAAAGAGGAAGCCTTTTCCTACTGAAGGTGCTTGGTGTGCTAAGGGGCTCTTGGACCTTGTTCATGCAGATCTCTATGAGCCATTGTGGAAGTCTCCCATTGTTCTTGGTGCATGTTATTTTCTATTGCTGGTGGATGATTATTCTAGAAAAATGTGGGTCTACTTCTTGAAAAAGAAGTCTGATTGTTTTGCCTCTTTCACAAAGTTCAAGGCATTGGTGGAGAACCAGCTAGCCAACAGATCAAAACTTTGAGATCTGATAATGGGGGAATTCACTTCTAAGTAGTTCAAGGATTACTACGGCAAAGAAGGAATCCATCATCAATTGACAACCCCATATACCCCCCAACAAAATGGGGTGGTAGAGAGGCGGAATAGAACAATCATGGAGATGGCATGATGCATGATGCATAGCAGAGGAGTGCCATATAGATATTGGGGAGAAGCAGTAAACACAAGCTGTATATATTCTTAATCGGAGTCCATGCAAAGCTTTGCAGAAATCACTCTGAAGAAGCTTGGTCCAAAATCAAACCTGAGGTATCAGCTTTTCGCATTTTTGGTTCAGCTGCATATTGTTTTGTTCATGGTAAAAAGAGGAGTAAGTTAGACTCTAAAAGTTCAAGGTACTTCTTTGCTGGTTATAGTGATCAATCCAAAGCTTATAGGTTGATTGATACTTCTACTAATAAAGTCATTGTTAGTCGGGATGTGGATGTGAAAGAAACAAAGTCTTTCTTTGGCAGCAATCAGCAAGGGGGCAGCAATCTGCAAGAGGGCTGCACTCAGCAAGAGGGCAGCAATCAGCAAGGGGTAACGGAAAATGTTTCACTTTTCTTACCTAATGATGTGTCTGGTTCTTCTAATACTCCTCCACGGTCTCCAATACAACCTGTATCCTCTCCCACTAATACACTTGTGTATCAAAGATGCCAACCTGAGTTGGTTTCTACTCTGGAAGAGCCTCAGCTGATCCCACACCTTAGTTCAACAAAGGCCCAAGTGATTTTACTCCACTCTACAAGATGTGCGGGAAGGTGAATTGTCCCATTCAGATGCATGACCACAGAGAATTGGTAAGAAGGTTGATTATTCTGAGCATGCTCAGTTTGCTCTCTTTGCTCTTCTCAATATTCATGAGCCACAGTGATATTAGAAGCACAAGGCATACCTGAATGAGAAATTGCCATGCAAACAGAATACGATGCCTTGATGAAAAATAATACTTGGACATTGGTGCCCTTGCCTCTCAAGAAGCAACCCATTGGTTGTAAATGGGTGTATAAGGTCAAGTGCAAGGCTGATGGTACTTTGGATAAATACAAGGCTTGTCTTGTTGCGAAAGGCTTCTTGCAACAGGAGGGGATAGACTATGAGGAGACTTTTGCTCCTATTGCAAAGATGGTCACTTTTTGGTTGCTTCTTTCGATACTTCTTGTGATCTGGTTGGAAAGTATTTTAGATGGATGTCAAGAGTGCTTTCCTGAATGGAGATTTGGAGGAAGAAGTATATATGACACAACCTAAGGGTTTTCGGGCATGTGGTTGTGAACATCTGGTATGCAGGCTGATTAAGTCCTTGTATGGACTTAAACAAGCTCCTCGAGCCTGGTATATAAAGATAGATAAACATCTACAGGATTCTGGATTCAGAAGGAGTCTTTTTATCCGAATCTATATGTCAAAAGCGATGGTGATGACATTGTGATTCTTATTGTGTATGTTGATGATCTTGCCATCACATGAAGTAGGAGTGATGCGATTCAAAAGGTAAAATCAAATTTATGTGTTGCTTTTGACATGACTGATTTAGGCCTCCTACATTATTGCCTTGGTGTAGAATTCTGGCAACATGATCATATGATCTTTATCTCTCAAGTCAAATATGCCACGAATCTGTTGCAGAAGTTTCAAATGACTGAGTGTAATCCTTATTCTACACTAGGGAGGTTGGTGGTGCAAGGGGTCTACTCAGTTACACCTTGTTTTATATGTAGGTCACAATTGCCTTAAGCATGCATGACACCACCCAATCACCCCTTGCTCTGAGGATCTACTTGGATGCTCTACTTGGTTTGATCATTGACTTCATAAGTAACATATTCACAAAGGACATATTGTATGCACAGTTCACTATGTAGATTTATTCAAGCATATGTAAAGAAGAACATGGAATTCATACCTTAACCTGATTTGATCAACCTCCCTGCTTTGGCACAGTCAACATATACTGAGATCACTCTCCTCTCTATGAATATCACACCTGTTTACCTTATCAAAAGAGCTACTCCACTCCTAACTATGCTTCTTCAATGGCCTCCACTCAAAGCAAACCTAATGTGCTTGTGAGTTCAACATGAGACCACCATGTTCCTTACCTGCCCTATGGCTTCACACCTGTTTATCACTTCCAATTCCATCTACTGTACCTCCTCAGACTTCACTCCACTCACACACACTTCATCTTCATACTTCACTCCCTCATGCATATGCTTCATCTTCATAGCCTACAGAGGCTCTCCATAGCTCCATCATGCCAAACCTCTTCTCCATGCTTATTATCATGCCAAATTGGTCTTAGACATCCTACTCCACCATTCCCAAGATGATCAAACCCTCTATTCCTTCAATACTCAGCCAATTAACATGGATCTTAGAATTAGGCTTCCCAACTACTAGCCCTCCTAAAGGACAGATGCTCATGGATCTAAACATGCACTGAAGGTATTTCAAAACTAAATAATGATCTCAATGCCCTTTATGGAGCTCATGCTTATATGTGAAACTCAAGGTTGACTCCTTTGTACGGTCATGACTTTTCTCTCTTTGTGCTCATGCTTATATCTAAACTTGATCATTCATAAAACATCATAAAATCACTTCTGTACCAGCGAACCTGGGGGTTACAGGCCTAGAACATAGACTCTCTTGAAAAGTATACCCACTGATGGAATTTAGCTATGCAACTTCAGACAACATTAGGTGGCACCAAGGGCAAGGAGACTACAAAGTTTCAGGTTTTTCCACCGTACAGTTTTCCAGATCAAGAAAGCCCTAGTTTGTGGGCAGCGAAGACAAAATTCATTGCACAGAACTACTCTTGGGGGTTCAAGACTCCAAATAAATTTTGGACTTGTAAAGACATCCTCTTACTATTCCATGCATCACAGAGGGTTTTCTAGCTTGAATTCTCTCTCTGTCACTCTCTAGCTCTCGGTCTGCACAAGATCTTCAATGTATATCTTAAGGGAAAATAGATAAAACTTGCAAAATACATCATATGACACCTCCAAATCTTCAATACTTGTTATTCACACTTAATTCTACCTGATACATTCATCTTCCACGAAGGAATTACATATGGAGACCAAGAATTCAATTTCGACACCTCTAACCATATCTCAAAATAGCCAACAACTTCTTGACTTAGAAAACTAGTTCTAACACCCTACTCTCGTAGAGATGACTTAGAGATTCTCTCTTTCTCCTGAAAGATTTCAAATCTAACTCCCTATTCCTTATTTGGCCATTTACACACATATAGGCCTTATTTAGACTTCACACACAAAATTGCCAAATTTCAAATATTTGAAATACAAATTTTGGAGGGAAATGAGAACACACGCTCCTAAAACATTCTAGACTCAACCTCAAACATATCAACACTTCATGACAACCTATTGATGCTCTTTGCATCAGTTGGGCTGAAACTGTCAGTCCATGATGACTCACCACTGGTCGATGAGTCACTCTACAGATAGTTGGTAGGTAGCTTGATATATCTAACAACACACGACTAGATCTTTGTTTTACTGTCAGCTATTTTTCTCGGTTTTTATCTAAACTGAAACTCATTCACTGGGGAGTAGCAAAACGAGTTCTACAATATGTCAAAGACACTCTTGACTTTGGCATATTATATCAGTGAGTCCCAAATTTCTGACTGCTTGGTCATACGGACTTTGATTGGGGAGGATCAGTGGATACTCAACGTTCTACTACTGGGTATATATTCTCTTTTGGTTTAGGAGTTGTTTCTTGGTAGAGTAAGCTTCAACCCACTGTAGCCATCTCTTCCACTAAAGCAGAATATAAGGCATCAATTAGTCCTAGTTGCAAAGTTGTGTGGCTTCGTTGGATTCTTCTTGATTTTCACATTCCTCTAGCTACCCCTACCTCTCTCTATCTTCTGTGATAATCAAGGTGTTTTGAAGCTGGTCAAGAATCTTGTATATCATGCCTGCACTAAGCACATTGAGATTCATCATCACTATATCAGACGGTTGATTCTGGTGATATCTCTCTTCATTTCTGCCCTTCTAAGGAGCAGCCTGCCGATATAATGACTAAACCCCTTGGTCCTCTTTTGTTTGTAAAATTTCGGGACAAACTTGGTGTTTTGTTTGGGTTAGTCATTAAGAGGGGGTGTTGAAATATAGAGCATTATATAGCATATGATGCAGTTATGTAGTTGGTAACTGCTCAACCAACCATAACCACTTGTAACCACCTCTTTCATATTTAATAATGCTGCCACACTTGTTGAAGGTGTGCATTCAATCTTCTCTTAATTCTTTCTTCTCTTTGCATATTCTAAAATTTCGGGACAAACTGTGCTCAAGCTTTCCCATACATATATGCGGCCAAAAAGTATTTGAACCTTTAAAAAATGATGAATCGCTTTAAAGAAACAAAGCTCTTACATATTTTTAGGGTTTCACGTATTGTTTTATTTTGCTTTGACTATGTTTTTAGCATTGCTAGCTTGTTTGAACAATGCTTAGATGCTGGGAGCAGCGGCTAGCTTTAGGCTGAGAGGAGAATGTTGGAGGAACTTTGGAGGAGCATCGCACACTACCAAGGGTTGATGTATGAGGCAATGTACTACGAGCAAGGATATTCTTTTCTTTTTTTGATCTGCCGGTTGAAAATAGAGCAAGCCCAAGCTGTGATATTGAAAGGCAACTCGCTAGGGACCACCTCACAAGGACCAAGCTTGCCTAGACTGAGCCAAGAAAAGGAGGAACTCGTATATGCCAAGTCGTTACTCAATGGAGCCCAGTTTGGAGGTGAGTTTGGTGTAAAGGGAGAAGCTCACCAAGGACATGGAGTCAATTTCTGCACCTAGAGGCAGAATTTTCTTGTTTTCTTCTACGAAAAAAATTCTTCAGTGTAGTTTTGAATTAGATCGAGCTTCTTTTGCCAGTCCGAGTCTGATACTGTATAGGGAAAGCCAGGAAGATTTATGCAAGAAACCAACAATGATTGTAAGCCTTCAATTTGGTACAAAAACTCCAGAGTCTCCTTTTAACACACAACATAGGCACATGACAATATGCTTGTATTGATTACCCTCACAACATACTTTCATTCTATAGGAGTGCCTATTAAACAGGCTTTACAAGTTATTCACAACTATGAATTTGTTGTGAATAACAAATTTGTTGAAACTAAATAACAACAAAGGTAAATACGTAAACCAAGGTTGTTGAATAGAAAACAACTTGGTTACCAATAACAAACTCCCTAATTGAGCTTAAACTAGTGTGAACACAACTTAAACTAGGTAGGAAATAAGTAAACCACTACCTGATGTGAGCATGCTCCAACAAAAGTTACAAAGATCAAATCATTGTTTTCGTGAGAGTTTAAATACATATTTTATGCTCTGGATCAAGTAGACTTCTAAAATCCCTTGCGTACAGGATTAGTCACTTTAAGCTATGTCCACTATCCATGGAGTGATAAAATATTCAATAAATTCATACCTTGCCCTAACTGGGATTATACGTAGTACCCCGGTTAGGACACACTTTGTATGCCCCCTTCTCCAAAAGCCCACCACCCACCTTCACCTTTCCACACACGAGGTATCTCTCAAGTAATTTCTCTAAAATATAATGATCCTTTTCAAAAATCAATGTTCACCTTTTTATAGACTTTTCTCGGATAGTTGACAACCAACACACCTGTTTATTACAGTATAGTTTATTACACTTCCATTAAATGGGTCTAATTTTACTATTTTCACTCCTTTTCAAACAAGGTCATACCATAGCATTCCCTTAATAAGGGTCATAACATAATACTCCCTTTAATAAGGGTCATAACATAATACTCCCTTTAATAAGAGTCAACTTTATCATACTCCCTTTTAACAAGGGTCTTTAATTATTTATCTTCTCTAGAACTATTACATGAGTATTCTGTCACATAACATGTGGCTACAGATCCATAAGATCCCTAGCGTTTGAACCTTTGATCTGATGCCAGTGTATGCTATTTATGTATATATTCTCATTGGATACTTAATATTTATTTAATAACACGTCCTTTGTGGTGAATGCATTTTACATACTTTTAGAAGTGTCATAGATACTGTGTTTGTGTGCGAATCAGAGTTGAGTAAGTGGGGAAGTTAATCCATTAAAGATAAAAATGGATTTGTAAGTGTTACCAATGAACATCTTAACAGTTGCCTCAATGAAGACTTTCGATAATTGGAAACATTTTTATTACTGAAAGGGAAACTGAATCAATTTTTTTGCTGTTTGTAACCTGTCTTTATAAACTAGTAGTTTCTTGATATTTTGTTATGTTGGTTCGTGCCACTAGATTACCAGCAATTTATGTTCTTTAGAATGCATTTTTAACTTATTTCGGGATTACATGGTTATAAGGGGAATTAATGGGAAATTAAAGCTGTTTTTGAATTCGAGCCTTGTCCATGAGCAGTCAAAATTCTTTAGCCCAGCTAATACCTGAGTACGGTTTGCTTTTTGACAGGTTAACGCTCCTTCATTAGAGTGACGTATAAGCTTTGATAACTGATTGGTCCCACTCTATTCATATTGAAATATAACGACTTCCTATTATTGAATTAGTCCTCTGAGTTGAGAGTGAACAGGTTGTCCTTTGACATGTTCATCCTCCCCAAGTGACCTAAATGAGTAGGTGATGATAGGATTCCTATGTCACAGTCAAATACTATGTTGCCAGGGTACAGGTTCGGGTTCGATACTCAGATACGTCAATTTTAAAAAACCCTTGGGTATGATACGTCTTGGATATGTCCATTACTATATATATATATATATATATTATTCATATACTCATTTTACTCATTTTTTAGTCCATAAGAAATACAAAACTTGAAAAATATAGTACGATCAATGTTCAAAACATTCAATATACTTAAGATTTTACATTTTCTATGATATATGAATATTATATTCCTTTCTGAGATTAATTTTTGTGTTGTGATGGTGGCCATAAAAGATGTATATAGGGAGCTCTTGAAGGACCTATTTAATTAGGCTGACTCTAACCTGCCAATGATAACTAAAGAGGTCAGTCCAATGGTTGGTTCTTGCATTCATATTATCCAAAATCACCTTCTAATCCTCCTTAAGGATGCAGGAAGGAGTCAATGTTGTGCCTTAATAGTTTCTAGGAAAGGATGCT
This sequence comes from Taxus wallichiana var. yunnanensis, assembly GCA_018340775.1. Lineage (NCBI taxonomy): Eukaryota > Viridiplantae > Streptophyta > Pinopsida > Cupressales > Taxaceae > Taxus > Taxus wallichiana. The sequence goes on from CM031235.1 coordinate 867,514,934, forward strand.
CTTTGAAACTTTAAGCTATGCAATTTGCGGTTCCAAATTTTTCTATTAGTATTGAAGATCACCTGAGATTTGATCTCATAAATAACTTGTACAGAGGCTCAGATATATGTCCAAATTTCTATGAATAGCTTCTTTCCTTGGCCAATTGCGATGATCCCAAATAATTACCTCAAACGTTCTTGATATCCTTTGAATATTTTCTCTTCAATAAACTAGAGGGATTTTAAACAATCTCCAGGTTTCCTTGTGGTTGCCATGCCCTCCTAGTCTAGTCCTCAATAAAACTGAAGTTTGTTTGAGTCAAAATAAAATAAAATAAAATAAATTTAGAGCCCCCACTGCCCAACGGTACTGATACATCCTGGGTACGTCAAAACATACCCGGTACATACCCGGGATGTATCTGTACCAGGTACGTATCCAGGGGGTATGGGAGGGTGGGGGGCAAACCCTGGTAACATAGGTCAAATATAATTGCTGCTTGATGTTAAACTAGTCCTTTAATTTTTATTGAATAAGTTGTCCTTGGTAATGTTTTTATTGTTGACTCCGCTATGCAGTGAGTGGTATGCTAAGTTCTGTTCCATGTTACTGTGATCTATTAGTGTTTAAGTTCCACTTTAATTTGTAATGTGGAAAACTGTGTAGTGTACTAAGTATAAATGCCTACTTCATCCCCCACTGCAATGGATTTATGGGTGGCTTATGCAATTATTAGATATGTAAGAAGTTCTGCATTCAATGCCTAATGACAGAAAGAAACATCTAGTCTATGCGATGGAAGAATGGAAGAATGAAAGGACGAAAGAAAATATTAGTTTTTACAAATGATCAAAATAGGTCAATATGACTTGGAAGGTTCATTTGGTCACATTAGAAAAGTGTAAGGGTAAAAAGGACCCTAGGTTCTAAAAAGAAATTAAACACTAAGCAGTAAATGTAAACATAACTAGAGGGGGTAACGCCAAAGTGATCAAAGCCCAAACTATAAAATTTAAGTACCAGTGTGATAGCGATGTGAGGAAAGGAGTCCTGAATGACTCACAAATCTGATGAAGATCAAAGCGGAAGAGCAGGACTAGAAACCATTGCTGTCACACGTTGATAGGGTAAATTGTGAGTGCTGCTTGTACAGATCACAATGCTCCTGCCGCCAAACATTTTCCAAATACAATTCTTAAAATTTATAAGGAGAAGTATATGGAAAAATGAGAACTACAATTCATGACAGAGAACTTATCCAGGAGAAAATAACATTTTTCACAGGATACCATAATATTGATGTGATATATAGATTAGTGGTATGTAGAGATTTAACTTACATCAATAACGTTTCAGGTGTTCTGGACTACCGAAAGAGAAATGATATATGTTTAGATCCAATTATAAGAATATAGAAAAATTAGTGTGTTTCTCAGAAAAAATCCATATACGACCAGAATGTAGATGCAAAATGTATGTGCTGTTATGGTTACTAGTGATGTCGAGTCTTGCCTGGACAGGGATATCTACAGACATGCATTTAAAAATCTCTTTGGAAAGAGGTATCTCATATCACATATATGCCTGCAGTTTGAAGAAAAATTAAAAATCTCTGTTAACAGTGGCATTTCATTTTCATCTTGAATAATCTTGGCATGTCTACTAATTTTTTCTTGTGATATAGGTTTCACATTCTTCTCCATGTTAAAGCAAACTTTTGGAAGTTGATAATAGTTAATTAGTCAGATGAGAGAAAATTAGTCATCCAATTTGGTCTACATTTCCTGTTGGAAATTTCTGTTTTATATGTTTCCAAAGTCCATTATATGCATCCGCCATGCTGTCTAGTTTTGATAGTGTTTTTGGTGACTCATGTTGCAATTCCTTTTGCAGATGAAGTCAAAAGATCGGCTAATACATTTTGATGGGGTGCCAGTGTTTCAGGTGATGAGTTCCTTCTTGATTTTGTTGTTTTCTTATCTTTGCATGTACCCTGGCTTGCATCAGTGATTTGTTTCTTTAAATCAGAAGGGGGACTGAGTTTTAAGTGTGGCATAATGTTTAAACCATTATGACTTCTAATGCAGTGTTGACATGCAGTCAGATCTTGTGACCGTTTGGAAGGATAATCGACGCTTTTGTCCGCTCTACTTTCGCAAGGTTTGCATATAGAACTTGTAGTTCATGAAGACTTCATTATTTATTTGGATAAAGGCTTGTTTGATCCTTTTTGTCATTTATGAATGATGCAGGAAGACTTGGATCGAGATATTCTAATCTTTGCAAGGAACATATCAAAATCATCTCAACTATCATCAGAAATTATGGTAAAAACCTAGTCGATGATAATTACATAAATTATATGGCTTCCATGATGTAATATTGATATTTTACTTGAAGTTCTCGTACTGTGTCATGTGAATGATAAGAATCCGAGATGGAACCATAGTTACCATGTTCTTACGAATGGTGAAACGTTGGTTTGGACCGTACTTATCTGTCTGATCGAACAGGTTTGGTCGAATATTTTTGTTTTAATTAAAATAATTAAAATGTTTAAATTATAAGATCTTCAACCTAAAGCAAAAACAAAACAAGAAACACTAATGCCATTATATATATATAGTTCGTAAATTCTCTGAACTGAACTGAATCTTTTATAAAATTCGAACTTGGAACTTTTTACCCTTCCAAACTACCCGAGCTTTTCGAACGTGGTATCTATGGATGGAACCCTGAAACTGATGATGTTTTCTTTTTACAAGGTGGGAAGCTTCGAAGCTGCTCTCAAGAAAATGGAGGTCAGCCCTTGTTTTATAGATTCAGCTGCTATGCATAATGCTTCTTATTTTGTTCAAAAGATTACATAGCATTTTTGTTTTTCTGAAATCTGTTGTTTGCTGGAACTCCTAATCATGTTCAATTAATGGCAGGAAAGCAAAAGGATTCAGGATGGGATGATTTGGTTTTTATTGCACCTGGGAAAAGCTGTTCGAACAAATTCCTAGGATTCATGTGTGAATGTAAGATTTGAATAAATATTAAATATTTGCAATTATTTCATCCTCCAAACTTCGTCACAGATGGGCTGCAAATTTGCTGGACTATTGTGAATGATACAAACTAGATGCTTTCCAATTAAAATATGTTCTTTGTTTGTAATTCCTCCCATGTCAGGCTAGCGCTGCACCTTCAAGCATTGTTGGACGCATTCATCCTTTCTGTTATGCATAACAAGGACTAAGTGTACCAATCTATTATCAAAATCGGGCTTATTTAATTCAGAGTATACAACTACTTTTCTATGGGAAAATTACCACGAAATGTAAAACAATGTTACAGAACTGAGTTCTAGAGCAGCATAATGGGACCTACTGTATTAGACGAAACTTTGTATACATGATTATTTTTTACCATAAATCTACCCCACTTTTGCGAATAAAAGCATTGTTACGATGTTTTTGTCCAAATTTGCATGTTTCCATGGTGTCCGTTGCTGGAACATTTTTTTTTTTTTTTGGCAAAGGTATAAACAATCATGATATGTTTTGTCAATGTTTATGTACAGGGGTATAATTTCTCCAATTAAAGATGGTAATTTAGTTGTTCCAATATTAAGGTAGAGGCACTTAAGAATTGAAAAATCTTTTAAAATTAATTTCTGGTAAGGAAGATGTTTTATTGACTGATTATTTGGTGTATTTTAGTGTGATTTTTGTCAAAGTTGGTTGGCCAATTGACTTGACATAACACTATGCTATGGATTCGGTAGCATTGGCACTCAAAGTTCCCTTGGTATTGAACTGAAAAAGGTTTGAAAATCAAGGCACGATCCTAGGCTCAATTGCTAGACTCTCCATGTCGGGCGTTGGGGGCCTTTGCATTCAACAAGAATTGATCCTTGATTGGCTCTATGTGAGCCAAACAACTTCACCAATAGGCCAAACAACTATTGACATGTGTAGAAATGCCGACAATCTAAGTCGTGCCCATTGTAACGCTTTGGTATTCAATAAAAAAACTTTATAAAAGAGCGATATGATTATTTATGTTGTGTAAGACATTTTGCACCACAAGGTTAATTTTTTTGGCCCCTTTTGACGTAAAAATGCCAATTATATGCTTAACATATTGGGACCTTTGGTGGTTTATATTAGTGTGATTTTCAGTTAAAATTGATTGACTAGTAAACTTGACACATTAACACGACACAACGGAGTAGGTGGTGTTGCCACTCAATGTTCCCTTGAGATTGAATTGGAAAATGGTTTTAAAAGGGATACATGATTATGCATGTCGTCTTTGAAATTTTGCACCCCAACATAAGTTTTTTTGGTCCCATGTGATGTAAAAATGTCAATTGTATGCTTAAAATATTGGGACCTTTGGTGATTTATAATGTATGTAATTGTGCCTAGGTCAAGTTGTCTTGGCCTTCATAAAAATTCCGTACAAGTACTAACCCTTGTATGACCTTGATTCTGAGTATACATTCTAAATAAGTTTGTTTATTCGACTAGGACATGTTAGGTTTCAGTTTTATACTCGGGATTTTTTTCCCATTTTTTCACATGTATCATATAAATGTTAGCAATCAAAATAAGGAAGATATTTTTATGTTTTAAATGCCAATATCACTTATTTGATGGTTGATTAATCATGGACCCACTAATCCTCGAATTAGCGAATCTATTCTCTCAAAGAAGAGCCTAAAGTCTTCTTTTGTCGATTTGCCCACGGAACTTTGTAACCACATTGAATCCACGAACACAATTGATGTCAAAGCTAAACAAATATGACCATTGGATTATGATGAAAGAACCCGTGTATGATGACATTGACCAATTAGAAGGTGGTATGCGGTGACTTATCATTGGTCTACTAATATGATTGTATATTTCGCCGGAGGCGTTTACTTTGAAGAAGGCATTGCTGGAAAGTGTCAAATTCCGGTGGCTTAACTTTACAGGGTGCCGGATTTTAGATATTTTTGTAATTCCTATATATTTACTATTTACTCGAACTTGCCATCCAATGATATAGGTTTATTTTTTTCGTTTCCATGAATTCAAAATTTTTGTCAACAATTTTTCACAGTTTAAAAATTTGATAAAAACATTTTCTTGCCTATGTCATTGGTGCTCATAATTGAAGTGACTAAATTGACGTCTTATTCCTTTACAGAGAAATTAAATTCAAAAAAACTGAAAGAATAGGTGGACAAGTGTCTTGCTGTCATATTCAATTTGACTGTGTTCTTTAATGAGCTGCAGTTTCATTAACAACATATCTTTGACATAGATTTTTTTCTACATTCTTCCACCGCCCCTTTTTATGAAGCCTATGCCTTCCATTTTAATCCTTGCATTATACTGACCGGACTTTCGGGTCTCTGAACACATTGATATCTCATCTTCATGTAATAGCTTCATTCCTGCTCCCGATCTTTGATTTTTGTTTCAGATATTTTCTTTTGAGCTTTGAATCTTCTTCTTGTTATTTTTTCCTGTGACCAAAGGTATAAACTTTACCTCATAAAACTCGATGTTTTTGTTTTAACCAATCTCATTTGAAAAATTTAATCTTTCTCAAAATGTAGACATAAATTTAATCAAGCAAAAAAAGTATTCATTCATTTGTTACCATGGATTCCTTTGGAAATGTTAAAAAAAAGCATGATTAATATTATATGCATGGTTACCTAAGACTCTGGGATGGTAGGACGTCGGGATGTAGGAATGGGAGCGACTAATAAAAAATATATATAATTTATTAATTTACAAATATAACATGAATAATTCAATAAACTAAGACTTAAAATTTAAACTTTAAAGAATGAAACCATTAATGATTTATCCACTTATTCATCACATAAGCCAAGGCCCTGTTATGTTTGTGGAGCCTATTTTCATGTTAGAGTGTGGTACACCTTCTATGTGTTACACTCGGGTATTTTTACGGTGGTCCCGCTCACCGGTGAGCGGGTCAGGGGGGTTCAAGGGCGAAGCCCCGAAGTAAATTTTCATGGGTGGTTTATTAACCCATGGGTAATGGGTAACCGTTATGGGCTGTTTTTGGGCCCATAGTTTTTCGGTACCCATTGTTTTGTAAAACTTCTTCGGCTACCCATAGGTTTATGGGATGGTTTTGTTTTTGCCCATTGTTTGATACCCATGGTTTTGTAAAACTGCTTAAGCAGTTGTCTATTTATATGGTCTTATGCATATGATAGAGATACAAGCAAATGTATTGCAGATGTGTTTTGAATTCGGGTGTGAATTCTGTAGAGTTTGTTGAGTATAGCTCCAAACGGATCTGGGTATTGTATTGAGAGAGTGGAGGCTTGTAATAAAATCTGAGCAAGTGATTCTTGGTGGACATAGCCCAAATTGGGTGAACCACGTTAAATCTTGTCTCTCTGTGTTGTGTTATTTATTCTACACTTTTATTTGAGATCTGTAATATTTTCTGCATATTAGTTTCTACTGTTGCGATTCTGTAAGGGATTATTCCGCATATTGTATCTCTTATTTCCTAACAGGCCCAAAATCTACTTTGAAGAAAGCATTGCTGGAAAGTGTCAAATTCCGGTGGCTTAACTTTACAGGTTGTCGGATTTTAGATATTTTTGTAAGTCCTAGATATTTACTATTTTAGATATTCATCTTTGACTCCACATCCTTTAAATGACATTTTAGACTTGGCAATAACCATTCTTTGGTGCCCTTGCTTTTGGGAGTGGCCGGCCTGAGACCATCATGAGTGAAATCTATTTCCTTACTTCCCTGACCTGCGCAGTGAAGGAGAGCCGGTAATGGAAACATGGACTTGTTGAGTGTGGCGGAACATTATTTTGCCCTTAGTTTGAGTGCTCAAAACTTGTACGCATCATTGCAAAAGTACTTGAAGAAAGCAAGGCATGATCAGGTTATTATTGACAGAGGTGTCGCTCATGTAGAAGAATCCCGAACTCCTCTGTCAGAGGAAGAGTGCAGGGCAACAATAGATGAATTGTGGCCTAACAGATTTAAGCAAGCCATTATGGAAACACTCTAGCAGAAGATATGACTTAAATCGACAAAAAACATTGCATTGATTTTGTGAAGGACCAAGAGAAATTTGATTCTCAAGCTTGACTACAGAAGACACAACTGCCAACTCTGTGTCGGTCAGTTTGTTGTAGACAGTCTCAAACTCTTTGAAAATCTCACCAAACAGGTCAATCCTTTTCTTGTCAATAAGAATGTAGAGAAAATTTAATGTATAAGGCTGAAACTTGGCATCATTTGTAATGTCTTCGAGAATACCCTTTTTCTTCTCTGGTATGATTGGATTAACAAGGAAATTAAAAAAACCCTTATTGGTTATGTACTGAGAGAGCTTATCGATGTCTCTACTGATAGCATCTAGGGACTTCACAGACTGGGCTAGTTCTGCTAGGGATGTGGCATATGACCCCACAACGTTGTCTTGCATAACAATACGAGTTCTGTTTTTGCGAGCCACTTGAGAAACTTTGGAAGGGAAGGCACTGTGTGTCTTGAAGAGCCTTGTCCCAAAAAGACCAAATTTTAAGCATATGTGGTAGTTTGATCCGTTAGCCCCTTTCAAAAGGGCTCTCATAGATGGCGCACACTAGACATTCAGGGCCACGGGAGACTATTTCAATGATTCCATCTAGCAAAAAACATAACCAAATCTTTAGAGATCATGTATCCATCGAGAAATTTTTGTCAGATCGTGTGAAGAAGCAATGTTAATTAAGAGCCAAAGCATTTTCTCTGGAAGTCAATTAAAGAATCCGATGCAGTTCTAAATGAGTTGCAATTTATGCCGGAGAGGATAACAATGTTTAGTTTATTGGAGTTGTAATTTTTCTATTTTAAGTTTGTGTGATGGGGAGAGGACAATATAGTAACTTCCAACAAAAAAACATTGCCTACTATGCCTTGATGGATGTCCGTACGTTGCTATAAAGCTTGTATTTTGTTATGGGCCACACGTATGTTGGTATAGGTGTGTTGATCGGGGTGAATATACAGTTGTTTTATTTGATGAAACAATTACAATGTCTCTTGACGATGACCATGTCTTCTGTAAGATACAACTATGATATTCATTTAAAAGATAACATGTTGTATCATTTGGTTGAACACTTGGTGTTTATTTACAAAAGTTCATATTTTGGCATTTAAATGTTCCCAAAGCGTAGACAACAATCCCATTTTGTCAGTATCCTTCAATCACTTCATTCCATGAGATGACATATCTCTAGGGAATTTTATGTTTGGTGGGTAGATGAGATTAAGAAACCTGCCAATGATACCCAAGATGTTGTAGCGGAAGAGCATCTCCACGCTTCTTATAAACGAGGCTTCCATCTTTGTGTTCTTATCCATCTGATTCTACTCCCGTTGTACATATTCATCAGCTTTTGCAACCGCTTGCACCACTCAGGCACAAAGAGTGTTTTCTGTTTACATTTGCCAGCATACTCCTCGCCTTGTTTCACCATATGCAACAAACAGGGCTCCAACCCAATTAGTTTAAATTTGCCAAAGTACTCCCAACCTGTGCCAAAATATAGAGGAATTTTGTTAGATATAGTTGCAAATGTTTTGATAGACATGTATACAGAATGTGGAACCTTACATAAAGACATGTGAACTGTTTAGCAAAATGTAACTTATGTTCTTCGCTCAAACATCTATCATAGATCATAGAATATATTTTACATCCAAACCATATTATACACATAAAATTCAAGCCCTCTCTGGCGTAACTTGCAACTCATTTGCAATTGTTAGTGATAAAAGCTATAATAGGACGTTCGTAGTTAAAATGTTCTCATCAATCAATTAGTCTATAAATTGAGTGTTATTGATGTACAAAAAAACTTGAAAAATAATCTTCGACTATGAAGGGGTTCATTGAATATCTTAATTGTTTTTATAGACAAAATGATAAAAGCAAAGGGTGTAATTGACAAATATCTTCATAATGAAAATCAACGATCTGGAGAAGATATTAATCTTGACATTGTCATTAATGTTTGTTTTTCTCACAACTTGAAAACACCACCCTATGCATGCTTGGCTTCAGAAGACACATATAAAGAGTGGTTGAATTGTCGTGAAATTAAGAAAAGGAAGTAGGACTCAATATAATTGGAGAGGTGCTAGTGAACTAGAAAGAAGGATTTTAAACAACAAAAATATTTGGGACGACGGTCCACAACTCCAATTATCAACTCAAATGGTAGCTCGCTCGATTCCTCTAATATATAATGGGATTATATTTTATTCCTCTCAACCATATGATGGATAGGAAATGAAAAGTAGATCTTCTTGCCTCGCAAACAACCTTGAGATGTCCCTCACTTCACAAGGCCATCTTAAGAAGGCTTTTGTTAAAGAGAAAACTATGAACCCATGTGATTATTTCTAAGATATTAGGGAAAATGATAAACCCTATTCTAGGATATTGGAGGAGTGAATTTTTCTTTCATGCTTGAGATTCTAACAAGAGTAAGAAAACACTAAATCACATATGGAATATGATATGGGAAGGATTGGTGTGACTAATTGTTTTGAGAACTACAATATCATTTCTTTGATTGTGAAGAATTATTGTGCTTTATTGAAAGGAAGATAAAATGATATGAAGTGTGAATTGATGTAAAGGGAATGTCGTTTTAGATATTGGTCTTGAGGCCACTAGGAAGGTGTTCGACCTCCACTTCGAAGACAATTTGAACAAAAAGGTGTGAATTGAGGTACAAAAACAACATTGGCCTTTTTCTGTGTTTTTAGAATTGTAAAGGCACATCAATGACCTAATAACAATCCATAAGGGATAGATTTATAGATGATATTAAATAACCATTTGAGATCATGTTCTTTTAATAATTTCGATTGTGGATGTCAACCACATGTCAAATATTGAGATATGTTAATGAGAAATTCATTGGAAGGGCTAATTGTGTCGTTCTTGGTGGAGTCTTGCATCAACAACACCTTGTTTTATATGATTATGCTTTGTTGCTTTCTAATTTAATTCATATTGAGTGATTGTGTATGAAGATGCTATAAATTTTAGGCATTACTCACATTTGTCATATGTTTGGTCACCCATCACAAAATGTGGCCTAAGAAGTTGTAAGTTCACATGCAAGGTTGAGATTATAAGAAGAAGAAAAACTTCATAAAACTAGTGGAAATATGGACTTCCACTTAGAAAAACACCACATGTGCAAAATATTCAATATTGGAGGATTAATTTGTTAGTGATTTGGAGGATCTACTAACTGCTCTTGTGACATTGCCAAGCCTATCTTCCCAACTTGAAATTCATGTGATGCCACGACTTTAGTATTCTAGAATCTCATCCACATTTTTGTTGCACTTCCAATACCATTCATCCGGCTCCTACATATGTCGATTGTCGAACACACGTTTGTAGTGGCACAATACAATTTGTGTTGATGGATTGCAGCTTCTAGAACCCCACCCACAAGTTTGCAGTATCTCCAATGCCATCCACTTATCTCCAATATATGCCGCACACACTCCAATGGTGGTATTATGCATCCATTCGTCTCTAACAAATGTCATACACACTCTTGCGGTGGTGTGATGCAATTTGAGAAGACCAAGCATGTACTAAACTTTTTGTAGAATAAATCATTGGCTTTTACAGGTACCACCCACTCCATGTCAAACTACAAAGGATACCTCACGCATTGTAATACCACACGTGTTGCATGTCAAACCTATGCAATTTCACCGATGTTATGGATGCAACTATGCACCATGCCACATGGTGCTCCATAGTGTTGCTAATATGTCAAAGTGTCCCGAAATGGTTCAACTTCCTCGAGCCTCTCCACCTTTGCGACATTATAGTCTATTTATGAAACGCATTTATAACATAGATAATAAAACAAAATAGAAGATATATAACCTTAGATATTTCTCAATGGTATGCCACGTAACAAGACAAATAAATAAACACATTTACTATTCCAGTTCTAATCTCTCTCTCTCTTGATTCCTTGCACATATCATCTAAATATCTTCCACATATGCATTTAACACATCTAAATCCACATTTAGAGTGTTTTCTACCGAGGCACCTCTTGGGCCCCATATTAGTTGTATTAGATTGGTTCATCATCTTACAAGACCCATTAAACATGGTCGGAGTTTTTGATCCTCAATGTCAAACCACGAGAACCATCAGACTACCTCCTAGTGGGTTTTAATAAAGCCTCAATGGCCAAGGATAGTCAAAAGAAAGACGAGTTTCACACAATGATCAAGAATGAAATAGCCTAACCACTCATAGAGCTCAACAAAACATTCTGTTCAATAAGGTTGTAGAAGTCCTCGAATATGCGTTGACATCAACCTCATCATAAGATAAAGATTTTGGTGGTTGAGTGCCCCGGTGTCAAGTAAATCTAGACGTTCCTATGTTTGAAGGATAAATTAATGTCGACGTAATAGATAATTGGTTAGATTCTTTAATTTTTATGATGAATTTTCTAATGAAGAGAAAATCAAGATAACACTTCTAGATGCCTCTTCACCCTTCAAGAAGTGGTGGCAAATCCACACTCTTTGTGAGAAACATCGAAAGAAGGAAAGTCTCGAACCAACCGAGATACTTCCTAGAAGCCTATAAAAATAAATACTATTATGACCCGATGTTTATGAAGATCGCTACATTTAGCGACAACAACCGCCATAAGGTCATGGCTAGTCGACCCAAGCCTACACTGATGCCTTTCATAACCCTTATGCAAAGTTAGCATCATTCAAGTCACAAGAGCATAGAGTTCTCAAGTAACACGGTGGCCTATGACCATCCATCCAATCCAAACTGAAATTGGATAAGGTCATGACAAAGTGGGAGAAGCCTATAGCTACGTAGAAATCATTAAGGAGGAGTCTCAAATGAAGGGAAAGTTGCACATGTTGCATGTGCCAAGGAAGAAACTTCATATAAGAAAGGACCATCCACGAAAGAAAAATGTTGTGACAGAAAAAAAAAAGTAGGAGCCATTCAAACACTTAATGCCATGATGAAAAACTTTGTTTACATGGGCAAAATAAAAGGATGATAGATTCGATCCCTCATGTGGAATCATCGACACAAGTCCTAGTGTTTTGGTAAGTACCATACAAAAACCCCTATAATGAAAGATGCTAAAGGAGAATGTCTATTCCATTCACCGATGTGGGTACAAGGGTATGCACTATATTTTTTATTGATATCAGTAACATGAAAAACTTGATTTTTGAAGTGATTGTCAAGTAGTTGAGTATTCTAACCATGCCTCATCCATATCCTATCAAATTGCCCCATGATGTCTTAGTTCTTGTAACAAAAAAGGTGTATGCATCGGTTTCAAATGTTGTTTCACATGTACTTTATCTTCCTTTCAAATGAAATGAAATGAAAGATTTTAATGATGTCCACGTGATGAAGAGTCAAAGGGACTAAAAAGAAAATACACTAAGCTGAAACCAAGTTCTTTGCCAAATCCGCTCGCCTACTGTGAATCTTGAGCACAAAACCAACAATCCTTTGAAGCTTAGCTTCCTCAAATAACTCATTTAGGTTGTCCACATGTAACTCATTTTCATACTGGAAGCGGATGTCATCATAGTCTGAGCATTCCATGATGAAGTTCCATTTTATTTCAACAACCCCCGTACTATAGAAAGACAAGTTCTCTTTTCCCACTCTTCTTTGGGGATAGTCCATCTACCAGTTTCACAACGAAGATGATGCGACTCGGTCCTCAACTGAGCCAAAATAATCCTAGCCTTACCTTTGATATCAGCCCTTAAGTAAGCTTTGTCATCGTGATCCCAAGTGGGGTTAAAATATTTGATATAGTGCGTTTTCTTACGACCAATATTCTCTATCCACATGGTGTTCCTAAACTTCTCCGTCACATAATTTTTTATTTCCCTATTGTTGTTAGGACACTCCTGGAAGTGGATGCCCTAGTTCTCCATCCATTTGGTGTTCTGCTTCATCCAAGTTTTCTTTCTGCGCTCTAGATTATCCTTTATAACCATTTTGGGCCAATGATGATTGTCCATGCTTTCTACTTTTTTCAAATAGCTTATTAGCCGAGTGATTGCCGAAGCTTCCATTGGTAAGATACCCACTTCAGCCAGTAAAATCTCATAAGGGACCGTTGATTTAACTTTGAGAGTGCTTGTGATTAAATGTTTCTGGATTCTTTCTAATTGTCTCCATCCATGCTTTGACATATTACTTCCCCAGACTTCACACCCATAAAGGGCCACCGGGATGACCAACAAACCAAAGAGGGTTTTCTTAGTATTCCAGTCCCAAAGCTCAGCTTTCCTACATCTATTTTGGAGCAGGAATGATGCTTTCCAACCATGCATAATCACCTATGCGTATACAATGTTAATCCTCACCAGATAATTGTATCGTGGGAAGTAAGATATACCATATTGTTGAAGTGATTCCATGCTCAAAACATGTCACTCTAAATCCCAAGAAGATTGTGTCATACTACTATGCCCCTGCAAAACCTTGCCTCCTATTGATGCATGACCTCCACTAATAAAGAAAAATTAGATTATGGAAACCATGTATACACAGAATTGTTCTATTCCCATGTATAGAGTTGTCATAAAAGGTCAACTCGTACAACAAGCTAAATCGTTCATTCGGTATCAACTAGAAGCCAAACATTAGCACCTACTTCCTAGGCTTAATGCAATCGGGACTATTACTTTATAAGAAGCGGTGACTAATCCAGGAGGATCTAAAAACACAGGTCCTCACAACACCACCAAGTCTGTCTTAACAACTTGCGGCTCATGGGGTACCACCTCAATGGATGATAATACTCTAGAGCCTCATCCACAATTTCGTGGTACTTCCAAAACCATTCATTCGACTCCCACATATGTTACACACGCCCCTTTAATGGCACAATGATGGATTGCAGTACTCTTGAACCTTATCCACAAGTTTACAATATCTCCAAGGCCATCTCTCATCTCTGGTAGATGTCACACATATTTCAACGGTGGTGACATGCATCCATCTGTCTCCAATAGATGTTGCATACATTCCTATAGTGATACGATGCAATCTAAGTAGACCAAGCCTGTGCCAACCTGAGTGCGCACCATACATTCTGCAGAACACATCATTGACTTTGGAAAAGTATCATACACCTCCATGCCAAACCAAAATATAGCAACTCATGTTGCACGGTACTGTACGGTAATGCATGTCAAACCTCTATAATTTTAGTGACACCATGCAGTGCATCTCCGTGTAATAGCACGTAGAAATCCACATGGTTATCATTATACCAGAGTGTCTCTCTACATATCATACATCTTTTTAGCCATATAATTGTATGAAAGTGAGCATCACACACGAAGTCCCAAAACAGTTCAACTTCAATAACCACTCTTCTCACCTTTGTGACATTGCAATCTATATATGTACACACAACTATAACTTACATAATGATACATTATGATTAGGGGTCCCAATTAAGGGATACTTTATACCACACAACCCTAAGAACACTTAGTATAATTATGCATAAATGTGATACATAACACAATTGAATGGAACTCAAAAATTTCATTAATTCAATGAAATCAAATACAACAAACACTACATCGATCCCACAAATCGAGTTACTTTACAATGCACAATAGATCTATATTTCACTACTTGCTAACTTGTAGTGTTTGCAAGTGTAGCTCTATAATACAATGAAATGAATAGACCATACTATACCTCTAGCTTGTGTAGGAATCATCCCTAACACAATTATAGTGGCATGCTTATTTAGACACAAGGCCAACTTTAAAATATTACTTTGAAACAATAATTGACCCATAAGACATTAGATGTGTTCCAATCCTCTATACAAGAATAGGGCCCAAGTGATATCACAATTTGACGCACAATGAGCCATCTCAATGGCTATAACTATGAGTTAGATGAATTCATGTCGGCTCCTTGAATAATGTTGAACTTTTCAAAATCTACAAGTATTGAGACAAACTTCGCCCCGTATATAATATTACACATTGGCTTCGAAATGAGTCCTTGCATGCTATCACAACTTAACTCCAACAACCTCGAGGTTTTAGTAATAGATGCATGTCGGTGAGATGAATTCATCTTGGTCACATTAGAACAAATGGTGCTTCATTGCGCATAGAGTAACTCTAATGGAAACATTATTTAGTGTTACACTATTTAATACATGCTTGCTCTATCTCCTGAAAGAAATTTTGGATTCTATAAGATAAGGAAAACCTTTCTCAACTCCTCTAGACATGCCCTAACCATAAAAAATATGAATTATTACATGTTACTTGCACATTTCTACAAACTTGTAGAGAACAATTACAACATAGGCACACTACAAAGTTATGTGCAAAATAATATAAAACACTTGCATGCTAATAATGACATAAAACATTACATAGACTCTTAAGAGGTTGCAAAACAATACATCTATTACAAGGACATGTGCAAAATAGAACTTGCAGAAAATAGAATAATCAATGACAACTTATTTTGCTAACATGTTTTTGGGCGATTCAAGATTGTAAGTGAACCCAAATGCTCCCACATCACACACCCTAGATAAAAAAGCATAAATTCCCGCTCATGGATCTATTGATGGTATTCCATGCTTTGCAACTTTGAATGTGCTTATCCAAGTCAGATCCTTAATGCCTTAGACATTCCATTTGAATAGATATTCTTTATCTCTTGTCCTCTTATTGATCCTTGCGTCAATTACATGTTCCACCTCTTCACATTCCTTTTATGGCATCATGTTTTCCAATCAACCTATGAATCTAAATATCTGTTTTACTCTTCACCTCATGCTACGTGACATGGAAACAAATATGCCACATTGAATATAGCTGAAATGTCTATTCCTACCGGTAGTTCAATCTCACATGTGTTGTTCACAAACTTTTGCATTTCACGCACAATATAATACTATTCAACTTTAACTTGTTATACATTTCTTTCGGAAATCTTTATTTTGGAAAGTGTACTAAGATCGTGTCTCCAAATTGAAATTCAACTTACCTTAAATTTATATCTATGCACTACTTGTATTGCACTATGTTCTTCTCCAATTGTCGCACACTTGTTTATGCACATATCTCACATGATTCACAAACTATTTTGCATATACACTTCTTATTCTACATTTGTTATGTCACATGATTCTACATATTCTCTTGGAATCGATCCATACACAATCTATAATGGTGTCTTTCATGTGCTTCTATTAAATGAATTGTATTACACAAACTTAACTTACACCCAAATATTATCCTATGTCCCTGGCTTATCTTCAATCAAGCATCTCAACAAATTACCCAACCTTCATTGATGACCTCTATTTGTCCATATGTCTATGGATGAACATCAAATTAAGATACAATTTGGTGTTCAATTTCTTCCATACTATTTTTCAAAAATTCCAAAAATGTCACCTCCCTGTATGATACAATACTATGTGATAAAGCATGTAGTATTAGTCTCTTTGAATTTTTTTTTCACAATGTTGGTTGCATCATTAGTTTTCTTGCAAGCCACAAAATGGGACATCTTTGAAAACATGTAAATAACCCCAAATTCCAAATCATTTCCTTTCTATGTCTTAGCAAAACCTCAAATGAAGTCCATATTAATATCTTTCCACAATCTCTCTAGAATAGGAGACAATTGATACAATCATGTATTATGAATTTTCCCTTAGCCAATTGAAATGATCTAACACTCTCAAATAAATTTGTGCATATATGAACTCATGCATGACCAAAAGTATCTTTTTACGCCAACTATGTTAATTTTTTTCATAGCCAAAATGTCCTACCAATCTACCACTATGTTTCTCCTTGACCATATTTTCACGCATTAAACATTTAGGTATGCATAACTGCTCTTTATGGAAGGAAAATCCTTATTAAATAAAATAATCTAACCCTGGTGTTCTATATCTACTTATTGGTCCTATGCATTCTTTTCACACCTCATTGAAATCTTCATCTTCCAAATATTTTTCCTTTATACGCTTAAATCCCACAACTTCAATTCTCAATTTATTCAAAATAATAATCCTTCGCTCAAAACATCCACAACCTTGTATAAATTTCCACTTCTATGATGAAATATAAAATAAAATATCTATACGATCTCTACCCATTTCACATGTTTATGGTTCAATTTTCCTTAATGTTGATGAACCATAACACTTGATGATGAAAATACAAAACAAAGTCCTCGGGTAGTAATTAATGTCTCCATTTCTTTAGTGCTTGTAATGTTGCATAGAATTCTTGATCATACATGGAATAATTTCCTTTGCATCATTGGGTTTCTCACTAAAACATGCTATTGGTTTTCCTTCTTGACTCAACATTGCTCTTATTGTGCACCACTTACATCATAAACTACTTGAAACACCTTGTTAAAATTTGACAATGATAATATTGACTGTTTACTCACTTTCCTCTTCAACTGCTAGAAAAGCTTTGTGGTGCCTCCACTATCCAAAAAAACACTTTTATCCTTACTCATTACATATATAATTGTTGTACATATCCCACCAAAATTCCTAATAAATTTCTTGTAAGAACTTGCTAATCCATTGTTCATAGGTTATAAGGTTTTCCATTTGTTCATTAATATTTTGTCAAGCCTATTTGGCTTTTAGAGGCATAAATCACAACAATCACAAGAACTAATCCAAATTCAACCTTCAACAATGTTTGTAGTTACTTCTCATTCATTACAATGTGTCCACCAAACATTCAATGTCATTCAAGAGTAGGTTAGTCTCTATTATATGATGTATAACAAAACATAGGTACTTCAAAAGTGTCTTTTAATTGTCTTAGGTCTCTGAGACTTCTTGAGTTAAACTCAAACAATGAGAAACTAGATATCAACTAATACACCGATCACAAAATATAAAGATTCCTTGTATTCTACTTCAAGGATTACAAAAATTCTTATTCATTTAGGATAATGTTATATGAATAAGTATGTAATTTGTCTCAACTTGAACAACATGCTTCTACAAATCAATCTTATCTACCTTTGATTTTATCCCACAACCTCACCAATCTAGTGAAACTCATTCCTCCAAATCTAGCTAGGCTCTACACCTTCCCTAATTAGCAAGTATATTCTCTATAATGTCTAGAAATACAAGAAGATTATTAGAGTGTGATAGGACTCTATTTTCTAGGCTATTGACTGAGTTTTTTGTGTATCTTGGTCTATAAAAACTTGAAATGGTCATAACTTTTGATCCGGGTGTTCCTTTGAGTCCGTTTTTTTCAAAACCACTTGTTTCGATGAGACGAACACACTTATCAATCCGCATTTCCGATTAGAGCCATTTTCGGCACATTTTTGGGCCCAAAATCTGCCATCTAGGGGCCAAAAATTAAGATTAAAGTTGTAATTCAATTTTTTCCTATTTTAGGGCATTAGTTAATTTTAGTCTCTTGCATGCATAATAGGTTAGAAATTAGGCAATTCCTATAATTTAGGCATGTAGAAGATGTGTGGAAAATTTCTTTCTGTACGAATAAATATGCGAACTTACTAAGAATAATAGGTTCTAGTAAACTGCTAAAAATAGTAAATTTTGCCACCTAGAGTAGATTTAGTCAAAGTTAGTTAGAGTTTTCTTGGAAAATCGAGTTGGGAGTTGTTTTCCTATTTATGAAGCATTGTAATCCATGATTGAATAACAAAGAAGAAGATTTATTCTCTTTGAGTTCAAGATATTTGCAGAGTAATGAGTATGTGTTAAGTTGGCTTCATTATCCGGTATCAGAGAAAGTTCGAGTCTTGGTGAAGAAAAAAACAATGGAAGGAAGAGGAAGAGGAAGAGGGGGCCTTATTGCCCAGATGAATAGAAACATGCAAGACCTACAGAGGTAAGTTGTTGAGCTTGCTGAAATTATAGCCCAAAGAGTAAATCAAGGTGGATATGAAACAAATGAAGAAGAATTTTGTGAAGAGGAGGAAGCACAAGGACCACCCTTAGCTTTTGAAGAAAGGATGCTTCAAGAATTAAAAGGAAATAATGATGGGATAAGAGTTGATGTTTCAGAATATGGAGGTATTCTAAAACCAGAAGATTTGATAGACTAGTTTACTAGCATGGGAAAGTTTTTGAGTGGAAGGCTATGTCAGAGGAAAAGAAGGTAAAATTTACATACACAAAATTAAAAGGTCATGTTATGTTATGGTGGGATCACATACAAAAGGAGCATTCAAGAAAGGGGAAAGAAAGGATTAGGACCTAGAGTAAGATGGAGAAGAAGCTAAAAGACAAATTTCTCCTTGTAGATTATGCACAAACCCTTTACAGGAGGTTTCAGAATCTTAGACAAAAATTAAAAACCATGCAAGAATACACATATGATTTTTACAAGTTGTCCATTCATGTACATCATGAAGAAAATGAGGAACACATGGCTGTAAGGTATGTAAATGGATTACAATTTTCTATTCAAGATGAGCTAAACATGCACAATATTAAGACCATGGAGGATGCCTATCAACTAGCTTTACAGGTTGAAGAAAAGAAAAACCATCAAAGTTTTAGGAGATCATCTGGGATGAATAGGGGGCCTCATCCTCCTTTCGGGGATGAGATGGTTTCAGTCAAGGTAGAGGAGAACAACCTCGTGGAGTGGAAAATAAATAAGATACAAGACAAGATCTCCCAAATCAGCAAAGAGGTAGAGGATTTCCTAGGGGTAGAGGATATGCTGGCGGCAGAGGATGGGAGGCTCCATGAAGACCATTTGTTTGCTACAGATGTGGTGAAGAGGGGCATAGGGAATTTGAATGCCCGCATTATTATACACATGACAAGAGGCAAGAAGATCCTCCAAGAGTAAATATTGTTGAAGCTGAACAAGAAGAAGATGAACAAGACCTATAAATTCCACCAGATGTGGGAGAAAATCGATGATCAAAAGGATGATGATTGCTCCAAGAAAGGAGATCAATATGATGCATGGCTATGTACAAATATTTGTAGAACAAGATGCACTTTAGGAGGAAAGGTATGTAATGTTATTATTGATGGTGGTAGTTGTGAGAACATGGTTTTAAATGAGATGGTTGAGAAACTAGACTGCATTGTGAGAAGAATCCTAACCCTTACCGTATTGCATGGTTTAAGAAGGGTAATGAAGTTACTATTGATAAGAGATGTTTAGTAAATTTTTCTATTGGGAAAATTTATAAGGATGAGATTTGGTGTGATGTTATTCCTATGGATGCATGTCATGTGCTACTAGGAAGACCATAACAATTTGATAGAAAATTCATTCATGACGGGGGTAAGAATACATATAATTTTTGGAAGGATGACACAAAAATAGTTTTACTACCTCTTAAGGAAGAGGGAAAGGCTGAAAATATGCTTTCTGCAAAAGAATTTGTGAAGGAGGCAAAGGCAACTAGGTTTTCTATGCATTGGTCACAAATAAGGATGAACCTGCAAGTGCACAAATACCAATAGAGGTAGCAGAATTAATAGAAGAATTTTCTAATGTTATTCTTGATGAGCTACCAGATGGGTTACCACCCAAAAGAGATATTCAACACCATATTGATTTGATCCCAAGGTCTTCACTCCCAAATCAAGAAGCTTATAGGATGAGCCGACATTACATGCATAATTGAATAAGCAAGTGACAGAGCTCATGAGAAAGGGTGTAGTAAGGGAGAGCATGAGTCTATGTGCAACTCCAGCTTTATTAACTCCAAATAAGGATGGAACATGGAGAATGTGCGTGGATAGTAGAGCAATCAATAAAATTACAATCAAGTATAGGTTCCCAATACCTCGCCTTGATGATATGATGGATGTGCTTGTTGGATCTAGGTATTTCACCAAGATTGATCTTGAAGTGGTTACCATTAGATTCGAGATAAGAGAAGGAGATGAGTGGAAAACAACATTCAAGACAAGGGATGGATTATATGAGTGGCTGGTGATGCCATTTAGGTTATCTAATGCACCTAGCACTTTTATGAGGTTGATGAACACTTGTGTTGTGGGAGTACAATGGTAAGTTTGTTGTGGTTTATTTTGATGATATCTTGATTTTCAAGTAAAAATAAAGAAGAACATTTGAGGCATCTAAGGGTGATATTTGAAGTGTTAAGGAAAGAGAATCTCTATGCAAATTTGAAGAAGTGCACATTTATGCAAGAGAGTTTGATATTTTTGGTTTTATTATTTATACAAATGGAATCAGAAAAGATAAAGGTAATCATTGAATAACCTACTCCACAGAGTATAACAAAGGTAAGAAGCTTTCACGGTTTAACAACATTTTACAGAATTTTATTAAAAATATTTAGCAAGTATTGTAGAAGACTTTATAACAGATTGCACAAAAGGAAGGGAGTTTTTGTGGACAAAGGCAACTGAGGATAGCTTTAAGTTCTTGAAGAAGAAGGTGAAAGAAGCACCTATTTTGGAACTACTAGATTTTAATAAAGTGTTTGAGGTTGATTGTGATGCCTCACATGTGGGTATTGGTGTTGTCCTAAGTCAAGGTGGGAAGCCAATAGATTTATTTAGTGAGAAATTGAATGAGGTAAGAAAGAACTATTCTACTTATGATGTGGAATTTTATGCAATTGTACAAGCACTGAGGCATTAGAGGCATTACTCGAGTGCCTAAGGAGTTTGTGTTATTTATGACCACATAACCCTGAAGTATGTGAATACACAAAAGAAGTTGAATAGTAGGCATGCAAAGTGGGTATCATTTTTGCAAGGTTATACTTTTTCTCTAAAGCATAAATCAGGAAAACAAAACCAAGTTATAGATGCATTGAGTAGGTGTGTGACTCTATTTACAACTATGGAGAATGAGGTGGTTGGTTTTGAAGTAATAAAGGATTTGTATTTTTCTTATTCGATTTCAAGGATATTGTTGAAAGGTTAAGTAGACCATTGTCAGGTGATGCAAGTGATGTCCAGGATGAGTACCTTTTGTAGGATGGCTATCTATTTAAGGGACGACAACTATGTATTCCAGTTGGGTCTATGAGAGATAATATAGTGAAAGAGCTACATAATGGAGGATTGGCTGGGAACTTTGGTAAGGATAAGACTATAGCTTTGGTAGAAGAGAAATACTATTGGCTAAAGATGAAAAGAGATGTGGTAAGATATGTGGAGAGGTGTAGAATTTTTGTGTTTGTTGATAGATTCTCTAAGATGGTTCATTTTATTGCACTGTAAGAAAAGTAGTGATGCAACAAGAGTACTGTAGACACAAAATTTTTGTATCACCCCGCATTTTCTCTCTCTCTCTCTCTCAATGAGACTTATCCCATTTCCCATCAAAATTATTCCATTTCCCACCAAACCTACATGTTTTATTAATCAATTAATCTCCTTTAAATCCTTAAACATCATTATGTGATAATAATACCCAAATATTCCAATTAAATCACATTACCCCACTCAATCAAATCGTGTCCCCACCATCCAAATCATGAACCCCACTCAATCAAATCAAATCTATTATCTCACCCACCCAGTCAAATCATGTCCCCCACTCACCTGACCAGGGTCAATTTATCAAACCTCGGTTACCCGTTAACCCCAATCTAACCTCACCTCCAAGCTATAAATATGGGTCTTCCCATTCTTTCAGGGAGAAAAAAGGAGGAAGAATCAGTATGAAATCTCTGCTTATTGAAGTTTTTAGGAGAGGAGAAGAAAGTGCTTAATTAAGTTTTGCAAGTTTGAGGTCAAGGAAAACCTTTGCCATTATTAGAAGTTAGAGGTGAGGATTGTTGGAGAAATATTTGCCATTATTCGTCATCTTGCCATCCTGATGCCCATTTCATCTCCATATTAGAGCACAAGCTAAGTCCCCTTGTCATTTCAGTTACTTGGCATTTTGTATTTCATTTTTTCTACATGTTATCTACTGTTCATCATTTATTTCTATATTTCGAGACACGTGGGTTGAAATCCTCCAAGGGAGTTAACATCCTCTTGGAATCGGGATTTTCTGGGAAACCCCTACATATTTTTATCTAATCACATTTGTTTCAGTTTTGCAGATATTATCAGAGATCTATCATCTTTTGTCACAGATCTATATTTGTTGCGCCCGTATCGGAGGTTCTAAGCCCTCCATCATTCGAAGTTGCTGGTGGCTTTCAGTACTGACATTCACCCGCAGAGAACGAGGTTTCTGTACAACATTTTGTCACGCCGGTGGGGAGCAGGACCCATGATTTGGTAATGTTTTTTTTGCTATTTTACTCATCTTGAGGAGGTGTTGTAAGTATAATAGCTAGCCTTATTCATAGTTGTTGTCCAATTACATATCTTATGAATATTTCATTTTTCTGACTCACTCGTTTATAGGATCTAATGTTGATTATGCCAAAGTGTGGTATCCTTCTTACATTTAGGGGTCTTTGTCGTCGCCGAGGTAAGTGGTTGTGTTGTTTTGGAAAGGTTTGTTATTTAGTTCTCTAATTTATTTTTATTCCTATTCAAAAATAATAATTCCTATTTATTGTTATTGCTATTCAAAATTGATAATTATAAATGCATATGTATAAGTAAATAAATTAGAAAAAAAAAGTTATTACTAAAATTTATAACCTAAACTAAAAACCTTAAAACCCATGTTCCCACCTATCACACATCCCCCACTCACTTCCCAACACCTAGCTTGACTCGGTCACACCCACACCAAGCTTCTTACCTCTCAACACCAACATCCCAACGAACCCCTCCTTGGCTTAGCTAGTCACCCCATCTCCCTTCCATCTTACTCCCCAACCCCTCACCAAGTTGCTTCCTCCACATCCACTCAGCCATCCTCTCAGCGCCGACTCTGTGCTTGCATCCCACTGATCATCCCAAACTCATTTGCACACTCCCCCATCTCCCTTCCATCTCACTCCTTTTCTTACCCAGAGCTCCCACTTTCCTCTCAAATTGTTCCCAACTTCATAGCTCACACACTCCTCCCTTTCTCACCACTCCACCTCGTCGCATCTCCCATATTCCCGAGCTATCCCCATCCACTTGAGCTCCCTCCCGTGCTACCCCTCATCCCATGCAAACCAAGATCCCTCCCACGTTGACTACCTCTCCCATCTACTCCACCTCCCAATCCCTGTCTCCCACACAGACCCTTCCCTCTGCTCACACGTCCTCTCCACTCCTTGAGTCTATATCTCCACATTCCATGGTTTCTCACGTCCCACGTAGAGAAAGAGAATATCCACGTAGACTTACAAGATTTCGATGCTTGGTCCTTCCAATCTGTTTCTAGCTCAAGTTTCACATTCACACAAGCTTTATGGGTAGTGACTGTTAATTCTCTTAAGAAAATACCCATGATTCACAAGATTTCAACACTTGATGTTTCCATCTGTACCCAACTCATTTTTAAAAATTCACGCAAGCTTTGTGGCATGTATATTTGTATGTATTTATAGAAAATTACTTAACAAATTATATTGTTTTTCCAATAATATATGGTAAAAGTCACAAAACAAAAAACCAAAAAAAAACCAATAAACAACCTACAACCCGTCATCTTGGACACGGAGGGTAAAGAAACGAACATATTCTGGATGCATTATATTATCCAAGTTGTAACAGAATGCACCATTTTCCGTTCAGTAACAACATCAATGACAACAATGTTTTCCACTAGAATATGTTTCACCTCTGGCATATCATTGTCATTTGCACCTATTGTAAGTATAAAACTTAATATTTTCTCTGCTCATGACCGAGACTCGATTTGCTCGAGCCTCTGGTCCTTCTGATATAGCCTGTGGGATTCGACCATATGAGCCGTCCTCTACTCCAGTCACTATTACATCTACTATATCTACCTTAATATTTTCTTTTAAATTTGTCTTTGTACTCTTGTGAAGTCCACGTTTTTGACATATAAGTCCACATTCCTGTCCTAAACGTCTATTCTTTCCTTACCCACTTTCCGTCCTGTCCTCTAAAAGTCTATTCTTCCCACCCACTTTTCATCTTGTCCTCTCAAAGTCCACAAAATTCTACTCTCCCCACCCACTTTTCGTCTTGTCCTCCTAAAGTCCACATTCTGTCATTTTTTTTATAGTTATTTTTATTTATAATTCACAATCAAAACACACACATTAATATTTTGAATGCTCTCCGGACGTAATATCCATGAATGCTCTCCCAAATAAACCTGAAAAGTGCATTTTAAATCGTTTTTATTGGTTATTCCATCATAACGTAGTTTATTTAATAATTTCATATCACCTCGTCATTAATAATTTTATTTCACAATCTATTTCATCGCTTATTTAATTGTTTATTTCATAGTTTATTTTATAGTCCATAAGTTTTCTTTACCCTAATTAAATGTGAACGTTGAATTCCAACTTTTATTAATCCATTAGATTAATTTCTTTTATTTTTATTTTTATGAAAGTACTTTTTGTACACAAAATATTTATGACAGTTATATCAGTTTAATCACATCAACTAATTACAATTATTTTCTTTTTGCAGGTAACATCTACGACCTTGCGACCATGAAATTACGTCCGTCAAAGACAACCATTGAAACGAAAACACACTAGACTCTCTTTCATTAGACCCCTCCTACAGTCATAAACGGTGCCATTTTAGGGTACTTGGGCATTCGCCACTGATTGACACTTTCAAAATACGTCACTATCACATGCAATCAAATAATAGGGAAAGTGTTCTCCAAGTTTTACTCGATTTTCCCTATTTTCTCTTTTCTGCATTGTAATTTCCTTTCTTGCATGATTGTTTGCATCAAACTTCACATTTCGAATTTGGTCTAAAACGAACCTAGTACATCCTACCTGCTCACATAGCCTAAATAAGGGTTTAACCTTCTGCATTTCACTTATCACACATTGCCGAGACTTCATGAACAAAATCAACACATCAAAACACTCCTTTCACCTGGTTCATTGATTGGGATTTGAACACCCAACAAGAAACCGTTTTAGACATTTCCTTAGCCAAAACTGCCTGAAACCAACCTTAGACTACCATTCTCTAGGCACCTTTGTTATCCACTTTTCTGTTCACATCCTCTAAATTAAACATGATGATAAAAAAAATTGCTTGATTTTTTTGTCAACAAATTACATAAATAGATGTTTCTCTATTTCACACCTATTGTCACTCTCTCTCAAATTAAAAAAACAACAATGTCCTCCACCCAATAAAATTACTTCTCCTAATGATCTCTCCCAACAATATTATAAACTCAAAACCACGTCGTCGGTTACCCAACCTCCAGTCTCCATGGCCTCGCTTCATGAGAACCATGTCATCCAATATTATCCCTATCTTAAAACTAATTCTCATATCCCTCACCAAGCCAATCTTCCTAAACCAACCACACCACCATCTCCCACTCCTCTAGAGACACTCGGGCCTCCTCCTAACCCCATATATGATTTTGTATTTCAAAAATCTCCCACAATCTCTCAATCCTCCCAATCTCCTCAATTGGTGGATCACATTCCACCCACATCCCTTTTTGTCAATTTTATTTCATCCACTACTAATATGCATGTCCAACCATCTCAACCTCTTCATACTTATATTCCTACCCATCGTATGTTCTAACTGTCTCAACCTCTTAACACACATATCCCCACTTATCATTTACCACAACAACCTACCCAACTTCAATGAACACATCATGTCCCTATTATTCAAAGTCAACCTATGCAACAATCTCAACCCATGACACATGTTAATCCTTACCAAATAGTTCCCCACACACCTGCACACCCGCAAGTTTATCAACCACCTTATCAAACGATTCCCCAACCACCCACACATCCATAAACATACCATTCACCTTATCAAACTACATTTCAAACCACACAACCAATCCAATCTCAACCTAACAACACATCGAGTGATCCAATTCATGCCTTAATAAATCGGTTGGCTAGTGTAGAGGCCATTACCTTAGCACCCAAGGATACATTATCCTATGAACAAATCTGTAATGAACTGATTCATCCATCGATTCTAATCAAACCCTACCCTCCTCATTGGAAACTTCCTGAGTTTACTAATTTCAACAAGGAAGATCCCAACATCTCCTCACATTTAAACACGCATGTTGTCTTATTGCACATGATCACGATCTATTGCTTCACACTTTCCCCATGTCCTTATCTAGTCCCACGTTGGACTGGTACAACAATATCCCACAATATTCCATATTCTCCTTCACTCAACTCACGCAGTTGTTCTTAGAACACTTTTCAATTAACATTGCACACAAAACTACTATCGTTGATCTATACACCATCGATAATTTGATGATGAGTCTTTGCCAACTTTGTCACACGATGGCGTGGTGTTGTAAACCAATTATCCTTTACTCTTCCGCAAACCGAAATCATTGAACTCTTCTCACATTCATGTGCAAAACATATATCATCTACTTTACAAGTCCAATCATTTTGAACCTTTGATGAAGCTTTCATAATGGCTCGCAAACTTGAAACCCGTGCCATTGAGCAAGTGTCATCTTAAACTAAGTTTAATTAAACCTAAAATCAAATCTAATAAACCATTCACACATAATGACAAATGTAAGGATGCGGCCAATGCCATGGACAGTAATCCCTCATCCACGACAATAAGCATATGGCCTCAACAACAAGCCCCTCAACCAACTATCAACTATACCCCCTTGGGAGAATCATATAGCTCCGTATTTGACAAATTGATGACTGTAAACTCCATCCAACTTCCTCCCATACGACCGTGGATAATTTGCAAGCCAAGTCTATTTGGTATCACGAATCCCATTATTGTAAATATCATTGATTCAAAGGTCACAACATTGAGAAATGTCGTTCCTTCAAATATCATGTCCAACAAATCATAAATCAAGGGGATATCCAAATCGATAGCTCCACTACTCAAACTTTACCTAATCAACCACCAATGAATCAAGCCACGCCCTTTAAATCTCAAATATAAAATGCTTATATGATTGACACCGTCAATCAAGATCTCATCTTATCACCAACTCCACATGTTTCCACCTTAGATATTATTCCCACTCCTTATTCAGAACCTAACACACCTATGTCAACTTTTACTACTTGTCCTGAACCTACACCTTCTTCTACCCTTACCACATCTACATCAAATTTTACTATAACATCTACTTTATCCACTTCAACCATGCCCCAATCTATCACATCAGATTCATCCTTAGCACCTATTTCAGCCCCACCGATATCCACACATATCCCTACAACTCTCACATATATTCCTTTACCCACATCTGCATCAAACATGCCTATTGCTACATCTACACCACTCCTCTCTACAACCATCCCAACTAAACTCATTTCCACCACATGTACCTTTACAACCTCACCTGTAACATCAAACCCATTAGCAAACATATCCTTCTTACCCTTGCATTTATG
Source organism: Taxus wallichiana var. yunnanensis (assembly GCA_018340775.1). Classification (NCBI taxonomy): domain Eukaryota; kingdom Viridiplantae; phylum Streptophyta; class Pinopsida; order Cupressales; family Taxaceae; genus Taxus; species Taxus wallichiana. The sequence continues at coordinate 867,543,500 of CM031235.1, forward strand.
AAACAACCAGTCCACCTACTTGTACACCCGAAAATACTCCTGCATTTTTCTGCATTATCCATAATGTCTACTCCATTGGTTATCACATATCCAAATATCCCAAATATGCCTACATCACTATCCATCCCACCTACCCCTATATCTATCATATTAAAAATCCACCTATCCCTACCTTGACATTTGTACCTATATCCTTGCCCATGGCCACATCACCCGGTCTACCCCAATACTCTTTACCTAATTTTTCTATCACAACGAACAAATCTTCTTGATTTGCAACCCTATCAAAGATACCCTTTGAAACATCTATTGAACCAACACCTCCACCTAAATCAAATAAATATGGTTTGCGTTCTCCAAAATCAAATCTTTCCTTGCCAAAACCTAAACAATCCACATGTGTCATAGATCTCATTAGTCTCAGGATAAAAACACCTATTTCTCCATTAATATCCTCTTCCTATTTTAGGATGCTTTTTCCATCAATATCCACACCAGCATCATCAAATTCTCTAGTTGAAATTATTATCATACATGTTAAAGGTAAATATTCTTGATCAAAGTATAAGGCTTGTGGTAAACATCCTCGACCAGTCCCCCTGTGTATCCTCGTAAACATTCATACTTTCCCTCTTTTCAATAATCTAATGTCACAACATCTATTTTAGGATCAATCTCTCCATCTACGACATCTTGCAATAATCAATCCACATCCAAACAATACAATCCTTCAACCAAATTTGATTTGTCTTCCAAAACACATAATTTACCCATCCAATGTACATCCTCACCTAAATCCCAATCCAAACAATCTAGTCCTCCAACCAAATTTGATTTATCTAATTCACCCATCCAATCTATATCAATACCTAAGTTCAAGCCAAAACATCATAAGAGTTATCTTCCTCATGACACTTCGATTGGGTCCTACGCAAACATTTTTCGACATTTAGTTCGAATATCTGCCATCACGCTTCCTCCCATTAAATCCTTTAATCCCTATGGTCCAAAGCCATCATGGTTCAATCCTAATTACAGTTGCACTTATCATTGTACCTTGGGCCATGACATCGAACATTGTAAGGCATTTCAGACAATCATCCACAACCTTATTGAGAAAGATGATTTCCTCATTCAGGGGAAATATCCTTCTCCATCTACATTTAATCCAATTTGTATCCCATCCGTCGGGTTTCCCATGATTCCTTCATCCACATCATCCCTTAACATCCCTCCTACACATGACATTCCTCCTAAGGAAGGTCCTCCATTATTCATCAATACCGCTTATCTTTCCAAGCACACTTGTGGTCTCGACCATTTATCCCATCCAAATCTCATCTAAAATCTTTCGAAATCCCGTAACTCCTTCACTTTTAATTCATTGGGGGATTAGCCTTCCCTTTCCCTTGAGCATATCATCCATACAACTCCCTTAACACTAGAGGATTTCACTCTTTGACATTGTTTTGTTCACCTCCTCCAAATTCATCCAATCTAAACTAATTCTATCTAATCCTTATCTCATTCTAAGTCCGCCACTTGTGGCCATTTTTGTCCTTCTGTGAGGGACCATTTTTTTTTTTGCTTATCGAAGTCCACCATTGTGGCCATATTTGTGTCTCTCTTGGGGCATCATTTATTTTCATCCAAATCCACCGTCGTGGTCATATTTTCGCTTCCTTAAGGACATAGTTTTATTTCCCACTTGTCTATCACATCTAATCCTTTGCAAACTATCATCTCATCCTATCGAGTTTAATGTCTTCCCTCCTTGGTGGTAAACTAGAGATGAAACCTCTTAATGCATTGTACTTATGACCAATCTCTTTGTTAGCATATCTACCAATGAGCACTTAGTCATATCTTTATATCACTTATCCACCATGAACCTCTTCCATCTATTATTGTAATGGTTTGGAATTATGTGGTCTTCCATCACTTTCCTAGTCATGACCTTAAATATGGGCACCACGGATTTGTCCATAGTATTTTCCATTATAGATAAGTTATCCCTATTTTGGTGAGAACTCCACGATCGTTACATCCATCACCCTCTCATTCGCTTTGTTGGAGACATGCAAAGGGTTCGGGATGTCTTTTGTGCGATCATCATCCCTCCTAAATAGTCTACTTTGATATTCCCAGCTCTCCCCCATGTAAAGCTAAAATTCATGTATGCAAAAAGTAAAAGCAAAGTTATCAAAAACAAACTGATCCCTCAAAGGACAACTTGTTCATGCAAAAAAGAATAAAAAGAGAAAAACTAAAATAAAAATAAAAATATGCAAATCAAAGTCAAAAGAGAAAAATCAAAAGAAATGGACCGATCCTTGAAGGACAAAGTTATCGTATATATTATTATTTCCATCCATATTATGTATAAAGTAAACAATACCCTTGAAGGATGGCTAAAATTTTATGGCATTCAAAAAGCTTCCCGCTTTGATCAAATTTCTTCTATTGTTTTTCCCTTTCCCAAAGCTAGGCATAGGCATAAGGAACACCACCTTTGGAGACCCTTTTCCCGCATACAAGTTACATCTCAAATCCTTTATCATGTCAACATTAGGTTTATGAGAATATTTCATCCATATTTCCTCATGGTATTTTGGTATAACTAACTATCATTGGTTATGTGTTAACACTTGCTATTGCTGTGCAAGTGCAATGCCTTGAGTGGTAACCTTTCTTGTTTATCTCCAATCCAATTTGAAGCATGGTTTCCCTATATGCCCTTGCTATAACTATGTTTCATTCATTTCATCAAGATCATCTTTTATCAAAATCACATCAAATTTCACACTATGAATTCTATATCTATCCATAATATCCATGAATGCGCTTGCAAATACACTTTTCAGTTTGCGAATTCTACTTGATCGCCATTGCAGTTTGCGAATCCTACTTGAGGATCCTTTTCAAGTTGAGTTCATTATCCTGTAACTTCTTATCCCCAACATGTTCAACAATGTATTTGATCCATTTCTCTTCACTCCCCATTTCCACTCATCACCATTTGTCTCCACATCATCCTTCTCACCTTTCTGTCCCCTTTCACCACGCCGAATATCTTACTTGCCTTTCCTCTTGAGTTTCCCTTTCACTCTTATGATTTTAGTTTGAAAATATTACTTAATCATCCATACAACCAGAGAATCTTAGTTAAGGTATATCTTCTTCCTTGGATCCTCCCACTATAGAATATTCTCCACCATTTCCTCTTTCAACGGATGACAATCACCACCACAAACATCTTTCTACTCCTTTTTCTCTTAACACTTTTACATCATCACTCCCACCAGGTGGGCATACTAATTATGGATTTCCCATACAATATCCATCTACATTGAATATGTTCCTCCATCCACTCATGTCACACTCCTTTGTTTCCTTATTATCACCTCCTTTCATCTCTTGTTCCATTTTGGTATACACCGCTCAATATTTTCATCATTCTTCTTCTTCTTCGGCTTTTTGATCCTACTTAACCATCCCCGTCACATGGCAATCTTATTTAATATTCCCTATTAAGAATGGTATGCCATCTGACCCTTCCACATCCCATCATATTTTCCTCATCTTTTATCTCCCGCTTCTCATCGTACTCGTCTAATCCAACCAACCATTCCACACCTGTACCCAATACAATGTTGTCTTTCTCCTTCCATATCGTCACTATCGGTTTGGTGATCTTACTTAACTCCTCCTGCGGCATGGTGATCTTAATTAAGATTCCCTCTTAAGCATGATCTATCATCCCACACTCATCCACCACTCCACATTCTCACCATCTACATTTTCTCGTCATTCCCCATCATCACATCCTCTCACCTCCTCTTCCATTCTCACAAACACCACTTCCTACTTGCCCCTGTTCATCTCCATCATCCCTTGCTTGGTAATCTTACTTAACTGTTGATTCCCATTCATTTTGTATCTTGTTTCTTCATCTTTCTTTCATTCATTCTCATCCATGACATTCCTCTCCTTTCCTTCATCTTCGCACACATTGTTATCCCTCCTTTCTTTACTCTTTCCACTCCATCTTCTAGAGTTCTCCCACATATCTACCCCCATACTTACCCATCATTGTCATTGTTCATCTCCTAACATTCTTTCATCATCATCTTCCATTTCCGTGCTAATAATTATGGGTGGAATTTCTCCTAAATATCACTCATCCCCATTTTTCTCATCCCAAATCCTTCTCTTTGACATCCTCCATTCTATCTTCATTCCTTCATTCCTCTGTGCCCTCTCGATCATTATCAGGGGACTTCTCCTAACGTCCCTTCATTGGTGTTCCCCTTCCATTCCTCATTTACTTTCCCCCTCTTCTCACCTTTTGTCCCATCCTTTCTCTACTGATAATTATCGGTGGATTTCTCCTAACATCCATTCACGAAATTGCCTCTCCTATCCCTTCCTCTATTTTTCTTTGCCACCTCTCCATATTTCATTCTTCCTAACCAGTTTCCTCACTATCTTCATCATACACCCTCTCTCTATTTTCTCATCATTAACATATCCTCATCTCACGCATCTCCTCATCTTTTCCAATATGTCTCATTCCTCCCCTCCGATTCTCTTTACATTCCTTATGCTCCTCACTCTTTATCAAATATCTCCATCCTTGGTTCCCTTCTGCTGCATAATTTTCTCTGTTTTCCTCTCCTCCTTTCTAATCCTTGTCTTATTTCACTTCCTCTATATCATCTTCTTCCCAATTTTACCTCACACTTCCTTATTACTTCCTCATATATAACTTAACTCTTCAACATTTTTATCATCCCATCATCCACATGCATTTCCATGCGGTCACCTCCATATTCTTTGTCTTGGATTTCTTCACCACGATCTGGTGCCTTCAATTTTATTTTATCTATCATCTCTTTCATTTTCCATTACCTCTCTCCCTTCATCTATTTCACCCTCTTTCACACCTTTCATTTTAAAACACTCTCTCCCTTTTTCAAAATTTTATCCTCTCGCTATGTTATTTTCGTGTCTTCTCCTTTCCTATTCATCCTTCCTTCTTTATTATCTTCTTCCTCCTCTTTCATTCCCTCTTTTCTCCTCCTCCATCTTTGTCCATCACTTTTTATGCCTTCTGTCACCTTCACCTTTGACATTTCTTGTTCTTCTCGTAATCACCTGTGACTCCTATCCATTCCCTTTTCTCTTTCTCATTACATCCTTCAACACATCCCTCACACCTAGCATTCAAAATCAATTCCGATGTTTCTTTGTTTATGCACCACCGTCGATCCATTCCATTACATCCTCGTCTCGTTCTTCTCTTTGCAACATTGACCTCTTCTCTTTTTGAGAAATATATCACATATTTTATCTTCGTTAGTCCTCTTACAGGGGCATCCTCATATCCCTTTCTAAGAATCTCTTCCCATATTCCTTTGACATTTTTGTCTTGGAGGATACGAACGACCATCACCTATATGATCTTGTCGCAAAAGTAGCTTGACTTATTATCCTACTTACTAAAGAAGCGAGATTGATTTCCTTTCTTCTTCACCCCTTTATTCGTTTTCCTTCAACTACAAACATTTCTTAATAAACATGCATTCCACATCCTATTTAATACCCTCTTGGGGCATTTTATCCAATCTGCTCTTTATATCCACATTTGTGGCCATACTGAATCCCTTTGGGATATTTTATTCAAACATCCATATTCCACTATGTCATTTTCATGTCCTATGTTGGGGCATCTTTTCATCCTCGTCCCTTTTTCAGACACATGATTTTTCACTCGATTCCTCGTACGAAGGATTTCGCATACTCTTCACATTCAGTTGCACATATTTTGATGTTTTCCTATGACCCATTGGTCATCGCGGTTTACATCCATATTGTCATGGTCTCCACCCACTCACTGGTCCGTAGAACGTTGTCGCCGTCTCCGTTGAGACCGCAATTATCCTCTACCAATGTGATATTGGAGTCACCGCCATATTTTTCATTGTTATTGCGATCCTTTTTTTCCTGGGGCATCTTGCCTTTGGTCATGTTTTTATCTATCCCCATCCCTTTTATGAACACATGATTTCATCCAACCCTTTTTGTTTTTGTCTTATGGCTTGCTGTATCAAACCACTCAACAAAAGGGGAAAATGTAGACACCAAATTTTTGTATCACCCCACATTTTTTCTCTCTCTCTCTCTCTCTCTCTCAACACACTTATCCCCTTTCCCATCAAACCTACATGTTTTATTAATAAATTAATCTCTTTTAAATCCTTAAACATCATTATGTGATAATAATGTCCAAATATTCCAATTAAATCACATTACCCCACTCAATCAAATTGTGTCCCCCACCATCCAAATCATGAACCCAACTCAATCAAATAAAATCTATTATCTCACCCACTTAGTCAAATCATGCCCCCACTCACCTGACTAGGGTTAATTTATCAAACCCCGGTTACCCATTAATCCCAATCTAATCTCACCTCCAAGCTATAAATATGGGTCTTCCCCATTCTTTCAGGGAGTAAAAAAGGAGGACGAAACAATATGAAATCTCTGCTTATTGAATTTTTTAGGAGAGGAGAGGAAAGTGCTTGATTAAGTTCTGCAAGTTTGAGGTCAATGCAAACCTTTTCCATTATTAGAAGTTAGAGATGAGGGCTGTTGAAGAAATCTTTTCCATTGTTCATCATCTTACCATGCTGATGTCCATTTCATCTCCATATCAGAGCACAAGCTAAGTCCCCTCGTCATTTCAATTACTTGGCATTTTGTATTTCATTGTTTCTGCATGATATCTATTATTCATCATTTATTTCTATCTTTCTAGACATGGGGTTGACATCCTCTAAGGGAGTTAATATCCTCTTGGAATTGGGTTTGTCCAGAAACCCCACATATTTTTATCTAATCACACATGTTTAGGTTTTGTAGATATTATCGAGATCTATCATCTTTTGTGATAGATCTATCTTTGTTGCACCCATATCGAGGTCCTAAGCCCTCCATCATTCAAAGTTCCTGGTGGCTTCCGGTATCGGCATTCACTTGCATGAGAATGAGGTTTCCTATACAAAAGTGGAAGATTTATTTTTAGAGAAGTTTTTAGGTTGCATGGTGTTCCAAAACCATTACTTTAGATAGGGACACAAGGTTCTTAAGTCATTTCTGGAGGAATTTATGGAAGAAGTTGGGAACTAAACTACAATTCAATAGTTCCTATCATCCTTAGACTGATGGGAAAACAAAGGTGGTAAATAGGAGTTTGGGAAACCTGTTAAGGTGCATAGTTGGGGAAAAGCCAAAACAATGGGACTTAACATTACCACAAGCTGAGTTTTCTTATAATAGCTCAGTAAATAGATCCACATGAAAGTCTCCATTTTATATTGTGTATGGGAGTAATCCAAACGGGGTGTTAGATTTGGTGCAACTACCAATTGATGATAGAGTCAGTGATGATGCAGAAGCATTTTCCGAACATATACAATAATTGTAGGAAGAAGTGTGGAAGAAGCTACAGAATAGTAATTGTTTCACTTGATTCTTAGACATTTCTTTGAAAATGATGAAACAGATAGGGTAATGGGCGTAGGAGGAATACCTATTGAAATGATGGTTGATAGGTTGTTGCGCGCGTATGAATTCTGAACCCACAGCTAATCATGAGAGATTCCTTTTGGCTGGGAGGAACTACCTGAAATGGAACACAAGACCACCAAATAAAAGTTAAACAATATTTCATAGTGAACTACCTAGCAAGCGTGTATTAGATCCGGGAAGTGTGATACTTCCTGAGCGACTATCAGCCAATGTTTAAAAAAATTTAATGCCGATAATGAAGTAAATCCTATTGTAATTAAAATGATTTAGGTATCTCATTAAAAACACAATAAGAAAGATATAATCTAACAAGCTAGGTTAAAATAAGATCCGAAGGTCAAGTAGTTGCATCTAGTTCTCTGCAGTCGGCGAGAGGTCTCGGGCGAGTCACAGGTGATTAAGAGTGATGTGAGAATAGGTGGGGTAGGTTCTTTTTGCAGGCTTTGGTAAATACAGAGACCAACGCCGGTTAAGGGTGACCGATGCCGGTTGGGGAGAACCGGTGCTTTCAGTTTATTGTGGAAAATTGGGAATGCCACAGAATGAGCTTTGGATCTCCCTTATGATTGCACAAGGGACTAGGCTAGTCGGAGTGAGGTATTAGGCTGTTTGGATGGGGTTTGGTGAGGTTTTAATGGGGATATGGAGGGGTGAGTATTAAAGGAGGTCAATGGGTGGCTAGGAGAACAAAGGATGAAGATACAATAATTAAATGAATGAACCAGAGGAGTAAACTGTTCTACTTACTTGAAATCTAGTTCTAGGTGCCTGTGAGTGATGGATGAAGGTGTTGGTAAGAGGTTGAATGTTGTTGAGGATCACCAAACATTGGAAATCTCCTACATGGGCTACATGTGCATTCCTTTTTGCCTGGTTGGATCAAATCTGTGTTGGGTGGTTGCGTTGGATGAATGTTGGATGTCTATGCAAGAGAAAATGCTTGATCTCCTTCCTTGCATGCGTGTTCTCACGAAACTTGTTCTCAAAAGATGTGTTATCTCTCAGGAATCCGCCAACCTTTTGCCAACCTTGAAAATAAGGTTATTTTGGGGATTAAAAGGTGATCGACGATGGTTCTGGCTTAACCGTCGGCGGTTAAGGGTAATCGCGTCGGTTAGGGTGAGATTTTCTAGGTTTACTAAATTGAGCAGATCCCCTTGATTTTCTCGGGATCTCGTGTCGTTAATCCATGGATAAGACCGGAAGCTTCCTTTAAGAAAGCGGGAATGTGGTTAGAGGGAATGTAGGCATTGATTTTTAGGGTTTGGGTAAGACTTAGTTAGTTATGGCAACTTACTAAGAATAGGTCTTAGGGTGAGGTGGTTTAATGAGGTGTCTAGGTGAGGTGTATGTGTGGGCATTATCTAAATTAAGATATTTAAATAATAAATATGGTGAGGATAATGAATTAATTTAATTAAATTAATATTAGTGGGGTGAAGGGGGCCATGACTAGGTGAATGTGATGAAGGTATTTATTTGTCGAGGGACCAAAGGGGAGCCAGACCTAATTTTGGTGTCTGATGTGAATGATAAGCATAAGGAAATATCAAATGTGCAAAGAAGGAGAAAGGTGTTTACGGTGGGTGAGGTTGTTATGGTATACCTTTGGAAGGAAAGGTTTCCAAAAGGAACCTATAACAAGCTAAAGTATGAGAAGATTGGTCCTGCAAAATCATGAAAAAAAAATGATAATGCTTATGGTATATTATTGAAGGAGTAGTATATTGGAGGAAGTAAGTTCCGGTGAAAATAAAGAAGAAGTGGATCAAATTTTAGACAAGAAAACAATGAACACGCGACATGGGCAATACAACAAATATTTGGTACATTGGAAAGGATTGGAACAAGAGGAAAACACATGGGTCATAGAGTGGGAGATTAAGAAGTCTGGATAAAGATAAATGGCATAAATTTGAAGAAGACAACTTGCAGGAGCTGCATTTTTTTCAAGCAGGGGAGAATGATGCACTATTTTTAGCAAAAACTTGAAATGGTCATAAATTTTGATCCGGGTGTCCGTTTGACTCCATTTTTCAAACCACTTGTTTCGACAAGATGAACACACTAGTCAATCACCCTACCGGTTGGAGCCATTTTTGACACATTTTTGGGCCCAAAATCCACCATCTAGGGGCCAAAAATTAGGATTTAAGTTATAATTCAGTTTTTTCCTATTTTAGGGCATTAGTTAATTTTAGTCTCTTGCATGCATAGTAGGTTAGAAAGTTGGAAATTCCTCTAATTTAGGCATGTAGAATATGTGTGGCAAATTTTTTCTCGTATGAATAAGCATGCGAACTTACTAAGAATAACAAGTTCTAGTAAACTACTAAAATAGTAAATTTCACCACCTAGAGTAGATTTAGTCAAAGTTAGTTAGATTTTGCTTGGAAAATCGAGTTGGGAGTTTTTTTCCTATTTATGAAGCATTGTAATCCATGATTGAATAACGAAGAAGAAGATTTATTCTCTTTGAGTTCAAGATATTTGCAGAGTAATGAGTATGTGTTAAGTTGGCTTCATTATATAATCTCCTTGTTGAATATAGTCACTTTCAAAAATTGTAACTCTCATGGGAAAAGAAATTTTCAAAATTATAAGAATTGTGATAGGTTCATTTCAAATAAAATTGAGATTCAAAGAGTTTGCCCTAATTATGGGGTTTTCATATTGTAACATACCCGAGAAGGGAAATTTAGTTTGATCTTACAATTAACAAGATTATAATAATAATTTCAAGGTTTGGAAAGCTTCTCCTAGCTTTGCAAAATCTAAAACTACCTTTGGTGGGGAATTTATAGTCTCAAAAGGACGCGAAGCAATAACAAGGTCTCAAACTATGCATACTCAAATCAAGTTTCTCACCCCGCATGCCAAAGTTTATTAACTATTCACCATATTAAAATGGAAAACAAAAATCATGCACATATTAGTTAATATGGAAGAGAAATAATCCGGAGATGCGAGTACATTATTGAACATGAAAGTCCACCATTAAAACAACCCCAAAAACATAGTATGGGCTCTTACTCGGACCTTTACATCCAAACTTCCTATATAAACTGTGCCTCCTTGATCTTCAAATGTTTCTTGAATTTTTTTACTTGTTCTCCCTCCTCACTATATTTTCCATCTCCTTATTTTATTCGAATCTCTTCTTCTATCATCACCCTAACTAACTATTCACTCTCATAGCTACTAGCTTAACATCGGGTTAGAACATGTAGGCGAGTTAGGGGCTAAGACCTCTTTAACACATGGTTTTAAGACCTCATAAACCTATACAACATGAAATCATGCACTTCATATCTTGGAAAATATAATAGACATTCTTTGTACACACAAATTTTCAATTTTTCAAATAGTGGAGTTTTGGAGGGAACATATCTAACACTCCTAAATGACTATAACCCACAACCTGCAAGCCTATGAGAGGCTTCTTATAGACCCAATATACATATGAAACTATTTACAAGGAAAATATTTCATGATTATACTCTATGTGTTGATGTTCCTGCATCAAGCCATGAAAGCTTTGTGCTTCAAAATTATTCCTAGGTGATGACCAATCCATTATCATGTGCACCTTTTAAGGATCCATCTTCAAAACTTCTTAGGAAATCACAAATCCCAAGTATACCAAAGTGCTTCCTTTAGAAAGCTTTGTTTCTTTAGGGCTACAAACAATTTCTCATCTCACAATCTCATTAACACTTTCTACAAATCGTGTAAATGTTATTCTCTTTCTTATTGAACATCAAATTAACATCTAAATAAACAATAATTAACCTACCCGGATATGGATTGATAACTCCATTCATCAAATACATAAATATGTACAATGCATTTTTAATCCAAATGGCGTACCCAACCATTCATAAAATCCTTGTGTTTTGGATGTTATTTTCCATCACCTTCCCTTATGCGAATATGGTGATATCTAGTCTTCAATTCAATATTTGAAAAATACCTGTGCCACTCAAGAAATACATCATACCATCCATCCATGGTGATTGAAACCTATACTTCATCACGATATTGTTTATTGCTTGGTTATTGGTGAACATTCTCCATTCATCATTTATCTTTAGCGTTAATATTGCTAAAAGCGCACGTGAAATCAAACTCTTGCAAATCAACCCTTTGTCAATTGACTATTGAACTTGTTTATGTACCTTTGGGTCTTTCTTGTAGTGTTAACTTGTAGGTCACTTTTTTGATATAATTGATTTTGTTATTAATTTCATTTGATAACTTATTCTCCTCGTAAGTGGCAATCCCTTTAGTAGATCATTAGAAGCAATCTTCGCAAACTCACAAATCAAGTCGTTTACTTTATGCGGAAGTATATCTTTTACCTTCTAAAATATGAATGTTATTCCTAAGTTAATTGAGAAATTTGCATTTGACATCCCACCATAAAAATGACCTCTATAGTCAGACTTTTAATATCTAACCAATTTTAAATCTACTTCCCTTGAGTATTTGAGCCCAAAATTCTTTGTCTCTTTTAAACATTAAAGAAATCTCTTTGTTGCAACCTAATGACTTTCCTAAGGTTGTTGCATGAATCTAAAATGAACTTCAATTGTAAAACAAATGTTTATTCTAGTTGTGGTTACATAGATAAAATTTCCAATTAGTTTTTATACGTAGTTGTTCCTACAAGCTCAAGTATCATCTAATGTTAGCTTCTAATTATGTTCCATGTGATGAAGATGTAATTTGATTTTTAAATCACTTCAATACCAAAATAGTAATGAAGGTATCCCAAATTTATCATTCCAAAGTCTTTCATTGATTATAATTTGATTTTTGTAGTGTATCTTTCATTGTTTCCTGTGAGGAGCAGATCATCCACATATACAATAAGAAATACAATTGTTTTGACAAATAGAGTTGCATATTGAAATCCAAAACACATAAAATGTTAGGAATATTTTTTGATAATCACATGAAAGTGAGATAGTAAAATAATTGTACGTGTGAAGAGAATAATGTAATGAGTTATTAACAACTCATAGTTAGAAATAAATATGTGAGTAACTAATATTTGTGTGAATTAGTATATATTAATAAAGGACATTAAAATTTTTGGTGTATTAACTCTCATAATAATATTTAGGCGAGATCTAAGAGGTATTTTTATGTATAAGCGAAACAAAATATTTCATTGAGTGTTATTTTATGAAGCTCTACCAAATTCATCATTTTGTGTGAGCCAAATTATGTTTCCATGTGTAGTGGAAGAATGAGTTGTGAGCATGGACAATCACAATAGATTTTGTTGGATTAAGAAATGTATTTGATTGAGTGGAAATATTTAATATAGGTTAGCATGATATGAATAATGCAGTTGGTAATTAAATTTATATCATATGACATATTTGTTATTGTTTTCCATTTAGAGTGGCGTAGCGAGAGGTGTGAAGGGGACTGAAATTAGTTAGGCACAATCATGTGAAAGTTTTGATACACTTTGTCCTTTATGTAATCAAATTTTAGATCGGGTATGTATGTTGTAGGCCTGTGCACGCTACTTTCAATTTCAAATATGATCTCGAAATAGATTATGTATGGTGTTTTTGGATCCACTATGTCATCAGTAAGTTTTGAATGGTTATTTCTTTAAGATGGTGTGTTATTCCTCGTTGGGGCCTCATATTAGTGCATATGGATCCACAATTAATTCCAATTTGTGCATGTTTTTGTTGTTGGTGGTATAGATCCAACACTATATTCACCCACACTTGTCATTAAAAGAAGCATCTATGGATCCTCGTTTACTAGTCTAATTGGTTAGTAGACAATTTATATAGGTCGATTAGAAGCATGAATATAATTTTTATCACCTCATATCTAATGTTTTAGATAATATGTGAAAATCAATCGAGGTTTTACTATATTGTAGATGAGTGCTATTAAACAAACCCCTTCGATAATAGAGTTGGTTATCTCTCATATCATTATCGCTTCTTGAAGTAGTCAAACTCGCTCATGCCCTCTTTTTTAATTTGGATGCTACATATATAAAGTGTATAAATCTTAAGTGGGTGACATTGTAGTCTTGAAATCTTCCTTAAGACTAGAGTATGGGAAATGAGTTGGTGGAAAAGGCTAAAAGATATATGAGAAGAGAGAGTTTGTGTCTTTACATCAATAGGGTAGTGGAATCGGAAAAAAAAAAAAAAAAACTTTATTTTTAGTGTAATGTTTACAATGACATCCGAACCAAAGATGCAAGTGTTTTAACGACGACCTTATTACAAGGAATGTTCACCAAGGAGAGGGTGGAGAAAAAGGAACATTTCATTACCAATTTGAACAATAGACAATTAAAATTTGGAAAAACAAAAATGATAGGGTCTAATATCCCATAGGCATTTTTGACCTCGTAGATGTTAAAAGGTATCCATCTATCTATCCGGACTAGACCTACATGAAACTTTGCATGCATCTTTTGGGAAATTACATTTATTTTTAAAGGGACATGTGTTGGATCTGTTAGAAAGATTGAAGGTCCTTTCACCTCACGTGACATGCTCATTGATACCCAAAATTTACATATCAACAAAGGCATTCACATATTAGAGGCTATGGTAATTTTTGGAGTTTCTCATATCTATATAATGTCATTATAATTATATAGAGTAATCTTGAAAGTTTAATGAGGAATATCACAAGGTATTTTAGAAGTCTTAATTTTTGTCTATAGTATATTGTTTAAGTGTTTATAAAATAGTTGTGGGTTTCGTGGTTATTAGGTTTTCCATGTTTTATAATATATGTTTGATAAGAATAGGTCATTTATATACCTTAATGTTTGGTGGATATATTATGTAATTTAGTATTTTTAATAGATTTCATAAGAAAAGTGAGTAATGGAGTCTATTTAAGTGTTTGTCTTTATCCGTTCAAATTTAAGTTTATCAAGTGCCATTACTCCATCTAAATAAGTAAATTGTGTGTCATTGTTATCAAAGCTTAGTTAGTCATAAGTTGTATGTTCTCATTAAAATTTGAAGTTTTTCTTTGTATAGGATATATTATCGACATTTAATCCAATGCCCATTTTATGGGGTGACTTGTTATCAAAATAACATACGATTGAGCCTCAAAGCCAAAATTGATGAGTAAGAAGTGTATCACTAGAGGATGGAGGCACAAGAGGTTGGAATTCAAACAATGTCTCTCATAAACCACTAATGATGGGTTCACATTTAGGTATAGTAACACTAATTTCCATTTTTAGTTTGTGTGTGGTTGAAAATAAGAACAAAGATGCATACATTTTCACGTATGAAATTAATTTTTCCTCTAATGTAATGACGATGCAAAGATTAAGACCATGAGTATTAAATAAGATGTTCTTGACAAGTTGATTGGTTATTTTGATGTTCCCATGATTTGGTTGGTAAGGTTTCCTTTTGTGGTTTATGAATTCACATGATTAAGCATATGCACCAATGTTGCATGTAGGAAGTTCAAGACCATGTGTAAGATTAGGAGCAACATGTTACTTAGTCAGAAGGTGGTGTTTCTCTCCATGATCATGATAAGGGGGAATGTTAGGAATATTTTGTTAGTACTCACAAGAAATTGAAGATAATAATACATAGGAAGATAATAATGTAATGAGTTGTTATTAACAACTCATAGATAGAAATAGATATGTGAGTAAATAATATTTGGGTGAGTTACTATATGTTAATACATGGCATTACGATAGTTTTTACAATACCTCTAATAATAGTCTTGAGTTGAGAGTAATTATAGGAGATTATGTTACAAAGATATGGTCATATGAATATAATATCTCTCACACAAGAAGTAATTGAAGAGGTATTTTTCACGTATAATCTAAACAAAGAATTTCATTGAGTGTTATTTTTGATGTTTTACCAAAATAACCAGAAAATTCATATTTAGGAGGTTCTCAATGAGCTTTTCATACCATGTTTTAAGGGCTTGTTTCAACTCATGAAATAAAATTTCCAACTTCCACACTTTGTGCTCTTGGCCCTTTACTAAAAATCCTTCTAGTTGAGTCGTGCATATTGTTTCTTTGAGATTACCATTTAGAAAAGTAATGTTTACATATATTTGATGAAATTTACATCCATTATGTGTTTCCAAATCCAAAAAACTTTGAATATAGTCCATTTCACCGTATTTGCAAAGGTATCATTATAGTTTATCACTTTTTTATGGGAAAATTCCTTTGAGACACTTGCTTTACTTTATGTTTTTAAGTGAGCCATATGATTTATACTTGTTGAAAAATAATCTCTTGAATTTTATTAGTTTATAATTGATTGGAGGATTGACCAAATTCCACGTCCCTTTTTTACCAAGGAATCATATTCACTTTTCATCACTTTTTTTATGCCTCTAAATTTTCTACTTATTTGAAGGAGGCTAGTTTGTAGTAAAAAAGGATATTGAATTCTTCTTTTGGATGGGAAAAAGTTGAGTTGTACCCTGGTGCACCTTCCAAGGTTTAATTTTCAATTTTTATGATTTAACCATCCAAGGTTGAATCATCGTCATAATCACAATTACTATGACTACCATTAGAACATGTCTCATGTATATCCTCAAGACTAAGTATAATTTCTTGGTCATAAGTAAGGGAAGTCTCAAGGAGAGAAGAGGTGCTAGTTACATCTAATGGAAGAGAAACAATGATACGAGTTGAGATTATGGGTTTAATTGCTTCAATATCTAAATTGATGGGTTATAACATGAATAGTATGTGGTAACTCTTCTACATATGCTTAGGGATAACTTTCATGGTCATATTTATAAAAATTGTTAACACCCTCACTAACCTTCTCATATATAGATAAATCATCTAGAGACACACAAGTGGGATCATTATTACAAATATAAGAGAATGACATGGCGTAGGTAGAGTAAGCTATGAAAGCACAAATGATATTAAACCTTGAGATTAAGGTAAGGGATCATGCACTAAGTAATTAATGGAAACCTAATGAAACTAGGGTTTGGTAACAAGATGCCTAGTTAGGGTAGGAAAACTAATTTGAACCAAGTTAAGGATTTGATCAATAAAATGGTTCACTAAATGATTTAACCATAAAATTAATAATGGAGTGAGTGTTACTAATTAAGAATAATTTTTAAGGATGAATTGAATAATCAAATTTTATATATAATATTATATATATATATATATATATATATATATATCACTATACAAATTAGAAAATAGGGTTGCACTCATAACCATTCAATCAAGCAATTAAGAGAGTTATTAGGGTTAAAAAGATCACTTAGTTGATTCATAAAGGGATCTGGTTATTTTGTTAATTGATATATGCTATTTTAGGTATCAAAATGTACTTGTATGATTTTTCCCCTCTAGACCAAACTATTAGTTTCAAAATAATTGTTTAGTGGTGCGGTCCTACATAATAGTTTTGTCCTTAATTCCTATGCACTCCTAGTTTTTCATATGATGATTCATTTTTTCGCACTACATGTGTGTATCTTGATAACTATCATGATGTTCTCATGTGTAGCTATGATTACAAACCCTAGTTTATGACACCAACACTCAAGTAGACATTCGATATAAAAATTAGGGTTAGATGCTTAAGTTGGATTGATCCTGGTGGTCACCCCTTGTGATTCAAACCAAGGATTGCACTATTTTTAAAAATCCATGTAGTTATCCTAGTGCACATGTAAAAATGTAGGAAATTTTTACTCCCTTGTCCTAGCTTTTCCCTCATGCCTCAACATAAATAATGAGACAATTAATAGAAGCGCTTTAATTGAAACCTTGTATATAATAGTAGAATGATCCAATAACATTATTTACCCTTGTGGTGTTCTCTTTTGAAGTACTCTTAATATCTTCTTAGATATTACTTAGATAATGGATAGATACTTTAGACCTCTTAACAAAGTTGTATACATAAGGGTCTATAACTTTGAAATTAAACCTAGTGGCATAAAATCCGACTTGCATAATATGAATTGAAATTTAGTAAGATTTACAAAATGGCAATTGGTCAAAAAGGACCCAAAATAAATCTTGGATGGAACCGTCCATTTTGGATTGTACCATTGAACGATTTTGTCCAAAACCAATGGTCTCATTTAGAGACCCAAAACCATCAAATAGTAAATGAGAAATCTAGAGATGTTTATGGTAAGATATAATAAAGTGAAAGAGACAAGAATAAGACCATAGAAAATTGACAATCAATCTATACAAAAACAAACAAAACAAGGACTTGTGCCACTAGATGTTTATTTCATTGTTTAAAACTTGTGTGTGTGTGCACGCACACACACATGTGCAATTTTCTAAAAGTTTTATGTAGTAATACTTGGTGCTAGATTCAGGTGTTTACAATTTGCAACATACAATATATAATCATGAAAATCATCTTGAAATAGGTATTTGTGTGAACAAGATATATCAATGAGCACATATTAACATGTATCACATTACACACACACACACACATAGGAAAAATCAATAGAAATATATATCAAATTATTGATATGTACATGATAGAAATCAAGACCCAGAGCCAAATTAAAGGTTAGGAGCGCCCTAGGCAATAATTGAAGTGGACACCCTTCATAAAATTTTAGTTAATATTTTTCCCATCAAATAAACACATAAATTCTACGTACATTTTTTTTTTTAGAATTTGCATAAGAATCATAATATAACATTAAATAAGAGAAAATGGTATACAAAAAGGATATAAAATATCCTATAAAATTATCAAATAAGGATAAACAATAATCCATGGATGGAAAGAATTAATCCGAGGAGGTGCTTAGAAAGCAACAAATACAATTTTGTATACAAGCTTGGTTACTTGTCTTATTTACCAATATCAAGTAGGTGATGGGGCTTAAAACTAAACAAAGCACCACTTTTTTGAAAAAAATAAAAATTCTTTGGTGGCTCCCATCATTTTGTGAAGAGTGGTATTTGGACCAAGCCTACCAATTCATCCTTAAAAGATATATTTTCCCTAAAACATTAGGAATATAGAATTAAATAATTCTTTCCTTCAAGTGTTCTTGCCTCTACTAGTTACGCTAGTGACATTATAAAAAATACATGAGCCTTTTCTCGGAAAAAAATTACACACTTAAATTATATAGAGCTACATTAGAGAAATGGTAATAATACCAAGAAAATTGGATGAGCTTAAAAATATGCATATTTATTTTTACTTGCAAAAATATTATAGTACATTTTTATGTATATGCATGAAATTTATACTACTCTATAATAATATCAATAAAAGAGTCAATTAATATTGACTTTAGGTAAAAAAATATTAATATTAAGTTTTAATAATGGCCAATTTATTTTATTTTTAAAGATTTAGGCACCCCCTTAGTGTTGGTGCCCTAGGCAATTGCCTAATCTACCTAGGGCTTAATCCCCCTTGATCATGACACCAAGAACATAATATCATCTATTAAAAATCAAGTAGATATTCAATAATATCATGTAAATACACACAAACATGCAATATTGTAGTGAACTAGTCATAAACAAACATCATGATTAAGAAGAACACATGTAAAATGTGACTTAAAAACTAACATGAAAATTTAAAAGAAGATCCCTTGACATAAATGACACATGATGTGACACATAAACATTTGTCAACATCTTGATGTATCTTACAGAAATTTAGAACAATCAATACAAAAATGCAGCAATGATCATACAATGCATCCATCAATATAATGGTCATTACTAATAATTAAGCGCAAAGTAAGCAATGGCGGTACACATAATAAATCAATGTCATCATCAAATATAAAAAGTACAATATCCACGGAAATATCAATTGAAAGATATCAACAAAATCAAGTCATGTATAAATATTCTAGGTAATTCAATATGATCAATAGTTTAGCATGGAAAGATAGAAGCTAAAAAGTGTACATTAAGATTCCCCTATACTGAGACATGCTCCTAATATAGAAAAGTTTCTTATGAGTGTGATCAATCTTATGCATTTGTATATACATGTCTCATATATAACCTATATGTCTTACATGTAAATTCATATATATTGTGAAAATCATGTGCATATAAAATGGATATGTAAGTCATTGTGTATGTGAAAAATGACATCACATAGCAATATGTATCATCAAATTAAGTAGTGCATACATGTTGGTTTTGTATTACATTCGAACTATTTGAATATTTTGTACGTTATCAAATTGTAATTATTTAACAAATCATTATTATATCAGTAAAGCCAAGGGAAAAAGGTTGTAAACTAGAATAAACTAGAGGGTTATGACATTCAATAACATCTATAAGATAATAATGTGCACCAGGTTGTAATAGTGAATCCCTATCGGGAGGGTGGAGCAATTGATATGCCCTTATTTCCATGTCGATGTACATAAAGAATTCATTTTTAAAAGGAGCATGTGAAAGAAATTGTAGTCGGCATAATCCCTAAGTGGAAAAGAGTATGTGCATAAGAAAATGTCATGATATGTGTAGGTGTAGAAGATATGTGATCATGTAAACTCAATGTGTGCCATGACATAAGAAATAATAAATAGTAAATGTGAAGAGATGGAAAAGTAAAAAAATCCATTGATGTATAACATGAATTGGGGTATGTAAGGTGTGACTAATGAATATGATATGTGTGCACATGTCTTCATAAGATAACTATTATCAATTTCACAATGAGATATGAAAGAAAGACAAGGACCACTATATCGGTGAAAGTAGATCAAATCCAAAGGGATATACAAATAATCAATGTGAAATAGTTGATGTCAATGTCAAAATAGATGAATGGAGGAAATGTAACCAATCATCTCAAGATAGGGTGATAAAATTGACAAATATACATAAATAATATAAACTTTATACAATAAATTGTATAGTTGAGTTTTTGTATGAAGATAGGCTAGGATTTATATTCAATGATCCCATCAAGGGGATGCTTAAGTGAATGCCTAGGATCTGTAAATGTAAATGTCACATGCCATAGGTGAGGATAATTATTTATATCACTATCTAAATTGAAAAAATGATTTCATGTTGTAGAATAACATGAATCCTCAATATGGTTGATAAGGCCATGTATGTATTGTGTGAATCGAGTAATTATAGTAATATGGACTTTGTCAAATGCAAGGAGAATGCATCAAATTTATTTTTGGAACATGCTCACAAGGTTGTTACAATATTATCATAAAAATGTAATGGCATGTGTAGAACTTTCTAAACTCAAGGAGGACACTAATGTAATGGGAGCTAAAGAATTCATTTTTGGAAAAAATCAATTTTGATCATCGAGGATTAAAAATTCCTTATAGAAGTTAAACTTTATAAGTTGAATGATAGGTTTATATTGAAGTGCATGATGTAATGGATCAAGATGAATGAGGTACTTATGAGGAATACCATGTATTGTAAACACTTTTTCATTGTGGATATACTTCAATCATCCATACACCGTAAAAGGGATTGTACACATTTTATATGTCCAAAGTTATCTTAATAACATGTCACTTGTGCCCATGCTAGATAAATCTAAGAACCAAGTAGCAGTAACTTTAGGTCCTACCATATGTGGTAACATAGTTCCCAAAGAGGTTTATGACACCATCCATTGAATAATTCTATCGTGGACATCATATCAATCAAATCTATATTTGAATTCCTAAGACTAATAAGTAGTGCCATGGTGTAAATATTTTTGCATGATTTATTGTTCACCATAATCATTTGCATGGGGAGGGAATCAATAAAATAACACAAAAACTTAATCATGCATAATTGTAATAATTGTCAATCATATTTTGGTAATTAAATATAATCATATGTCATTATAATTATACACTTGTATGTGAACTGATAAGGCCATCTATATGATGCATAAGACTATTTTTAGAATCTTAAGAAGTTAGAGGAGGACACGTGTGATAAGCCACATGTACCTTGGGATTGGTCTTATTATCTTATGTTGAATGGTTTAGAAATGGATCAATAAACATCTTAATATTTTCGTTAAGTTTTGAAGTGATTCATTAATAGAGGTTTAATTACCATTAATTTGAATAGTTGTTTTAGATTAGGTCTTGGATATTATGTCGTAAGCCAAAAAAATTGTTAATTAATGTCCTATGCATAAACCTTGATTGTAATATAGATATTGATATGAAATTTATTAGGTTGTGGCTTATTCATGCCAATATCCAAAGGTGGAGAGAGGGATATGAGATTGCATTCAAGTAACCTTCATGAAAACTTAATGAGGGGGTTTAATAATTGTGTAAAGTTTCTTAGTTAAGGAGATAAAAGGACAAACTTGTTAGGAAGTTGTGAAACCATTTTAATATATTTATTAGTTTCACTCTTAGTATAATTATTCTTAGCCTTCAATGGTGCTTTTTTGGAATTTATTGTTGGAATATTCAGAAGGGTTGTTCCCATACTTTATCTTGTTCATGGCATTAAGCTCGATTTCATGATATTTGACCATATGAAAAATGTTATATAACATTGAGAGTGTTTTAATACAATGAATTCATGAATGTACAAAAGTAGGATCTATGAAAAATGTCTTAGAACTCATTTTTAGCCATAGGATTTTTCATTTTCGAAAGCATATTCTTGTACTAAAGTACATAGTCAACGATGGGCTCATTAGATCCCTATTTATGTTGTGAAATATGATAATAAGATAACTTAGAACTATTCTTGATTAAAAAAATGAGTTAAAAATTTTCATTTAAAGGATTGAAAGTATTTAAAGGTATAAAACCATCCCAAGGCATGGTCCTTAAGGTTCATAGGAAAAGTTTTGTTATTAAAGCTGTCACTTGTTGCATAGTCTAAGCATGTTGTATGAATGGATATAATAAGTTGTTCTAGATGAAATATACCATAGAATGGTGTAATATTACATTTAATAAACCTTATAGGCATGGGATACTTGGATGTATCTAGGTCCAAAGGATTATGTAATAATTTAAGATACCTTTTGTGTGGCCTACTCTATTAGACCATTGTTACATTTGAGTAACTTGGGATTGAAGAAATAAAATTTATTACATGAATATTTGGTTTCTAGGATTAGTATCCATATGTAGAAATGGATTAGAAAGGTAGGTTACACATGGTATTTAGTCATCAAAGGCATAAATGAAGATGTGTGTTCATAGGAATACCCTTAGGTAGATACTGGGGAGTAGATTGTGATGCCACAATAATAGGAATTTCAAGTGTAGGCAACACTTATGTAGCCATATGTGTAGACAAAAGTATGATAAGGATTAGTATGAACACCTAATGTATCACTTGATCCTCTAAAATTTGGATTGGTATCAATCATAGGTTCATCGTGTGGCTCCCCAAGTTTGCTTACCATAGCAAATTTTTTCTTTTCATCCCTAGTTACGAAAGAATGATTTTGACATAAAAATATTTATCTCAAGATTTTATTTAAATTTAACATGGCCTTTATCATTAAAAAATCCATCTACATGTTTATCTTGTATTCCATTATCATTAGTAACATTGGTATCTTTTTGTATCTCATAATAAGAAGCTTTCACATCATTGGTATTTTCCGTTGTAGAAAGACTAGTGTTTTGAAGGTTATGTATGACAACCCAAAACTTCAAACCCTCATGGAAAAAATAATGTAAGAATAAATTCCAGTAGGTGAAATAACATGAGAACCAATGTAAATATCAAACCATAAGAAGGGGAAAATTTTGAAAACTTTGATGTAGAGAAAACCTAGAATTTTTGTGTACAAATTGATTATGGGGTTTACCAAAATGTTTTGACTAGTTTTACACCTAAGAGATATTAAATAATTGAAAAAGGTGCTAACTCGGGTTAAAAAATAATGGAAATAAATATTAAAACCTAAATTTTAAAGAGATAATTGGTATTGTAATTAATTTATCTAGATTAGACAAAACACTAAAGGGATAAGACATTGATCATGTATTGATTTTTTGATGTAGGAGCATCATCCACCAGGGTGTAAATAGAGTCCTTTTAGTAAAAATAAGCTTACTGATGGATTTAAATTACTTGTAATAGCTCAAGAAGGAGTGTTTTCCCTCTAAAAACTGGATTTGAAATTGTAATAAGGAATCTTTGATGTTATTAGAGTGGTTTCAATGTTGAAATCATCTCTTATAGGTGTATGTTCACTTGAAAGTCCATTGTAGCATTGGAAGAGTCCAATTGTGATCTTAGAGATCATAATACTATGTAAAGGAGTTTATAAAGTCATGTTGGTAGGTCTTGGTGATGTATAAAGGATCCTCAAGATCCTAATATTTATGATAAATGTAATTCTATCCTAAAGTCACCTAGAACAAGTCTAAGACACATCCAAATCAAGATAAACATTAAAGAAGCCCAAAATAACATGTCTTGACCTTGTCATAAGAGGTTGAGAAATTTGTGGAGAAGAGTGTCAAATATAGAATGGTTGATGTAATCACATATGTATCAACTCTACATGAGGAAGTAAAGAATATATATAACAACTAAGGCATGCAATTTTCATGTAAGCTTTCAAGGAAGGAATAAAGGAGCTTCCTAGTTTTAGGAAGAAACCAGACTTTGAGAGATTACAAGTTGTAATATAGAGAAAAAAATGTTCCTTTTTATGATTTCATGGATTCTCAAGATAAAAATAATGTGTATTTCATGTTTTGATAACTCTTAAATCTCAATGCATGCTTGTAAATGGGTTTTGACTGATAAATGGTTAAAAATAGAGCTCTAAATGTGCAAATATTATTTATGGGAAGAATACGTGCATGATCATCTGGTGGAACCAAAATACAAAAGAAAGAGGATGTTCATACAAATATGTAGAAGTAAATATTAGGTCTTGAAGTGTAAATTTGTTCAAGTTATTGATATTTTCTCTTCTTGGGATGGTAAAACCACGATCTAGGGTTTAGATGGAAAATTGCTTGTAATTCATGTTTTTATCCGGTGGAATTTGTTAAAAATAGTGTTGGCTAGAAAATTTGTTTTGTGGACAAATATATGGATTTGAAGCCAATGCTATGGGAATCTAAGTCCCTCTACATTTGAAGGGTGTAGTGTTAGGAAATAAGAGATAAAATATGCGGAATAATCCCTTACGAATCGCTTGTGTAGAAACTAATATGCGAGAAAATATTACTGATTTCAAATAAAAGTGTAGAATAAATAACACAACACGAGAGAGACAATATTTAACGTGGTTCACCCAATTTGGGCTACGTACACCAAGAATCACTTGCTCGATTTTATTACAAGCCTCCACTCTCTCAATACAATACCGAGATCCGTTTAGAGCTATGCTCAAACAACTCTGCTGAAATTCACACCCAAATTCAAAGCACATCTCGCAATGCATTTGCTTGTATATATATCATATGCATAAGATCGTATAAATAGACAATTGCTTAAGCGAGTTTGAGACAAAACCGTATCAAAACCATGGGGTATCAAAACCATGGGCATTTTAATGGTGGTTTTTCAACCAGAGATCCATAGGGGCACTCCATGACCCTATGGAAAAGGGATTTCTTGCTAGGGAAAAAATTAATCCAAGTATGGGAAAGGGAGTGGGAAAGAAAGAAGGTAAGGTCAATGATATAGGTAGAATATCATATGCCTATATGCATTGATCAGAAAGTTCATAACATGCATTAACTAATAGAAGAAAGACAAATTTACAATTTCTGAGCACAAGATAGAATAAAACACACTGGTTACAAAGAACCAATCAATCTTTCCATCCATGGGACATAAAATTCCTTCCTTTTTTATTGATCTCAGAGTTCAAACTTGTACAACGAGTGGGAATAGAAGAAATAATATAGAGAAGGAGAATAGAAGAAGACTGACTGTCGTTTTTGTCCTCTATTCGCAAAAAATGTGCTTCCCATTTCCAAAATCGATTGCCAGCCCAAACAATGACTCTCAGAGGAAAAGAAATAGCATGTAAGGGGTGGTTACAACTTCCCCAAATGGCCAAGAAGTGGTTACAAACAAATTTGATCATTTTTCCTTCTTCCAAATTCCTCTGCAACAAAGAAAACACTTCTGACGAGCCCAAGAAGAGCTTCTGCATGTAAAAATGTGTTTTATATTTCAATTTTCTAGTTTGCATATGAACCGTTTGATCCTTTTCCCTAATTACTTTGAAATCGGGCCATCCACGTGGCAGGAGAACATTGGAGCGAAGTCGGGAGAATTTTTTTGTTTTTTGTTTTTGCATGCGCTAGATACATTTTTTGATTTTCTCCCACAAAACACCATCAAAATTTAAAATTGAAGTTTCCATCATGTAGAGAATTTCAACATGACTTTCCATTGATACCAAAAATACAAAAAAATGAGCTTTGGTTTGAAAGATATGGCCTCTTGAAGATTTAGGGCAAAACTAGTCAAAATTAGGGTTGGCGGGGTCAAATTTAAATTTTTCCCTTTTGGAAAAATTTCCCAAAAAACTCCATGGGTCCGCCACTCCGAGACACATGGCACCTTTGGTTCACTCGTGGGCCAAAAGAATGTCCTTTTCCTTTGCATTTTCATATTAGGAAAATTTCCGAAAACTCCCCACGCCCCCCGCCGCTCGAGACACGTGGCACCTCTTGGTTGCTTGGGGGGATGCATGCCTCCATTTTTTCCTTTGAAATTCACATTGGGAAAAAATCCCAATTTACCTCCATGCCCCGCCGCTCCACCATGCGCTTCTCCCTTCTCCTCTGCAGTGGGCCCGTAGGTCGGTTTGTAACTTTTGTGCCACTTAGCCAAAAGGGCTAAGTGCCGAATTCCTCCCCACGCCCACTCCGCCTTGACACGTGGCACTTCTCTATTGGATGCGGGCTTGCTAGGGAAAATTTCCCCATTTACCTCCACCGAGCCATAACTCAAAAACTACAAGGAGTTAGGAGGACTTCCATACCTTTCTGGAAAGGGGAAAGAATTCTCTATCTGATGAAGGTGTTTCTAAGAATCCTTGATCCCTTGGGAAGTGCTAGATTTAAAAAAACTCAGACTGGACCATTTTCAAAGGGTGACAACTCAAAAATTTCTAAGTCCAGACTTGGGAAAAAGAAGGAAAATTTTGAGGGGACAACAGTGGCTCTAGCTTGGGGACATGGCATGGATTGAACAGGGAGAAAACATGGCATGAGGATCCAGAATCTCAAGTTTTAAAACATATAACATTGACCAGTGCCTTATCCATTGGGCCTTGTAGAGTCATGTACAATTAGAGGAAAGGAAGAAGGAAGGAAGGAAACACACCAACCAAAACCACACCAAGACAGAAAACAAACCAAAACACACACAACAGAAAAGGGGAAACACAAAAACTATGGTACAGGGTGAGGGACAACTCACTTTCACTGATGATAAAGTTTCAAATATTGTCCCACTTCTAGGCAATCCCAATGGAGTTCCATCCAAGTATGATAAGAGAAAGGCATTCTCACCACAAGCTTCCTAAATTTGAAATGGACCCAACCACAAAGAATCAAACTTACCATGACTACCCTTTGGCTCTCTCCTCTTATCCCAAAGTAGGACCAAATCTCCAGCTCTAAACTCCCTTGCTTTTTGGCTCTTATCAAAGAGCTTCTTCACTTTCAGCTGATGTTCTTTGATTCTGTCCACTACCTAGGATCTGCTCTCTTCTAGCTTCTCAAGGAAAAGGATCCTCTTGTCAATTGAATCTCTGTATTGGTTGTCTTCCACTATTTGAAGTAGCTTGAGAGCTGGCATTTCAATTATAATAGGAATCTCTGCTTCAACTCCATATAGCAGTTGAAAAGGTGACATGCCTATTGCCTTCTTAGGAGTGATCCTATCAGCCCATAATACATCATATAATTTTTGTGCCAATTCTTTTGATTCTCATCAACAAGCTTGCGGATAATGGTCACAATATTTTTGTTGCTTGACAGCTTGACCATTCCCCTGAGGATAGTAGTGAGAGAAGAATGAGCAGAGAGAAATCCAAAACCCATAAAGATTCATCAATTCCTTGAAGAGAAATAAGTAGCGTTGTCCACCACAATCTTCGAGGAACTCCAAAATGAACAATGATATTCTCTTTTATGAAATTGCAAGACAACTTCAGAGCTAGCTTGTTTGGTTGGAATGGCTTCCACCCATTTGGTGAAGTAGTCCGTGGTAGTGAGCACATAAGTATGCCCAACACTTGAATGGGGATTCAAAATGCCAATGAAGTCCAGCCCCCATTGTTGAAATGGTTCTTCAATAATCACAGGCCTGAGAGGCAATGCAACTAACTGTGGTTTTCAACAAATTGTTGGCATGCTTTGCATTTAGAAACCCAACTCTGAGTATCAGCAAAAAGAGAAGGCCAATAATATCTACCTCTGAGAATTTTGTGGGCAGTCACCATGGCTGAAAAGTGTCCACCACAAGCTTGATCATGATAGGCTTTGAGGATTTTTTCTTGTTGTTCCTTGTCAACACACTTGAGAAAACAACCATCTATCCCTTTCTTGTAGAGTGCATGATTCCAAATCACATATTTGGATGCTTTCAGCTTGAGAGTTCTTCACTTACTTGTAATCTAAATGAGGAGGGAAGTCCCCATAGGTAAGAAAGAAAGTGATGTCTACATACCATTCCTCTGTAGTGTTCACAAAGAGAACTTGTGGGAAATCTTCTGAGTAGGTTGGGAAAGTGTCATCTCTTTCTCCAAGCTGAACTTTGAGAGATTCATCTTTAGCAATCAACTTGCACAAACCATTTCCTCTAACCAGATTAGAGGGCTTAATCTCCAGGTCATACTCTTGGATCCTTGCAATCCAATTTCCTCTTTTGGCTCGGGATCTTGTTGTGTCAAAATGGACTTGATTGCACTTTCGGGGACCATCACCATGGTGTGAGAGTTGAGTATGTAAAATCTGAAATTCTTCACGGCCTTGACCACTGCGTATGCATGCTTCTCCAATTGACTGTAATTTAGTTCATGCTTCTTCAAAGGGAAGCTCATGAAAGCAATAGGTGCTTCCAATCCTTCATCATTCTTCTAAACTAGGACAACAGAAAGAGTGTGCTCGAGGCATAACAGTACATGATGAATTCCTTGCTGAAATCTAGAGATACCAGTGTTGGAGCTTTGGCAATGGCCTTCTTGATTTCTTCAAATGCTGATTTTCCTTCACTACTCCATTTGAAACTTGTTTGAGGCTTCATCATAGAGGTGATATGCTTTGTTAGTTCAGCAAATTTGGGGACAAAGCGGCGAAGAAAATTTACCTTCCCAAAGAATGAGTGCACTCCTTTCTTGTTGGTGGGAAGAGATAGTGCTTGAATACACTTACCCTCTCAGGGTCAATATGTGCTCCATGCTTATTCATGATGTGTCCCAACAGCTTGCCTTATGACTCCAAAGATACACTTCTTGGGATTTAGAGAAATGCCATGTTTTCTACATCTTGCAAGAATCTGCTCCAAGTGGAAGATATGCTCACTTCTCTTCTTTGAAAACATGGTTAAGTCATCAAGGTATATGACAATGCAATGCTTGAGATCTTTGAAAGCTAGGTCCATGGCTCTTTGGAAGGTGGCTCCGCATTGATCAGGCCAAAAGGCATCCTGTTGTAAGAAAAAGTGCCCCAAGGAGTTGTGAAAGCCATCTTGCTACAATCTTCTTTGGCCACTTTAATTTGATTATACCCTGAGAAGCCATCAAGCAAAGAGAGCATCTCAGATCTAGTAACTGCTTGTAGGATATGATCCATGATCGGAAGAGGGTAATTGTCCTTGAGAGATGCCTGATTCAGATTTCTGAAATCTACACATATTTTGATCTCCCCATTTTTCTTTTTGACTGGTACAATGTTGGCCACCCATGTTGAGTGGTGAATGGGGAAAATGATTCTGGCATTCAACATCTTGTTCACTTCTTCCTTGATAACATCAGCAATCTTTGGATTATAGGGTCTTTGCTTCTTCCTGAAGGGCTTAGCATCCTGCTTCAGAGGAATGGAATGATGCATTTCCTTGGTTGAAAATATTTGAGCTCATCATAAGAGTAGGCCAAGCACATCAGAGTACTTTTTAAGCAAAGCAACGAACTTCCTTTTCTCTTCAGGTGAGCAACATTTGCCAATGTTGACCATCCTTGGATCTTCAGAAGTCCCAATGTTTTCCTTGTCAAAATCAGATGGACAAGCGAGAAGATAGCTTTTCTTTTTCATGAATAAATCTGTCATGCTTGTCAAACAGGTCCTCCAGAGAGACTAGACCTTTGGGGATCTTGTTACCTTTCAATCTGATCATGCCTTCATCATCCACTCTTTCAATTTCATCTGATGCATCTTCAGCCACAACTTCTCTATGTGGATTAACACTTCCCTCAAAGAAGAGATTATTGAAGTTGTCTCTTTGCTCCAAGAAGGCTAAAATCTGATTTTCATCATTGAAAACTTGCCAGTGATCTGCGTTATCAGGAACACTTGGTTTGAAAACCATCTCAATGGTTATTTTTCCTTGCCAAAAGAAGGATGAGGAGTTAATAGGGATGTTGATACTGCAAGAGAATCAGCTCTTTCATTTTGTTGTCTTGGGATGGCTTCAATAGAGAATGCATCAAAGAATTCAATGCAATCCCACACTCTATTCTGTAATGCCTGAGCCTTGGGTTCTTCACCTGGTATTGCTGGTGGATTTGCTTCACTATCACTTTTACATCACCAAGGCATCTCATATTTTTGATTCCCATGTCTTCCGCTACACTTATGCCCAAGAGGAGAGCTTCATATTTTGTTGTATTGTTGGTGTTGTCAAACTGCAGTTTGTATGCAAAAGGATGCATCACATTGGAAGGAGAGTACAACACAACACCAGCCCCTGAGCCTGCTTTGGAATGGCTTCCATCAAACTCCATAGTCAGACCTGATCTTTCTCTGATTCTGAGGAAAGTGGCAAGTCTTCTTCTCGTTGTGAAGTAAGGAAATAGTTTCCTAATCCACAATCTTGAAAGAGGATATTAGCTCTTGGGTCACTGGAACTTCTTACTGTAAACTTCATTTTTCTTACCGGAAGTAACCTCTTCATCTCACCCTTTACTAGAATAGTTGTAGAGGTCCAATCCATCTTTATCTCTCCACCAAGGTCTCTACAAAAACTTCTACTCAAGAGCATGCCAAAAGATGTTGGAATGTCTACCACTAAGATGGTTAGAAGTACTTTCTTATCAAGGTATTCAGCCAAAGCCACTTGTGCATCTTTTATCCTTCCTACTAGTGGTACTTTCTTGGATTCCATTGAGTAACAAGCTCCATTAACTCTGGTTAGTGTCAGGTTGAGAGCATTGGAAACTTTGAGTGGCATTACATTATCAGAAGCTCGGAGTCAATGATGCAATTGTTGAGCTCAAAACCATTCATGAGAAGAGACAAGTAGAAGGGTTCCACCTTATCTATTTTGGAAGCACTTAGGGCCAACATGTTTTGAGCAGGTGGTGTAGATGGTGTCGGGAGCAGACCTTTATAATTTGAACTTGAAGGTATAGAACTGCTGCTCCGAACAACATTGATTAGTCTATCAAATTGAGCAGGGTGTGTTTGCAAGTATTCAATCTCTGAGAGCTGCACTTTGGTCTTACTTGCATGTTCCACAAAATCAAATGGGACAATGTTGGATGAGGGGGAAGTTCCTGGAGTGAGGGAAGGTTTACATGGTAAGGGTCTTTGAGGAACTTTGGCTGACTTAGGATAGACTTCATTGGAGGGAGGAGTGTTTTTAATAACTTGTGAGCTAGAAGAAGGAAAAGGTGACTTACTAGATATAACAACTGATCTCTAGCAGCCATTTGGCCTAGTTTCATTTTGGTTGAATCCATTGAGGGTGGTAATGGTGAGCCTCTGCTGATGATCTTCTTTTGTGTGGCTACTGGAGTGGGATCTTCTTTAGTTTTCTTTTCCTCTTGAGCCATGGAGGGTAGAGCATATTTCTTGGATTGAGCTCGAGTGAAGACAACACATGAGAAGCTTGGGGCTTCCTCTTCTTCTTCCCCATCATCCACAAACTCAAACAAGCCATTGTGCATATCAACTTCTTCAATTTTGAGGTAGCCTTTGTAATCCTCTGCTATTTCTCCTTCAAGTTCATCAATTTCAGCATCCTCTCTTGATTCTCTGGTGTCACAGATAGCATTGATAGGAGGTGCTTCAAGGGAAAGTTGGTGAGGAGGTGGTGTAATTCTTTGTCTATCAGGGAAGTTTGGCCTCCTTGGAGCATTTCTCATTGTCATTTGGGACAGTTGTTTCTTCAAGGCAACTAGATCATTTGCCATTTTCTGGAACATAGGATTTGTAGTTACTAAAGCTGAACTCTGACCCTTCTGCTTCCCATTTGGGCCTTTCACCTTTCCAGAGAGGATTAAGTCATCATCAGTTTCAATGGAAAAGTTTTGAGCTTCCCTCAGTGTGTTTGGTTGGGCTCTTCTGAGGAAGAAACCAACTTCGATGGTAAGGCAACTGATGAAGAATCTTCTTAGGTGGTTCTCAGGAGGTAGCACATCTTCAAGGACTCTTCTTGTCAGTCTGTCAAACCTTGCTACAAAGTCCCTCATGGATTCAGAGCTTTCTTTCTTTATTTGGACTAATTGCACCAGCAACTCTTGACCATCTTCAGTGCTCTGAATCTATTTTCAAATGCTTTTCTAATATCTTCCCAACCAGTAATAGATCTTACAGGAAGCATGTAAAACCATTCAAAGAACTTTCTCTTGGAGTGACTCCACAAAAAGTCTAACCGACACATCTTCATCTTCAACACCTAACACACCACAAGCAAGTGATGAAGGCTGCTACATGTTCTTCAGGGAGTTGGGAGCCATCTCCTTTGAATTTGGGAAAATTCTTTCTCAAACCTCTTGGCAGATCATGGAGTATTCATGGGAGAGCAAGTGGACCAGTATTTCTTCCCCATGGTACATTGGGTGCACGTGCTTCACGTTCATTATCAACCATTCTATTTCTGTTTCTAGCTTCTTCAGTAGCTAGGGTTGCTTCTCTTTCCTCTGCTGCAGCTTGGAGTCTTGCAATTTCTTCAAGTTGAGCTCTAATCTCTTCCTCTCTGTCAAACCGAGCTATAACCTCTGCTTCTTCTCTCTCCAACTCCTCAAAAGTAGGGTCAATCACTCCTCCTTGCCTCATTGGTGGAGTATACCTTCTATCAGCTAGCTTGAAGGCTTATTGTCTTCTCTGAGGTGTTGGAATCTATTTTTGCTCTTCCAACTCAAAAGTAGGTTCTTCTTTTCAGTCCAAAATCTTTGTAGCAATAGAGTAATGTTTTACACTCTGCCTACTATGCCAAATAGCCTCCTTTAGGTCTGAAATGATATCTTCTTTGATATGAAAGAATGAAGAAGGTCTCTAGGAGGATTTGTAAGAATAGTCATACTCGTATTCATGTGGATCACAAGGAACTTTAGACTTCAAAAAATTTTTTTAAGAAATACTTTAAAACCTTGTGGTCATTTTAGGGTGCAGATGCTGCAAACTCTGCCCCACGGTGGGCGCCAAAAATTGTTGGCTAGAAAATTTGTCTTGTGGAAAATTTATGGATTTCAAGCCAACGCTATGGGAATCTAAGTCCCTCTACATTTGAATGGTGCAGCTCCCATTGTTTAGCATGTAAAACCGAAGGATTTTAATGGTGGTTTTTCAACCAGAGATCCATAGGGGCACTCCATTAACCCTATGGCAAAGCCTGCAATTTCTTACTAGGGCATAAATTAATCCAAGTATGGGAAAGGGAGTGGAGAAAGAAGGAGGAAGAAGTTCAATGATGTGGGTAGAATATCGGATGCATATATGCATTGATCAGAAAGTTCATAACATGCA
Organism: Taxus wallichiana var. yunnanensis; assembly: GCA_018340775.1. Taxonomy (NCBI): domain Eukaryota; kingdom Viridiplantae; phylum Streptophyta; class Pinopsida; order Cupressales; family Taxaceae; genus Taxus; species Taxus wallichiana. Next base: position 867,577,013 of record CM031235.1, read on the forward strand.
TTAACTAATAGAAGAAAGACAAATTTGTAATTTCTGAGCACAAGACAGAATAAAACACACTGGTTACAAAGCACCAATCGATCTTTCCATCCAGGGGACATAAAATTCCTTCCTTTTTTATTGATCTCAGAGTTCAAACTTGTACAATGAGTGGGAATAGAAGAAATAATACAGAGAAGGAGAATAGAAGAAGATTGACTGTCATTTTTGTCCTCTGTTCACAAAAACATGCTTCTCGTTTTCAAAATTTGATTGCCATCCCAAACAATGACTCTCAGAGGACAAGAAATAGCATGTAAGGGGTGGTTACAACTTCCCCAAATGGCCAAGAAGCGGTTACAAACAAATTTGATCATTTTTCCTTCTTCCAGATTCCTCTGCAGCAAAGAAAACACTTCTGATGAGCCCAAGAAGAGCTTCATGTGTAAAAATGTGTTTTATATTTCAATTTTCTAGTTTACATATGAACTATTTCTCCTTTGCCCTAATTTCTTTGAAATCGGGCCATCCACGTGGCAGGAGAACATTGGAGCGAAGTCGGGAGGAACTTTTTTTTTTTTTTTTTGCATGCTAGAGACGTTTTCTCGATTTTCTCCCACAAAATGCCATCAAAATTTAAAATTGAAGTGTCCATCATGTAGAGAATTTCAACATCTTTCCATTGATACCAAAAACGTAAAAAACCTGAGCTCTGGTTGAAAGATATGGCCTCTTGAAGATTTAGGGAAAAACTGGTCAAAATTAGGGTTGGCGGGGTCAAATTTTAAATTTTTCCCTTTTGGAAAAATTTCCCAAAAACTCCACTTGGGTCCACCACTCGAGACACATGGCACCTTTTGGTTTGCTCGCGGGTGAAGACCGTCCTTTTCCTTCACATTTTCATATTGGGAAAATTTCTGAAAACTCCCCGTGCCCCACCACTCCGAGACACGTGGCACCTCCTGGTTGCTTGGGGGATGCGCCTCCATTTTTGCCTTTGAAATTCACATTGGGAAAAAATCCCAATTTACCTCCGTGCCCCGCTGCTCCACCATGCGCTTCTCCCTTCTCCTTCGCGAGCTTGCAGTGTCGGTTTGACTTTGTGTTTAGCCAAACTTTGTGCCATTTACTGCTTCATTCCCTTCTCCCCGTGACTTTGGTGCCTTTTAACGTGGTGCCAAAGGGCTAAGTGCCAAATTCCTCCCCGCGCTCCGCCCGTGGTGCCTTGACACGTGGCATTTACTTCTAACTCAAAACTACAAGGAGTTAGGAGGACTTCCATGCCTTTACGGAAAGGGAAAAATTTCCCCGATGAAGGTGTTTTTATCCCTCAGAAGTGCCAAATTTCAAAAACTCGATGGACCCATAACTCAAAATTTCTAAGTCCAGACTTGGGAAAAAGAAGGAAAATTTGAGGGGGACAAATAGGTATACGAGAAGTAATGAATATTTTCTAAAACATTTATTTGGTTACATGTTGATTGGTGGGTGTACATACAAATATATCTATGACAATGTTATTCCAGCCTAGTTTAGACCTAATTAGAGCTTGATTTAGTGAAAAATGTGCATTTTACCTTAAGAATCCCCTTGAGAGTCTTCAACATCATCGAAAGGGAAAAATGGGTATCCAAAAAATATTATAGTTTAGGTTGAAAATTTTTATAACTTGATAAAAAAAAAAAATTGAAAATGAATCTCTTAAGATCATGATCATGTCAGTGATTAAGTCCTAAAGAAAGCATAGTCAAGTATCTCAAAACAAGGCAGAATATAAGGTTAATACTCATACTTAGTTTCTTCATGATTGTTGGAAGTTGTGCAGGGAAGTGACTAGGAAGAGTGTGGATGCCATTCATAGGAAACCATTCTGGTTTCAAGAAAATAGTAGTGGTGGGGAAACCTTGTCAAGAACCATCTCAGTCAAAACAGAGACAAAAGTATGAGGAGACCAAATTATGCTAAAGAATCAGGAGGTAAAAAAATAGAGTAACACCTAAAAGTGGTAAGGGGAATGTGAGCGATGAATTAAGAGTCATGACATAGTAAGTATAAGTGCTTGAGAAATCAATAAGGAAGAATGTGATATGATAGGGTGGAGTCTTAGTTTGTCAATGAGAAAGGAAAAACACAAAGCATGTGCCATTTGCTGGAAACATCAACAAAATATCTCAAGATCATCTAATTGAACATGTTTCCTTTGTTTCTCTATATTTTGCAACAAAAGAATAAAATGTGGTCATCATATCTAATACCTCTCTTTTGAGATATCATTTATTTTCCTATTTGTGATGCCTATGAATTGTAGGTTGATATTACATCAATTTTTGAGGTTACTACATGATCTATAATCCTTATAAATGCTTCTTTAAGTGCTTATGTATAAGATAGATGAAAAACCCCTACATGGACGCTTACTTGTAATGTCGAGACACCAAAGATGTCCATCAATGTTTGGGTTTTCTAAAGAACGTCTCTAAGAGATTTAAGGCCTAAAACTATTGGGATACCTTCTCATATGTCTACACTAGAGTTTCTAATGTGCACAATCTATTCAATCTTATATGATGATGCATGTTTAGTCTCTAATTTTTCCAAACCCCGATTAGACATTTTTATCAAAAATACCTTCAAAAGGTGCTAGCATTTTGAATTAGACCGACATCCACCCACCGCTTGATGTTCCAAGTTTTTCCTATGTGCCAATAATCTAAAGAGGGATGGCATTGCACGTAGTTCTCCCAATTATGTGAATGTGTGTAAATTATATGAATAAACATGTGATCCTTCCTTTAGACTTTGACACTTGGTACCATGCAAGTTTTACCTCTTTGTATTCAAATTTCTCTCATGGGATTTCTCTAGGTCTATTCTTGGAAGATTTGAGATGTTTATATTCCTTTAGAGTAATGATAGGTGAGGAACGACCTTATGGTAAATTTGTATATATATGTGACTCTTCATGAATTTCCTTTTGATTAAGAAAGTATAAAAATATAAATGCTAAAATCTTAATTATGTAACAACGTAGATATAGACAATTATAGTATAGATTTGACCCAAGAAAAGTAAGCTAGAAAATACGAAACCCTAGTTGCAAATGAAGGGATATAATACTTATCTTGTTCCCAAATAATCCTCGGAATGTGCCGAAAGTGATTTAATTGATGATCGGGAGGAGGAAGTGTCACACCGAGCTTAAAAAAATGTGTGACTGTAGGATCTTCTGGATTGGGGCACGGACAGGTCAGGGGAAGCTTTGGGGCACTATAGACCTCCTCTGGGTGCCTGTGATTACTCAGAACCTTAGAAACTTAGTTTCGGATGGTTGCAATATGTTTACTGGAGGTCACCTTTAATCTCATGTATGTTATTGTACTTTTCTTGGTTTGCCTAAAACCTACAAGAATAAAGAACACTGCAAAACTCCAAAACACATCAAACATCAAAAATAAAAAGATGCATATGTGGAGTCAACTGACCCCAATGGTCACCCGACTAAGTGAAATTATGATTTGGGTGTTTCACTACATTTCAAACTCCATGTAGTTCTCTCTGTGTGTGTAGAATCGTGCCCTAGGTGGCTCTTGTGTCAGACACACTTGAATAACGAGCAATAACTAGATGTAAAAGATGTAGATAAATGCATGAATGGAAAAATGAACTTCCCCCCGTGCATGTATATATAAATAACAGTCCCTTGTCCCTTGTGTGGAGCTAGATGGATGCTTGAATTCTCTTAGATGTAACCTTAGACGGTGATAGATAATGCTTAGTGCTTCGTACTTTATTATGGTCACATAACTTTGTATTTATATGATTCCTTTGCTTGAATTTCATAATCAACCCCTAAAAGTTTGATCCATAAGAAATAAATATGCCCAACAACTAGAGAGGACCCAAAATATGTGAGCAAGATACAAAGAGGTCAGGTGCACCCAGAGGGGATGGGGGTTCGTGGAGGTGGTGTCTTGGCTAGGCGTTGGCGTCTAGAATATGAAAAATGGAAGTGTTGAAAGTCAGACTAGGAAGTAGGGTGTTTAATACTAATAAAAAACCCATAAAGAAATAAAAGAGGCCAAATACGGTGGTCAATTAGTACTTTATCGCTTAGGAATCATATGAATAGTGGCATGTGACTGACCTAGAAATTTACCCAAAGTGTGTGATTTAGTGTCTACATTTGTCCCCACTTTGTGTTGTTGAGTGAATGTTCGATAACATAAAGTAGATAAGAGATATGTACCCAATAACCATGTAGATCGATGGCAAAAAGTGTGCCAAGGAGACAAGAAAAAGCGTGGAGTGATAAAAAGTGAAGCATGAAAGCTAGAGAAGAGGAAGTGAAAATGATGACCCAAGGGGTGAAATTGTATATGTAAATGTTGTTAATGTCGTTTGATGTGTTGATGGTGTGAATACCACTTCCCATAAAGATGGACCTACAAAATAGAAGAGTGAACAAGTAGTCAAAGTCATGATAAATTTGATCCAAATATGCAAAAAGTGTGTAAAAATGTGAAAAGGAACATGTGCACATGATCTATAACGAGTCAAAAAGTGTAGAAAGGATCTGAAGATTTTGTATAAGAATGAGTTTTTGGGTGATCTCATGCTAAGAACGAGTTTTGGGCGATTTCACGCCAACTATGCCAAGTACGAGTTTTTGGGCAATCTCACACCAAGTGCGGAAGAAGTGTAGGGAGAAAGGTCTAGTGTTATTCTCCAACCTTTGACTACTTCCCAAAGTATAAACACCACTGTAGATGGTGTGTGAAAATATGATCCATTTCGATCTAACATGAAAGTAGAAAAGAAGGTGTAATAGATGCATGACCGGTCTTTCAAGGACTGTGTGTGTCATGTAAAAGCCACTGTGAAATTGCTTATGAATTGTTTCAAACTGAGAAAAATTGTGTAACTTCCCCTTAGTCATAGGCACTCAGGAAGGGTCGGGAGTTCCCAAACGCTATTGTCTAGTGTTGTGCACTAGTGTCTATGCTTAGAGACCCAAGTCATATTCTGGGCCATTTCGAGACTTAAAACTATGTTTTATAGGTACTAAACTATGTTGTACTGTGATTATAGATCTGTTTAATGGGGTGACCAATTCACCTAATGTATGCCCCCTTTATTGGGGTGCATGCGACATCACTAGGAGAATACGGACCAAAGGAGGATTCACCACTAAATGGAACCGATGCCTTGCGAGGTGGAGGGAATGTGCTTGTTAAAAACCAAGGCACATGTAAACAAAGTGGCTAAGAAACAAGTGTTTGTGCAAACAAGATAAACACACATATAGAAAACAATTAACATGTTAGAAAGATAAAAAGTATCTCAAAACATGTATAATCCAATATAGTAGTGTTCTAGTACAAAATAGGAGATAGTATAAATCAAACAATAACACGAAACATGTAGGAAAGTGGATGCCCCAAGGAACTATTGTGGGACTGATAAGAGGTATTGCAGCAAGTATCAATGTTGTGTGTAGTGATATGTGTAATGTCTACATTCACAACTAGAAGGCAAGTGTATATAGAAAGATAATGACATATGGAATATCCGTCATCAGCATGTGTGACAAAGTGTACATGTAACAAGTCTAAGCAAGAAAGACTAAGTGCGGCCAAGATATACAATATGTTGTGGATGAGATGGAATGGAATGCAATGTGAATGTGATAGGAGAAATGTGCCCCCAAGTGGATGTGTATGCATGAGATGAGGTTCATTTATACATGCCCCCTCGTGAGTCAGTATGAACCGTGGAACTAGAGTACGTCATTGGGTAATAAGTGCATCATATAAGAGTAGATGCAAGAAAGATGCATCATTAATGCATAGAGTGAATTAGTGTGTATAATGTGCAATAGAACCTATGAGGATGGGTGATGAATGTATCATGTGTGAGGTGTGTAGTGTGTGAGGTTCATGTGTATAGTATGCCCTAAAAGGTCAAGTGTGAACCATAGCACAAGAGTGCATCATAGGGAAATGACGATACAAATGTATCAAGATGTGTAGGATGTGTTCAAAAGACTATGTGAAGTGTAGAGGGAAGAAGTAGGAATTAAAGATACCTGAAAATGTTGGGGGATGGTGGTGTAAATCAACTTGCAGCAATTAATATGCTATACATTGAGTTACATTCATTTAATTATCAAACCAGGAGCGTAAACTTGAAATATTGTCGGTGTTGTATGCACAATTATAGTTGATCTAGGAGGTTGGAAAGGAAATAACTTGTCACATAACAATGCTGGAAGTAAAAATAAAACTCAGACTTGGAAATGAACGACTACTAAATGCTTATCACTTGAAATAAAGTTACAGATTCAGAAAGAGAATTATTCCTAAGTAAATATGCATGAAATAAACAATGGAGGGGATTTAGCAGACCTCAAGTGGGCCTTGACTTGGGTGTTAATCCCTTCCTAACTTTGTGACTAAAAACTAAATAACAGAATCGATTCCTTTATTGATTTTCAGAAAACATTACATCCAGAACAAAATATCAGAGTGATCTTTGTTCTCTAATTCCAAATCTGACTCTCTAACTTACTCTCTCTTTTGTTCACTCCCTCTTACAAGGCACCAATCCTTTCCTTTATACCTTCATTTACAACATGTGATAAGAATAAGAATACAACAAAATAAGTAAAAGATGTTTAATAGAAAAAATGAGAGACACATTTGAAATACACAAGTGTTATTCTAACATGTTTGAAATACACAAGTGTTAATATAACAACCAGTTCTTTATCAATGACCAAATCAAAGACTAATTTATTTCCCAGTTTTCCATGTTCTTGTTGTAACTGCTTCTCCAATGGCACGTAAGGAATTGAGTGTCATAACTCCATGTTTCAAAGTATCTTCCTAAATTTGGGCTCTTTGTTGTGAATGATTTCCTTATGCTATGGCGAGTTGTTGTGGACAAGTTCTTTGGATGCGGATGAGTTGTTGCAGATAGGTTCCTTTGCTGCATATGACAAATTACTTACAACCAAGAGTGACATCAACACATATAATCATCCAAACAATTTATTGGAATAAAAAGAATAAATACACACATAATATCACAAAATAAAGACAATTAGACATAACTATATTAATTAATCATTATGCCAAAATTTCATGGTTGTGATGGTGATGTTCAACAATGTTCCTTGGAAATACATAGACATGGTTACAATAGCCTTATCAAAATACAAAATATGAGTTGTTATGAAAGTAATTTATATAGCTCATCACACCCCCAGGCTTAAACGTTTGAATGTCCTCATTCAAGAGCTTCATATCTTCTATGTTAAAAACTGCACTCTTGCCCGAAATCTATGGGTTTTTCTGTCCCCGCTTCCGATAATAATTATCCACCATTCCTCATGAATCTATCCCAAACTATATCTTGTACTCTCGATTAATTGCAAAATTTCCCGGCCATGGTGGAATTGGGAAATGAAATTGTTGGTAGCTCAAATGTGCACCCGTGTCCCGGATCTCAGAAAGGGCCAAGGTGTTTCAGAGCACAATGGAACCGTCCCCAAGTTGTGGGACCTTGCAAGCTTGGGACGGATCTCCAGGAGAAGGTTGGTTCCTCTATCCATTTCTACTACTACTGCTACTTCTAGTGCTAAAAAGGGAAACTAAGATAATAATGCCAAGGGACCAGGGAAAGAAGGATAACGTGAAGTAAACTACACTAAAAGGTGATAGCACCAGAAAAGAGGGGTGAACACTATCTATTATGAGTGAGAATGATAGGGAATGCGTGAAAGGAGGCTAGGCACAAGTAGCACAGTGAAATACGCATTCACTAGATCGTTCTCATGGAACATAACTAAGTATGGAACTGTAGGGGACTTGAAATAACACAACCAACATGCAACACAAAAGAAAAGGCAAGAAGAAGGAATGCAAACACATTAGGATAGATAATAGTCACAAAATGATGTTTCTATTACTTCCATAAATGCACGAGAGTTGTTACAATGATGAAGGAGGTTAATATCCACAAGCAAGAGCCATACATAGAGGTCTGCAACTCAAAATACAAAAAATATGGTGTCCTTAGCAAAATGCGTAAGGATCCAAAGTGTCCAACATAACAAATGAGCCTTGCTCTTACATTTATAGATGAATCCATGGAGGAAGAAGGGAAAAGGAGGGAAAACCCAAATTTGAAACACAACCACCAACAAGAAGCATTCAATGTCTGCAAATCCACTTGGAAATATGTGAAATACGCTTCCACATGCCTGTTTGATGTGTTGAAGACAAAAGAGGGTGGATCATACCAAATTGGGTGGTTGGAGCAATCAGATATGCTCATCAATTTTTAGAGAGATGTTTTCCCATTTCTCACCTACCAGATCCGCCATAATTTGAATTTTGAATTTCTGGCACTGTAGCTGATGTCAGTAATTCTCTAACAAGTCCAGGCACATGCCGATCTGATCTTTGTAGTTGATGATATGGCTGTCAGAAGATGTCAAATTCGTCAAGCACGCAAAACACGTGGTGCATGCTGATTGGTTGAGATGGTGGCCAAATGTACAACTATTTGTCATTTCTGCCACGTGTTAATCATTCATTTGTTGCAAGGATTCAACACCCCATTAGACGCTTGATCGTTACGTGTAACACACTTAAGTGTGTCAAAAGATGATCTAGCACATAATGGTATGAGGGAAGGGCATGTGAAGAAAATAGAGGAAGGTGTGGAGGGGGCACGTGATGCGCGCGGGGAGATGAATCAAACCGGTGAGCAAAGAACATATGGTTAGGGTGCAACTATTACAAAGTAATGGGTGTGGCGCATGAAGGGCCAAGGACTTAGGTGCCCGAGAGGGGAATAAATTGACTTGGAAGAAGGTGAACGTGCGAAAGGTGGGCGCAAGAGAGAAGTGAAAGGATAAAATGAAAGGGGCGAGCAAGTAAACTGCAACCAAAGGAATGTGCCAAGTGATTTTGAGCGCGCACAATTCTTCAATGAATAATCTAGTGACAGAATGTGCATGTAAGTTATCCAAATCACTAGGAGAGCTATTTGGATAATATAAATATTGGAGGATGATAACCTATAGGAAACCACTCATCCTCACATTCATTAGCTATTTCAATATAATTATTCACCTTGCAAAAATTTGGAAGTATGTTTGGATAGGAATGCATATCTTTCCTCTGGAGTGCAGGGATAAATCATTCCATCTAATTCGGCATGCCTGCACAACCTGAATTCCATGTTCCCTGATCATGTTTCGACTTATGTGTGTGCTTCTATTCTCATTTTCAACACTTTGTCTTTGATTTCATCCACTTCCATATAATTTTCATATTGTTATGTAATTTCTTTAGTTTTTGTTGCCTCAGCCCCGATATACAGTGGTGTAACCTTTTCTAGATGTCCATATTCCTCCATTTGCTCATCTCTTTCTAATTCATTTGAGAAATAAGAACATATTGCTGCAACCTGTACATCTCCAATATATAGAATTGGGATCCAATATTTGTCATATGGAATGGCATAATTATGCAAATAAAGTTCACACATCAAATTATGGAGTTCATGTGTACTATTTTGATATAGAGTAAAGAATTTCCTAGTTGATCTAATGTCATAGATCATATTAGAATTGATGCAAATAAACTTTTGGTGTAACATCTTCTCTTTTAGATAAATTACATAGACACTTGATGGGGTCTGCAACTCAACATTTCTAATGCTACTTGCATTGTTTCCTCTTGTTTTTGTTTCAGCCTCTTAATCTCTTTATCTTTGTCTTCCATTTCCTTTTTATGTTTAGAGATGAGGTCTTCTTTCTCCTTGTCCCATTTCCTCTTAAGCATGTTAATGTAGGCGTCCAATTGCAGCATCAAGTTGTCAATATTGGGCCCCATAGTCTGTGTTCCCATCTCACTGCAAGATGGTTTTACAGGTTCCCTTATGATTTCATGAATAACAATTTGGGGCTGCATTTATTCTACATTTTCTTCTTGCAAACTATTATTTTGTGCTTGTTGAACTACCTCCTCAATGACTAGTTCACTGACATCCTCTACAGTTATTTATTCTTGTTCATTTTCCCTTCCATTGCCCCTTCTAATTACCTCTCTTATTGAATCTCTATTTCATGAACTTTTCCCTCATTTTGATCTTGTTATACTTGTCCTTCCATTGGTTCTTCACGATATTGTGGGTCTTAAGTTCTTGTGGGCAAAATATCTCTAGTCTCTTTTTCCAATGGTTCAGGCTCATCTTCCAAATCACTATCCAATGAGATGGATTGGGATTGTCTTGAACTTAAGGTTTTTGTTCTCTTTTTTATGAGCCTATTGGAGATTCTGATTTGTCTAGGAGCAGAATGAGTAAGTTTCCTCTTAGTTTTAGATGTGGAGGGTCTAGTTTGTTGTGCAGTAGACTGAGTAGATTTCCTTTTGGTTTTGGAAGTGGAGGTTTTAAGGGAGGATATTCCAATAAAGTCTCAGCAAAAAATATTCTTTTTGGTGAAATAGGCATAGGGGTTTCTTTAGTGGAAGATAGAATTTCAAAATTTGTGGGTTCTTGAGGTTGGTAAGATGATGGTGGAGCCTTAGACATATGCGCAAAATAACTTTCAGTACTCTTTCTCATTTTTCCCCTGTTTCCCAAAAAAAATTCAATATTGCTTACCCTCACAAATTCGTCCCATGATATTTGGGGGTGATCTCTCTGCAAGGTGTGTTTGACCACTAGGATTAAGAGACACTGATGAGGCAATGTTACCCTACCCCTCTGAACCTCTTTCTCATTTTCTTAAGAATTTCATGCAAGAAATTTGGTACATTTACTTGATTATTATTATTCAAATGGTTCAACAATTTGAAATACATTGTATTTAATCGTGAATACCTCCTTCACAAGTAAAGTATTGAATAACAAAGTTGGAAGCTTGTGCCCATAAGGGTTTGAGATATGTTCTAAATGTACCTTGGCGGTCTGAGATGAATTCATCATCATTGTCTGTAAATTCTCTTCTCGCCACTTCTGGGTTAGCTTTGTCTAGAAATGGCTCTCCTTGAGCTAGTAGACCAGTGACCTCTTCCAAAATTTCATCACTTACCCTTATGGTTAACCCTTTTACTCTTGCCTCACCATCGTTCAGAGGTATTTGCAAATTTTTCTACAATTTCCTCATCAAAACCTTGAAACTTGTTAATGCATCCCATCTAGCTATGATTCGCATAAGACTGGAAAATTTCAAAATGATTTAGGAGTTACAAATGCACATAAGGTTCGTGTTTGATCAAGTCACCTCCCATGGCAGTAAAACATACCTTCTCCCAGGTATAATACACAACAACACAATTTTTCTTTGAAAGAACTTTGCACAAACGAATTGTGTTGATGGATTTTTACTTATTTTAGTTTATTACCAAGGGGACAAGTAATTTGTGTAGGGGTTATTAATCATTAGGTGGATGTGACACGAAGCAAAATGATGTGACATGTTGGCTTACGTGGAGGGCTTGAGTGGACACATCATAATTGAAAGGCAACGGTCTTTTAATATGAATTACGAATGATGACTTGGCATAACTCATAATTAAATATAATTAATCTAATCATAATTTATTAAAGTAATACATGCATGCACTTATCTTGTTGTTGGTTGAAATGATGGATGTGCATGCTTTATTTAACTGGAGTCTTGGTTGCATGCAATTGCCATGCGATCTTTGCGAGATGTGGAGTTAACTTATGTTGAATGCTCCTTACTACAAACATATGTTTCAAGAGAGGGAAATCCAATTGGTTGGGGTGCCAATTGTTCTTTATGTATCATCCACTTGTGTGTGCTTCCTTGATGTTCATTATGTAATAATGAGTTCTTCCAAACGCTACAACAAACATGGTCTTCTTTCTTGTGGTTGCAAGTTGAACCCTTGGTCATTGCACTCTCTCCTTGTGATGGAGATCATGCTTTCCTACAATCACCTATCAATAAGACCTGTAAAAAAATTTATAAAGAAAATGGGTTAGCAAAGTGTTGATGATCACCTAAAAGGTAGATCCAACAATTTCATTTGGCCTTAGAATATTCAACAAGCTGAATGACCCAAGGCCACTAACATCTCATCAATTCTCTACAATCCCATAAGGTGAGCCAACAAGCTCAACCTCTGAGGTTAATTCTGATGTTTCTTTCTCCATTATTTTCTAATCTCCTCTGAACAATTCCATAAATGAGCCTTTATCAACTGGATTTTTATACAATCTTAACTTGTGGCCATTCACTAACAACTTGAATCTCACAGATCAATAATAGTAAGCTTCACAGCTCCATTAGGGAAGATTTTCTCTATGTCATAGGGGCCTAGCCACCTTGTTATGAGATTTCCTATGTGATCTTTTATTTTTGAGTCAAATAAAAGTGCCTAGTCACCTTCCTAGAACTGTCTTGTTTTAATATACTGGTCATGCCATTTGATTCTTTGTTTTTGCACTACCTCGTGTTATGAACTATTTGCTTTCTCAATTCATCCAACTCATTGAGTTGGAGAATTATTTGTCTCTGAGCTTTTGATAAGTCTATTCCCAGCTCAAGTGTAGTCCTCAATGTTTTATGTTTAAATTCTATTGGCAAAACAATAGTCTTGCCATATAATAGTTCAAAGGGTGTGAAACCGTTGTGGTCTTCCATATTGTATTGAATTCCCATAGTACTTCTGGAAGCATGTCGTCCAGTCTCTTTTGTGGAGTGCTATAGTATTTGTCAATATGGCCTCTATCTCTATTTGTAACCTCTACTTGGCCATTAGACTAGGGATGGTATGGTGTAGAATTCCTATGCCTGATTTCATATTCACTAACCAAATCAATAATTATATCAGCAAAGTAAAATGTGTACATTAGTCTTTTATAATCTCCCTTGGGACTCCATATCTGGTAAATATGTTCTCATACATGAATTTAGATACCTTTTCACTTTTTTGGTTTGGCAATGCTTTTACCTCGGTCCACTTGGTTAGGTAATTTATGCAGACCAATATATACTCTTTTTATTAAGATGGAGGGTCTATAGGACCAAAAAAATCTAAGCCCCACTTATCAAAAGGTTGCAGAACCAATTGAGGTTGTAATGACATCTCATTAGAATTAGTGGGTTGGCTCATTCTTTGGAATTTTTCACATCTCTTAGTGTATAGTGTTGCATCCTTATGTAAAGTTGGCCAATAATAGCTAGTAGTCAACACCTTCTGTGTTGTTCTCTTTGCAAAAAAATTCCCTCCACAAGGTTCATTATGATAGGCTCACGAGGACATAAAATATCTCCTCATCATCTATACACCTTCTCATTACTTGATCTTGACATGTATAAAAGAGAAGTCCAACTATCCAAGAAAAGGGTAAACTATTTTCAACTAAATGCCTTTTCTCATAAGATAAAAAATGTGGAAGTGTTTTACCTAAGACCAAGTAGTTGTCTATGTCATTGTACCAAGGTGTTCTTGTAGAAATAACAAATAAGTGCTCATCTAGAAATGAGTCATCAACTACTTCATTTTCATTCTTGGTCTCCATCCTTGGGAGGAAATCTACCACCATATTATCTTGGTCATGTTTGTCCACTATGGTGATATCAAATTCTTGCAAGTGGAGCATATACCTTATGCTTATGCTTATGTTGCTTACTATTGGTTTGTTTACTAGATACTTGATTACAACATGATCAATGCGAATAAACACTAGATATCCTGTGATATAATGTCTGAATTTATTTATGGAATATACTACTTTGCTAGGAATTCTTTTTATGTCACTGTATAGTTCAATTTTATATGTTGCAAATTTTACTAACATAATATATTACATAATTTAGACTACCATCTTTTGTACCTAGGATAAATCTAATAGCATGATCTAATGCATCTGTGTGGATGTGAAAAGGAAGGTTCCAGTCAAGTCCTCTCAACGCAATAACAATAGTTAGCATCTTTTTAAAGTTTGAAAATAATTTTCACATCTTTTGGTCAAACAAAATCAACATCCTTTCCTAATAATACAAAAAATAGTGCTGAATTTTTTTAAAGTCTTATATAAACCTTATGTAATATCTAGCATGGCCTAAAAATATTCTAACATCTTTTGTTTTTTTCTTGGTGTGGGTAGGTTGACTATGATAGACACTTTTGTTGGATCTACTTGAATTCCTACTCGAGGAAAGGTAGTGCCCCAACACTATACCCTCTGACATCATCATATAGCACTTCTCATTACTCTATGAAAAATTGTGATCTTTGCATCTTCTTAATACCTTATCTAGATTTTGCAAAGCCTCCTCAAAAGTATTGTCGTGAACAAAGTGAATCCATCCATATAGACTTCCATGCAGTCATTTGTCAAATCAGAGAAGATACTTAGATCGCCTCTCGGAATGTGGCAGTGCATTACACAGGCCAAATGTGAGAACTAAATAGGAAAATGTTTCCCATGGACATGTGAATGTAGTCTTATCTTGTCCTATAGTGAAATCTAGATTTGATTGTAACCACTGTATCCATCAAGAAAGGAGAAGTAATTTTTACCAGCTAGGGTATCAAACACCTAATCAATGAAGGGCAATGGGAAGTGGTCTTTCTTTGTAGCTGAATTCATTCTCTATAATCCACATGATTCTCTATTTCTCATTCTTATTTGGTACAATTACTAGACATGATACCCACTAGTATGCCCGATATTGGGTATATGAATCCAACATTTAGTAGATTTTGTAGTCCATCCTTCACAATTTCTCTCACTATTGGGTTCATCCACCCTCGTGGTTGTCCGATTAGTTTACATTCTTATTTGATATAAATTCTATGAGTACAAAGCCTAGGATGAATCCCACACATATCACTATAATATGAAACAAATGTTATTTTATGTTTTTGAAGAAGAGCAATCAACAATTGCTCTTGTTGTCTATTCAACATCTTGCTTACATTTAGTGGCCTCCTTGGTATTATTTATACTTTCTTAGAGAGGTCCAACATTGAACACATGTTTCTACTAATAGAATTTAATATGTATTCATGAGGAAGAAGTTGGTGAAAAATACAATTCTTACCTAGAATACTCATGGTGCTCTGTTGTGGTAAGACTTGGTTCAAAGGACAACTCAAGCACCTCAATCTATCATCAACTTCTTCATTTATTCCATATTTGTTCTACAAAATATTATAGAGAACAACATCTTCCTCTTGATCTTCAATAGTGCAAGACTTTTCCAACATCATCAACTATTGGACAAAACATTGATCATTTCAGTTCTTCAACCCAATTTGTTTGATCCTCGTCATTTAATGGTTGGGAAGGAGGATAGAGTATAATGTTCTTGGTACCATTTCCATTTGAGATGAGAATGTTTTTAGACTTGCACCCTATAAATGCATCAGCAATGGCCAACCATGGCCTTCCTAGTATAAGAGGATAACCTTCTAGACTTGTCTTTTGTTGTAGGACAATAAAGTCAACAGGTATTCCCAAGAGTCTACCACCAAAAAAATGTATTCCCAAGAGTTTGCCACCAAAAACATTTCCTCAAGGACTCCTTCATGCCTTACTATTGACCTATTTGCTACTTGCAATATTGTAGTTGTTGGCCTCAGTCCTTCCAACTTCAAATCATCCATGAATTTCTTGGTCATGACGTTGATTGTTTCCCCTAATTCAATCAGGGTGTTTTTATTGTAGTTCCATTGATAGTAACATTCACCAAAGGACTCCTTGGATCTATGTACTTAGGTAGCATAAATTTTCCAAGCATGATGTCAGCCAACTGTCTAATGAATTATACAATGGATGGATCTTTTCTTTTTCTGGATAGCTTCTTTATACATAGATCCTTGATCATCTTGTTGTAAATAGGAACATCCTTGATAGCTTGAATGAGTGAAATTTTCACACAAATGTCCTTCAACTAATTGACAAAATCAGAATCAGAATATGATTTAGGGTCAGACTTTCTCTCTTGTAATATTTCTAGAAATGGGGGTCCATTGACTTGCATTTTACTTTTGCTGGAATTCTATTCGTGTTGTTGTCGATCGATGCAACATATTTTATCTTTGTTGTGGATCAAGTTGCAACAACTATGGTTCATCTAGTATCTCTATGATTATGGGTTTACTTGGTGGCTCAAGTGCTCTTCCTGAGCGGAGATGGATATTGTTGACATCAACTAAATAAGAAGAGTATATGGTGTTGGTTGAGCTGGAAATTGAGTAGCTTTTGATTGAGAGCTAGATTGGGGGTTTGGCATCAAAGCTTGTTGTTATGGGTAGGGAGGTTGTTGGTAGGTTTGTTGGTAGTTAGGAGGTTGATTTCTCCATTTTTTCCTCCTCTCCAAGGTTGTTGTCATGAATAAGGGGGTTGTTGCCTTTGTGGGACCGAGAGCCGAGATTGTTATGGTTGTTGGTATTGACTCGGGTAAGGATCCCATTCTTGTTGGGTATTAGCCGTTGTATATATGAACTACTAGCCCAATTTTGAAAATATGGCATAGGATCTTGTGACATACCTCTTTCTCTGACGGCCATGACTTCCTTTGGGAAATGTAGAAAACTTTCCCATCCTTCGTTTCTATCATCTACAATGCTAACCATGACATCTATGGCTTCCTTATGTAATGCTAACTGTCCCCTACATCTACAATCAAATTTATTTCTTCTACAAGTGTTGCCTCTACATCCTCTCTCTTCCTATTTTCATGTAGAGCATCAAGTTGGGTGGCCATGTCATTAACTATTTCTTGTTTCATGTTCTTAAACATGTTTACAATTTTGATTTAGATATTTCCCCAATTCCTTTGGCAGTTTCTCCACCCTTTGATCTAGCACTTCTTATTATTTTCATGGTTTCTCTAGAATAGTTCCTGTAGGCTTCAAAAATTTCCTCAAAAGTGGCCTTGGAAATGTCTCCAACTCCTATCAAGTCCAAAGCATCTATATCTTCCTCACCAAGTCCTTTTAAGAAAAGAAATTTGAGAGACTTGGGAGGTAAGATTATGTGTTTTGACTTCTAAATGTAACATAGGAATCTCTCCAGGTAATATTCTAGTGACTCATCTTCCTTTTGTACCATCTTGAAGAGTTCATCTCATGCCTCTGCTACTTTAGCTTAGTAGTCTTGGTACTTAGTCAAAAAAATCCTTCATCTATCGCTAAGTAAGTAACAACATCTCGCCTATGCCCATAAACCATCTCAAGGCTACATCCTTGAGTGTCTAAGGGATCAACTTCAGCTTGTGTGCATCAGTCATGTAGTCATAACTCCTTCATAAGACATCTATTGACCTTAAACTTTGACAGCAGTGTGAGATTTAAGAATTTCGACCTATTGTTAGTGATGTACATGGGAAAAGTAAACTACTCTAACTTGTGAACATAAAGAATGTAAACAAACATAACAAAGCTTTGCTCCAAAACATCAATCTTCATTCATATTTCAATAATCATTACATTAGTCTCAATTACATATTCAGATATTTCTCTATTCAATATTCCATCTTTCTATCTCTTACAATTCAATATCTCTCATAGGGCATTCCCTCTTCTTCTTCTCTATCTCTTCTTTTTCCTTATTTTCTTTCTTATTATATCTTCTTTTGTTTTTCTTTTTCCTATTGTTCTTTCTTTTTCTTTCAAACTTGTTCTTTTTGTTTCTTATCTCGCATCCTCCAACTCCTTTTTCTTTTGTTCTTCTTTAGCTATCTTTTTAGCTTCCTCAATTTCCTTTTGTTTGTCTTCTTTTTCTCTATTTTTCTTTTCTTTTTCTAACCACTTCCATGGATTTTTGTTGTTTTGGTTTTTCCTTTTCTTTTCTTCCACCGTTGCCTTTATATCTTCACATTTTTAAGTTGTGGTCTTAATGGCTTCCTCTTCTCTTTATTTTCTTGTTTTGATCAACAACCCAATAAATTCTTCTACCTCCTTTATGTGGTTTTGATCCATGACAGTCTTCTTCTTCTTGTGCTTCAAATTTTCTCTTTCTTGTTGTAGTGCTTGTAGGTGGTTTGTTTCTTCCACCTCTACCTACTCTTGGATCTCCTTAGCCAACTCTAGTGGAAGTAGATGCACAATATCTGTAAGTACCAAGGAATATTTCTCCATGTAATATACTATAGCTTCGCTATGGCCATTTGTTCAATTCCTGTACTAGCCTCATATTCTTGGGCTACTTGGGAAATACCACCAGGACATAAACACTTCTTATAATAATTGTATGTTGTCTTGGTCAATTGTGTTTCCACCCATGGATCTGTCTCTTCTGAAAATTGTGGTGTTAGTTGTTGTGGGGATAGATATGGTGAGGCAAAGGGAGTTTTCTCTTCATCTGATTCATAAATGTTTCCTACTTCTTTTGATGTATCTTCTTCTTCTGTATTTACGGATTCCTTCAATTTATTTTTAGATGCCAGTGCTTTTTATATTTGGTGGTAGGTTCTATAACAATAGTGCTTTTTGTGGTCTTATTTTGTAGGTTTTAGGGCCTCCTTTACTTGATTTTGTCTTTCCATATTAATCTGGGTATTTTTTCCTATATTCTTCCCATGTTTCTTCAATGACATCATGAAAATTAGGAAATTTTGATTTCCTAAGATCTATGGGAAGATTTATGAGTGCTTCAACTGATGTGGCCACTAGTTCATCAGAAGCCTCATATGGACATGGAGATATTATTTTGTGCATGGAATTGTGGGCTGAATAAAGGAATAATCACTATCAACAATGAAGTATACCTCTTTCTCATATCGTGCCACAATTTTCTCTAAAACCCGTGCCCTATTTCCAATTATTTTCCTTATTCTATTTACCCACCCTAATAAAGATGTAATTTGGGTGATTGCATCTAAATTGTTCATATGTTCCCAAATTTTCACACCACCGGTGTATCTGACCACCATTCCACCAATTCTACTTTGTGGGGTAGGGTTTTTGTGAAGTACATAGCTAAACATATTAATATTGATCCATAACAAAAGGTATGTTTTCCTTCTTTTATTTTCTTGGTGTTTTCATGGAACTCGAGAGGCCAATAGTTCAGCTACGTTATACTCTAAATGTGAATTCACAATATCTAGGGATATTTTTGTGTTAAGCCCATAGGCACCATCTTATATATTGGTATGATAAATTTTTAAGCATATGGCCTTAAAGGCATACACGAGTGCATGATTGGCTATCAAGGGAATAACTACAATCCTAATTACCAAGGATACAATGATGGAGGATACTACAGAGGTTATAGAGGAGGTTACAGAGGAGGTTATTGAGGAGGATATCGGGGAGGATATGACAATTATCAAGGAGGAAGGGGATACCAAGGGTATAATGGATATCAAGGAAGAGATAACCAAGGAGGTGGCTATCAAGATAGAAGACCCATGAATTTTTATAAGTGTGGACAAGATGGGCACTTAGCTAGAAATTACATAGAGCCTAACCCTTGTGGTTTTTGTCATGAAAGAGGTCATGATTCTTTCAGTTGTCCCAAAAAACTTGACTCATCACAAATATACCATGAGATGAAGAGACAATAGAAAAAGACAAGGAGAGAGTGTCTAGCTCAAGGAGTAGACCAAAAAATGAGGATAAGAAGGAGGTCACAAAAGAAAGCTACTCGAGAAGGAAAGCAACCAAATCGGGAAAAAGCATTGAGGAGCCAAAATATCAAGATGTGGTTACAACTAGAAGTGCAACATGGATTAATCCATACGGAAAGAAGAAAATAATCAAATTACTTCAGAAGAAAGTTCCTCTAGCAGAGAGGAATGAAATTTTAAAGAGATCAAACCAGACCTCCATGAAAAAGAAGTAGACAAAAGTAGAGAAGTGGTAAAGAAGGCCCAAATCCAAGGAGAAACACAAAAGAATTATTTCATGGAAGAGGAGATTATTACCTTGAAGGAAATAGCTAGGTTAGCATTTAGGCATGGGATTGCACTCAAAAGGCACCTAAAGCACTTCAAAGAATCTATTTGGCATCTACACAAGGGACAAGGAATTGCATTTTCTGTATACATTGTTTGAGCTCAAACTTGCACCCATCTCATATCAGGTTGAACTGAGTCATTGAGGCAACAATGGGACTTTCTCCAAGTTGTGGGACCTTTCTCACTTGAGAAAAATCTCTGGAGAATGTCGGTTCCTCTACTATTTCTATTATTATTGCTAGTCTTAATGCTAAGATAGAAATCCTAAGCTAAACATGCTAAGGGACTAGGGATAGAAGGATATGAGAAAATGGAAAACTAATCTAAGGGAGGCGATAACACCAAAAAGAAAGGGGATGAACACGATCATCGTTGAGAGAAAATGAAGGAGAATGCGCAAAGGAAGGCTAGACACACATAACACATACCATAACACAATTTCATAATCATTTTCAATGGAAACAATTAGAAAAGGAGATGCAAGGGACGTGAGATAGCACAACAAGCACACAACGTAAGGGAGAGGCAAGAAAGAAGAATAAAAACAAGTTAAGGCAGAAAATAGCCACAAAACAATGTTTTTATTACTTCCAGGAATGCATAGTCTATTACAATGGCATATTGATGCTGATATCCACATGCAAAAGCCAAATCTAAAGGTCTGTAACTCAAAATGCAAGGCTATGCCTATACAAACCGAAAGATTTTAACCATTTAAAGAGAAAATCTCGTAATATATATAAGAAGAAGGGGGAAAGAGAAAGAGAGGGAAATCGGATTTGAAATCTCACCACTAATAACAAGTAATAATCTGTTTGTAAATCCACCCACAAATCTATCAAATACATCTCCCCATGTCCTGCTTGGCGGTAGGAGAAGAAAAGAGGCAAGATTTGAATAATATCGGGTGGTTGGAGCAATCGAGATCTTGCATTAATGGCATGAGGGATGTTTCATTGCTTCTTACCTACCCCAATCCTATCAATATTTGAATTTTAATATCTCGCACTATAGCACACGTTAGTAGCTTTCAATTAAGACCAACCACACCTCAACCCGAGCTCTAAAAAAAAGTTATAATGCTCTAATGTCTACAAGTCGCTCCGACATGTAATGACACATGACGCACACATAAAGGTTGAAGGGAGGCCAACTGCATACCTATTTTTTGGTTTTACGCCATGTGTCACACAATGTTTCCTTGCAAGGATTCGACACCTAGCCAACGCGCTTTGATTGGTTGTTTGTAGCTCACTCAATGTCTAACATATTCCATGTGGCACATATAATGCGCACATAAGAAGGTGCTTGCAAAATAAATGGCACGAAAGGAGAGTAGAGGAAGGGTGCGAAAAAGTAACGTGCATAGAAGAAATGGATACATATTTTTAGGAGAGAAGTATGCAAGCAGGGTGCGAGCATCAAAAGAATGATGTGTGGCAGCAAGAAAGAAAAGGAACAATGGGCAAGTGCAAAGGAATTAACCAAATATTGGAAATCAAGTTCAAGCTATGCATAAGGTGCATGAGCTACTGGGAGGAAGGTGAATGCATAGAGAGTGGGCACGATGAAAAATGGAAAAGATATAGGAAGAGGAAGGGAATATGGAAGGTGTAGAAAGGAGGATTGCGCATAAGCACGTCAGAGAAATGCAGCCATGGAATTGTGCCAAGACCAAAACTAAAGTGTGCACAACCTGCAACAAGGAACTTGAGCCATTAATGGGGATGTAGGTTTCCAAAATAGCTAGGAGAGTTATTTTTACGACAATTTGGTGACTTTTGAGGTCATCTTCTTGCTAGATGAAGGAGATCAATAGCCTAGAGCATTCATGGGCATGGAGTCTACTTAGAAAGATGAAATTATGATCTGTAACTTTGAATAACTACTCCTTGAAGTCACTTGAAGCACTTTGTGAGCTCTATTATGATTCCTACAAAAGTGTTGAAAATTACGAAGATTATCGACATCCGGAAGTAAAAAAGAGCGCGCGCGAAGAGCACACGAGAAGAAAGAACTATATACAAACAAAACAATTTGCATACAAAAAACTTAGAGGAATGAAACTACGGTAATATATATAATGATACAAAATACTTAATGGAAGGGTTTAAGATAAATCCCATTGATTAGGATTGATAATGTGCCTCCATCAACGTGAGAAAGCTCGAAAGAGTTAGCCTCCTTACACGAAATGATGATGTATGTGTCACTCAAAAATGCATCAAACTTTGAATGACACCATGGTTTGTCTCTGTTAGCATCCCATTTTAAGACAAAGTCACCAACCTTGAAAGCTTAAGGCCTAGTATTTTCTGTCAAATCACTTCTTTGTTGATTGTTGATGTTGTTCTAGCTTGATCATGGTAGAGTTTCTCAATTCTTCAAGTTCAACCAAATCTACCATTCTGATTTCTCTCTGATCTGTGCCCTCAAACTCCAGCTGTTGGGCAAGCTCTAATGAAGGTAACTAAAGAGATAAAGGAAGTTGAGCTTCCTTTCCATAAACAAGTTTATAAGGTGAAGTTCTATTACTTTCTTCTTCTTTGTGATCTGTCTTCCCACAAAGGCATGCAAGACCTTTGTATGCCACTTGCCTTTGGTTGATATTCATTGTCTGCTTCATGATTCTGATCATGTTCTTATTTCTTGACTTCAAGCCATTTCCCTAGGGTTAGTATTTGGAAGAGGTCTTCAAGTATATTCCAAGGCTTAGTGCCCAATCATAAATTTTGCTACTAAGGAAGGTCTTTGCATTATCAAATATAATGTTTTTAGGAATGCCAAATCTTGTTATAATTCCTCGAGAAATTCAAGGATGACTGAATCCATTGATTCCTTGAGTATGATAACTTCGGTGCATTTGGTGAAGTAATCCATCGCTGTTAGCACCCACCTATGACTAATGCTCGAAGGAGGA
Source organism: Taxus wallichiana var. yunnanensis (assembly GCA_018340775.1). Classification (NCBI taxonomy): domain Eukaryota; kingdom Viridiplantae; phylum Streptophyta; class Pinopsida; order Cupressales; family Taxaceae; genus Taxus; species Taxus wallichiana. The sequence goes on from CM031235.1 coordinate 867,599,875, forward strand.
TTAATCATGCTTATGAAGTCAAGACCCCATTGAGCAAAAAGGTTGATCCACTTGTATTGTTTGGAGGGGAAGCACCACTAGTTTCTTCTTTTCCTACAAAGAAAGTGTATTCTTTGCATTTTATGACCCACTGCATGCATGCGTCCGAAAATAGGGTAGGTGAAAATTATCTTTCTTTTATGATCTTCATTGTTGTCACCTTGGTAGAGAAGTGTCCACCATAGAATCCATCATGAAATTCTGCTAACACTTTATCAATTCATGCACCATCAATACATCTCAACAACATGCCATCAATATTCTTTTGAAGAGGACACCATCAATTAGTGCATATGGAGAAAATTGCGGCCTCGAGATGTCGCCTCTTTGCTTTGTTTAGACTAGGAGGGTATGCACTAGAAGAAAGGAATGTTACCATCTCTTCCATCCAATTGCGTGCGCTAGGTTCTCCATTATGTTCAGTTCTACGCGAGGGATACCTTAATCCATAAACAAAGAAGTCTCAAGTTCACTCTTCATAACCTCAACAAGTTGTTTAGAGAGCACAATACCTCTAACCAAATTTCTAGCTTTGATAGTCACATCATACTCCATGATTTTGGTCACCCATTTTGCTCTTTTCTCGTCAATTTCTACTCCCATGATGAAGTCTCTTACACCAGAGTGTGAAACTAACACCTTGACATGATTTATGGATAGCATAATTTTGAATTTCTTGAGAGCGCGCATGATGCCATAGACATGTTTTTCCATGTGACTATATTTCAATTCGTAATCCTTTAGTGTATGACTGAAGAAAATCACTAGTTGTTCTAGTCCTTGTTTATTTTCTTTCGTCAAGACAACAACAACACTCGCATCAACTCCATAAGCATAAAGGATGAAATACTTGGAATAATCCAAATTGATGAGTGTTGGCATGCTAAAAATTTCTTTCTTGATTTTGTTGAAGCTCTTTTCCTTCTTGCCATCCATCTAAAGGTTGTGTCCTTTTTAGCATGAGGGTGATGGGCCTTACCAATCCTGCAAAGTTAGGGATGAATCACCTAACAAATTTGATTTTTCCTAATAAATACTACAAGGATTTCTTGTGCATTGGTAGGGAGAGACAGAGAGAGGATGGCTGAAATACATTCAGGATCAATAGTGATTCCATCCTTCAAGACCACATGGCCTAAGAGCTTTCCCTACACCACAACAAAATTGCACTTCTTAGGGTTAAGAGACACCCCAAATTCTCTACATCTCTCAAAGACTTTCTCCAGATGTGTCATGTGATCTCGTGCTCTATTTTGAGAAGACATTTATGTCATCTAGGTAAACTAAGATGAACTCATTGATATAACCTTTAAAGGCAATGTCCATAGCGTGTTGAAATGTTGCGTTTGCATTTGAAAAACCAAGGGCATCTTCTAATATGCATATCTTCCCCATTTTGTCATAAATGTTGTTTTGAATTGATCCTCTTCCTTGACCATGATTTGATTAAATCCGAATACCCATCCAACATGGAAAATCTCCGCGCGCCAGCCACAGTCTATAGAATCTGCTCCATATAAGGTAGAGGATAATGATCCTTTAAAGATGCCTTATTCAAATATTTGAAATCGACGCAAAGTTTGATTTCACCATTCTTCTTGTGCACTAGAACAAGATTCGCAACCCAAGTAGAGTATTTTATGGGAAATATTATCTTCACCTCGATGAGTTTAGACAATTCTTTCCTCATGAGGGGCTCTATCCTTGGATTAACTAGCCTTTGTTTTTTCTGATGGGCTTAATGTTAGGATCAAGGTAAATAGAGTGTTGAGCAACACTTGGATCAAATCATTTGAGGTATTCATACTCCCATGAGAAGATATCTCTTTTTGGCACAAAAATATGAAGGCTTCCTTTTCATCATGCACACAAGCTTTACTTAGCAAAAACTCCTTGCCAAACACAATAGTGATTGGGAGCAGTCTTCTTGCACTGCACATATAATTTTCTTCACCCTTGAACTCATCATCAAGGCTAAACATTTTCTCTAAGGTGAAAACCCTTTAGGCAACTTATTTGTTTTGAGTTGAATCACTTGGTCACCATAGCTGTCATGCAAGTCAGCTTGCATGCTTGAAGAAAACTCAACTTCATTTTGTATGAACTAAAAAAATTTACATGTCATTGTCAAACACTTGCCATCCGGTATTGTTGTATGGGATAGATGGCTTGATCACCATTTTGACATGTTGTGCATTTCCTTTGACAAATTCCTCAGCTGGAGAAAATTGTGAACCAAGTGCGGCCATATGATTTGCTTCCTTGTTCATCTTTATTGGCACCACTACAGATTTAGAGTGTCAAATATCTCAAGGAGGTCCTAGACTTCGTATTTATAATCTTTAATAATCTTATCCTTCATCGCACATTTTTTTGTGACCTAGTGGATGACCACTTATGTGTCCCCAAATATTTTCAGCGCCTTAATATTTCTCTTCTCGGAAATAAGAATACCATGTACCAAAGACTTCGTACTTTGCTATAGTGTTGGAGCATGTAAATTACAACATGTGCGTGAAGAATAAATTATCATCCTTAGGATATATGAGAACCACACCTACGCCCGTGCCATTCTTCGCTTCGGAACCATCAAAATACATCTTCCACATATCAGCATTTTCTTCATTCTTCTTGAGCATGCGCGGAAGCATAACTTCTTCTTTAAGGATGAAATAAGTCCCAAGCCCAGTTTCAAAGGATTCAAGTTCCTCAACATATGGATAAAATTTGTGATGTCTTTTTCCCATTCATCTAGCAATAGATCAGGTAGAGGAGGAGGAGTAGGCTGCTCTTCGAAACTTGTTCTTGGCCTTCTTGGATTAGGAAATTAGCTTGGAGAGGGGATAGGTCATATGACTCAACATGATAGGAAAATATTGGCTCAACTTGTATGGTAAACCGGGTACCATACCTTGTCTTTAGTAACATATGGGACCAATCAGAAGACAAGTAACCACCCACTTTAGCAGTGAAATCTCTTGATAGACATAGGGAAAACAAAGGAGGTAAGTCAATAATTGACATATCTTGATTTATGGTGAGGCTTGGACATGCATGGAGGGTTAACTCAATATCCTTGATGACTCCTAAAGTGGTAAAAATTGAGCCATCAAGCTACAATAATCCTTTGGACAAAGGGATGTACTTAAGACCTAGGACATCAACAATTTTCTTAGGCATAACAAAAGTACTAGTACCTGAGTCAATCATATAATTGTGGAAAAGGTGTTTGCCTATGATCAAGGACATATAGAATGGTGGGGTTTTGACAACCTTACTTACTTGCTTCTCCTTTTCTTGAAAGATATTGAAAGTAGCATGAGGTCTTTGAACAATTGGGTCTACATGCGGAAGTTGCGCCAGAGCTTCATACAATAGGTCTATTGTGACAAAATGGCTAGGGTGTCCCACATTGTGACATTTACATTTGTCTTCTTCATTTGGTCCACAATGTTGAATGAGAGACCCATTGACTTGTGCATTTGAGGCACATCAACATCTTTTCTTGATTGTTTAGGCGTAGAGGCATGGACCTTAGCTTGAGCAGAGGACTTGACCTACCAAAGGATGGGTGCGCGCTACTTGTGTTGGAGCATTGTGTGAAACCTCATGCGCATGAACTTGTGTGCCATGATTCTTAGGTGCATTAGTTGCATCTCTTTGGTTTTGAGGATTGACTGTGTTTTGGGAACTAAAGGTTACGCGCCGGTCTCGAGCATTCTTTTCTTGTACCTTGTGTTATCAACAACCTGGGCACACGGTGTATTTACGTCATCTACAACTTGATTAATTGCACATGAATCTTCAAAACCAAAGAACATAAGGTTGGCCTTAGGAGGAGCTTCTGGAATTTCTTGATTCTCAAGCTCGCTTGCGCTTGTGGAAGGTTCACTATTGGAAGAAACATGAATCATGTAAGCCTGTGCGCATGCAACATTGGCACAGTGATTATGACTATAAAGAATATTGTAAGGAAAACACCATTCTAACTCTGAGCCATAATGTTATGTACTGGAACTAGTGCTTGGCATGCATTGGGAGCTGGAAGAGGTTACACAGGAGGAACTACTTGCAATTGAAAGTGCGCATTAACATGCCACATGTTATTTTGTTGGTTTTGCCCATACCTCTTATTTGAATAATTATTTCCAAAGGGTTGATGGCTTTGGTTATACCCTTGATTGGAACTATTTCAAAGCTTGCACTTGCTACTTCTCTAAAGATATAACTTGATTGGAAAAGTTTCTAATCATGGCTTTCATTTCTTTATTTTCTTTCTACTACACGGGAGAATAGGATGTGGATAAAGAAGGTTGAGCGCTCCGCTCAGAATAGAGAATGGCAGAAGGTGGGGCGTATGAGGAATTTTTGGGAATAAGGGCACTGGACGACACGTGAGCTAACTTTTCCGCCTAAATGAGACCATTTTCGCCCTTATCACAATATCATAAGTGTAAGCAACAAGTAAGGTTCTACCTCCCATAAACTAAGTCATAACTAAGATATCACTATTCAAAGCCCTTAGATGATACAAGAAGGATTGTTGGGACTGTAGGCCTTACCACTTGAGGAATTTTGTCCTAAGTCTTCTAGAATCTGATATTAAAATCAGTCATCTACTCATTGGGCGCTCTTTTCGTCTTAGTCAGTTTGCTCCACCAATGACAAGTGATCTTACTTATCTTCAAAATAGTTACATAGAGATGTTCTAAGTTCATCCCAGTTAGAAATAGATGCATGTCTTAGATTTTTGTACAACTAAAGCACTTGTTCCTTAAGCGAAGCCGCAAGCAGCCTAACTGCTACATCATCATGTGTGATTAAATAGATGGAGCACACATAGCTACATCATGGATGTGCTCAACAGGGGTGACTTGATTCTCACCAATGAAGTATAGAACACTCTTGAGCACGCCTGAAAGCATATCATGTTGTGCACTGAGAACAAGAGGACTTTTGCTAGTGAAGTTGGTGAAGTTTCTTGGAGGTGGTGGAGGAGCGACCATGACATGTTGCACAGGTCTACCGAAAGGAGTATTTGAAAGCACATGACATGCTAGAGATGGAGATGTGTGCATGGTATTTTTTCTACGTGTTCATGTCAGAGAGAGCTAGAGGTACTCAAAAGACTCTTCGGCTACTATGTTTTATTTGGTATGTATCCTTCTCATGAAAGGCACATGATTTCTAAAAAAAAGCAGTAGATATGAGTGTTGGGAGTCACCATATGTGTTACAACAAGCCTCCAAGGCTAGAAATCAATAAGTCATACACCAAAAATTATCAATGATGAAATTTAAGCTTTTAATGGTGGTCCCATTGGGTGTGCTGGCTAGATGCTTTGGGGCTCAAACTTGCACCTGCGTCTCAAATCAAAGTTAAAATGAGTTCTTGAGGAAACAATGGGAATGCCTCCAAGTTATGGGACCTTGCATGCTTGAGAAAGACCTATGGATAAGGATGGTTCCTATACCTATTTCTATTCTACACTGCTACTCCTAATGTTGAAATGGAAATCCTAAGCTAAACATGCTAAGGGACCAGGATAAAAGGATATGCGAAAAGGGAAAACTAATCTAAGGGAGGCGATAACACCAGAAAGAAAGGGGGATGAATGAGATCAACTTTGAGTGAACATGAAGGAAAATGCACATAGGAAGGATAGACACACGTAGCACAGATCGGAATGTAGCCACACAATTTTTTTCAATGGACACAATTAGAAATGGAGATGTAAGGGACGTGAGATAGCGCAACAAGCATACAACATAAAGGAGAGGCTAGAAAGAAGAATAAAAACAAGTTAAGGAAAAAAATAACCACAAAACAATGCTTCTATTACTTCGGGAATGCACAGTCTATTAAAATAGAATCGAGGCCGATATCCACATGAAAAATCTAGATCTAAAGGTTTGTAACTCAAAATGCAAGGCTATGTTGGGTAAGTGCAACAAGTTGGGGGGCCAAAAAGGGGTCATAAGTGGACGTCATATTGTAAATAACAAAAAAATATCAACTTGTAGGGATTATTAGCAATGCATGCACTCAAAATTAGAAAAAATTATATAAATAAGACTCATAAGATCCTGGAATCTAGTTTCTAAAATACTTTTTTTTAACTAGACAAGTTTAGTTATATTAAACACTCAAAATTCAATGACTTGTTATTTTTGTAAAAACCCTATAAGATTGTAGTTTGTTTTTGCCCGCGATTTGGATGACCAAAATTTTATATTTTTCTTTTCATTTGGTAAAAAGTTAGATATCATTGTCGCTCATCTTGGGATAGATTTTATTTTGTAATTTTTTTTTAGCAATTTTTTTAATGATTTTTTCCGTGAAAGTGGTCTAAAAACATAAAGAAAACAAAGCACTTTCCATTTACTTTCCATAACTTCATTAAAAATATAGAAATCAAATGCTTTTTTATTTGAATGTGTATAGAATTTTTCCATGGTTGGGATGGTATATGATTTATCACATTCTAAAAAGTGAAACAAAAGTTACACTCTTAAACGTTGAATGAACATTCATGGGAAAACGTGTCTTAAAGACCTATTATTAGTAAAAATTATAAAATGATATTTATCATATTTTATTCACTTTAAAATCAATATTTATACAAAGCTAACAGTCTCCCCTACACTATGGTACCATTTTTGTGACATGTTTTCAATTTTTCAACATGGTTCAAGTCTGCAGAAGAGAAAAATTGATGTTTTGCTATTTTTGATGTAAAATTCAGGATTTGATGTCCACTTTTTGGTCCCCCAACTTGTTGCACTTACCTTGCCTATACAAAATAAAAGAGTATAACCCTTACAAAGAGGAAAACTCGTAATATATAGAAGAATAAGGGGGAAAAGAGAAAGAGAGGGAAATTCGGATTTGAAATCCAACCACCAACAACAAGCAATAATTACCTATAAATTAGCATGTAAATATGTTAAATGCATCTCCCCATGTCTATTTGGTGTATGGGAGAAGAAAAGAGGCAAGATTTGAATCAAAATGGGTGGTTGGAGTGATCAAATCCTGCATTAATGGCGTGAGAGACGTTTCGCTTCTCACCTACCCTGGCCTCGCCAACATTTGAATTTGAATATTCTACACTATAACCCATGTCAAGCAGACTTTCAATTAAGACCAACCGTGCCTCGACTCGATCTCTCAGCTTGAAGGTTATAACGCTCTAATGTCTACATGTCGCTCTAACATGCAATGATACATGGTGCACACATAAAGGTCAAGGGTGACCAATCGCATACTTGTTTTTTGTTTCTATCATATGTCACACAAAGTTGTTTCATTCAAGGATTTGGCACCTAGCCGACGCACTTTGATTGGTTGTGTATAGCTCACTCAATGTATGATATATGCCATGTGGCACAGATACTAACGTGGAAGAAGAAGGCGCGGCGCATGCGAAAGAAATAGGTGTTGAAGGAGAGTAGAGGAAGGGCATGTAAAAGTAATGCAAGTGGCAGAAATAGATACATATTTGTAGGAGAAAAGTATGCAAATGAGCGGGAACATTGAAAGAATGATGCACGGTAGTAGGAAAGGAAAGGGGCATGGGGAAATTCTAAAGGACTTAACCAAATATTGGAAAGCAATTCCAAAGCGTGTGTGGGGTGCATGAGCTGCCTGGGAGGAAGGAAAATGCGTAGAGAGTGGGTGTGAGGAAAAATGGAAAAGATAGAAGAAGAGGAAGGGGGTATGGAAGGCAAAGAAAGGAGGAGTGTGCATAAGTACGTGAGGAAATTCAACCAAGGAATTATGCCAAGAGGACAACTAAAGTGTGCGCAACCTGCAACAAGGAACTTTAGAGCTGAATGAGGATGTAGGTTGCCAAAATAACTAGGGGAGTTATTTTGGACAACATACACAACATAGGAAGTGTAAGTTCATTCTATTCCATACACACATTTGCATATTCTAGAAAATATAACCCACTATCTAGTGCATCTTGCACATTACACACACTCACAAGAACTACATGGAGTCTGAGATGTAGTGTTGTGCTCAGTCATAAGTTCACTCTGTCAGGTGACCGCCAGAGTCAGTCTGAATCCCCATATTGCATCTTTCTTTTTTAGATTTGATGTATTTTTGTGGGTTTTGCAGGAGAACATCTCTTTTTCAGGTTATAGGCACCCTCCGTGATAAAAATTGACATGCGGGTGACCAACAATGAATATTTATGACACCCTTGTGACCCATAAAAATTTAGAATCGAGAACCTTCTTGGACACCATAGGCGAGATCCAAACACTTGAGCCCATAAAATCCTATTATTTTGTGGGCACTCGTGTCTAGCCTCATCCATGAGCTCCATAATTTATACCAAGCATTCACAACACACTTCACCTCATGTTCAATAGTTTTTCCAGTCCATAAAGCACTTCAAGATTAAGTGTAAATCAACTAAGTTACTCTTTCTCTCTCTTACACTTAGGGTTTCATATTTACATGCTTATTTTCTTGTGTCTTTTATACTCCAACACTTTGTTATCATAGTTTACATCGATTTACTTTGCAATTAGGGTTTAAACAATCTATTTTTGTTAAATCATTTCATGAACCCACATTTGAACACTCTTAGGTCCTCACTTCTTCCTAACTTCATGTTGGGTTGAAAAAATTAACTAAGTATCAAGTAGGTGCATGGAAGATGGAGGAGAGCAAGCGGGGCACACAAATGCGTGCAAGGTTCAGTTTAATTGGTGCACCCCGAAATTCTAATCACATGACTTAGCTATTTTGCATATATGGGCTAAAAATAGGAAAAGCAAGATGGAGTGCGGATCATGCCAAAGAAGAAAAGAAAGGAGACTTAAGGAAACATGAACGTCTATTTTTGGAGATAAAGCACTTGCAAAGAGAAGATCAAAGGTCATGCATGTGAAGAGCTACCAATAGGATTAAAATAGAGTTTATTTATATATTTAATTTATTATTAGGCTTGTTAGGAAAGCATGCATGCTTTATAGTTGTTTTTGTATGTGCACATGGCATTTTTGAGCATGCATCCTATTTTTAGAATACATGGGTGGTGAAGGGAAAGTCCCCACCCCTATAAATACTTGTAGTACTCCATTGTATAAAGAACATGTGATGTAATAGAGTTATGTTGCTCGATGTGGTGGCACGCATGACTCCAATGGTACTTCATGGTGTATACAACTCCTTATTATGTAATGTTTTGAGGACTAATGGATCATTGTGGTTGGATTATGATAATTGATGTCTCTGAGTATGGTGATTTATTGGTACAATTGGTATTAATTATGATATGATCTATATGTTTCCTTATTATGTGTGTTTCCAATTGAATGCATGCAATGAGTTGTTATGGTTGAATATGGATATGCTTAGTTATCTTTTTGGTTAAGCATGCTAACATCTTGTCAAGCTAGTACAAAGGAGGGACCTAGTAGCTTCACACACTTTAGGTGAGCGTTCATATCTATGTCGGATGAAGTGCTAGCATGCCTAGGCATTTGAGTATAGAAAATAAGACTACATTTTGGTTCCATGTCAGGACCTCTTTCAAACCATCTGCCAGGATGTTGCATGCAAATGGCGTATCGATTGACTCTTGAAGGAATTGAAAGTTGAGTAAAAGATGGACAAGACAAGTTTGTGTAGAGATATAACACTGGACCTAATTTCAATGCACGCAAATGGGTGGAAGACAACCTTTATGACACACTTTATGAGACTTTCTTTTAGATCTTTCCAATAGATTTTTATGAGTGGCTTTCATCATATGCAATAGGTAAGTCATGTGGTTATAAGCCAAGAAACTAGACACAAGAAGATTACCAAAATATTTATGATGTCTTTGTGGATTTTACGAGAGTGTAGATTTTGGTGGGGTGGAGTATTGTGCAATTATACATTGGAGTATGATATTTCTACTTATATGTGCCCCAAGGAAGTTGAATTTCAGTTTTTGCGCAAACCCAGAGGATCATATTTGTGTGTTATGCCGTTGACGATTAAGATCTTGATGGTAGCGCTGAACTTAGAGCACCTCCCTATGGCTAGCTAAACCTCCGCCATGCGCGAGGCGAGGAGCAGTGTAGGGAAAGATGGTAGACAGCGGCATCAATGAAAAGGAGGGGAAACAAATCATATATAATGAAGTGCGAGAGAGGGAAATTGTGAAATAGATGGATATTGAGGAGACAATGGCGTTTAGGAGAGAGATGACTTGAAAAGATTTAAAGATCTCATGGAAGACAAGGAGCCACAACATTTGGTTCTCCGACATTGGGAAAGCACAACAGAGAATCCCTCCGACTTCGGATGAGAGTGCGTCGAGAGGAGAACATGAGGACCACATGCGTGCATCCGATCCCACCTAGCTACCCTGCCCTTATGCTTGGTGTTCCACATAAAATAGTTATCGAGAAGTAGGCTAGTGGAGGAAAACAATCGAGAGACAAGTAGATATCATTTAGTGTTGAATTCGATAGATAAATTTAATATCATGCCCATGTTGACATAGTAAACACCATTGTTTGGGAGTTCAATTGCATGATTATTTTTAGGCACGTCATAAGGACAGAATGTTAGTGCACATATTTTTGGGAGTAATAGCATATCAACTATGACTACATAGACCATTAGTGTTCAATCTAGTACCATGATTGGGACACTAGCAAAGCACGTCAATTGGTCCACAACCCACTACCTTGGTAGATTAGGAGGATACGGTGGATCAAGTGGATTGGGTGGAGGAAATATTGGTGGAAGTTCGCTCAGGATCTGGTGGACAAGGCCCACATCCCCAACAACCCCACATCAACCTCAACAAGTGTATTATGAGATGTCTCTCCACTTGCCAAAATATAGGGGAATTGAAGATGCAAAGAAAGCATGTGCACAAGTGTGAGCTACTATGGCGCGTTAAAGGAATTATAACCTCAGATAAGAAGGCTAGTTAGTTTTCTACTATGCTTCAAGGGCACGTGCATAGCTGGTCTAGAAAGTGTGACCCACATCGATCGCGTGGTAGATTATAATGCTTTTTATGTATGTATTTCTAGCTGAGTTTCATATTTCAGAGTTTGAGCATAAGAGTATCAGTGTGCTCAAGGACATCAAGAAAGGATTGGATGAAAGTGTGAGGGAGTATGACACATGTTTCAAGACTCTGTTGTCCAAATTATCTTATGACATTCATCCGAGTCAACATGCATAGTGGTTCGTTAGAGGATTGTTGACACTGTTCCAGAGGGTGTTATCTCACCGACTAACTAACTGTGGATTATTCTAGGTTAATCCAATATAAATAACAACAATAAATAACATAGAATTGCATAAAAGAAATGACCCAAGAAATATAAGCTATGAAAATATGAAACCCTAAAGTGCAAGAAGGGTTAGATAAATCTTAGTTGATTCGATGAAGGTGTGGATCGTGTCACAATGTAGATCACATGAACAAAATATTTAGAATGACCACATAGAAGCTCCGAAAACACAGATCTGGAATAAGAGGCTTGATTAGGTACCTAGAGAGGGATAGGGGCACATGTGGGCACCCTAGTTTGAGAAATGGGTGCCCCAATTTGTGAAAAATCTCTGCAAACTTCCTTTGAGGTGTCGTTGAATGATCACACCGCCTTCGTTTCCTATCACACTAGCTTTTTGTCTTGCACAATATGTCACTAGAAATAAGTGATGAAGATAAGACTGCAAAACCCTAAGAAAAGCATCAAACCCCTAAAAAGAGAAAGATGCATAAGAAGAGGTCGATCTGTCCTCAACATCCATAATGGTGGATGGAATAGAATAAACTTCCCTCCTATGTAGTGTGATGCAGATGAACCAGCCTTGTGCCTTGTGATGGAGCTAGATGGATGCAAATGGAGCCTTTGATGGATGCAACCTTAGGTGATGATAGTAGTTCTTAGTGTTTGGTCCCTCATTATGGTCTCATAAATTTATATTTATATGGTTCTCTTGTTCTAATTTCATAATTAACCCTAAAAGGCCGACCATTAAAAAGATAGGAAGCTCAAACGACTAGAAAGTACCTAAAAAGTGGCGGGAAAGTGTAGAAAGGCTTAGGGCACTGGGGCGCCAAGTATGTGGTCGGGTGCCCCAATGAGAAATAGAATGACACACAAATGACAAAAACAAACTAAACAAGTATGTGTTGAAGGTCAAGAGTGACGATAGAAAACAAAGCAAAATTTCTAAAGGACGTGAGTTAATTACTACTTTCTTCACTCAAAACCATATGAGACCAAGACTAAATAATGCCTAAAGTGCGTGATTTTGTGTCTACGCTCACAATACATATTTTGATCCGCGTGAGGCCTTAGAAGTAGCTTTCCATGCCGAGGTGGTTGGGAGCATTGATACTTGAGTGAGCCCATTTTTGGAAGAATATATTACAGCCATGACGGCAAATTGAAGATGCTTCCTGCTAATTCATCTCATGAGACACACAATGGAATATGGTGCATAGATTGTGAGGTCAAAGGACAACTAAGGATAGTTTGCCATGCAGGTTGATATATGCACTCTGTGTTATTAGATTGTGAGGTTTTCCACTTGAACCATGATGTTCAAGAATGTCATGTGTTGCAACACGCACTCAAAAATAAGGTTTCCATGTATTATAAGATTTACAAGTCCCACACTCATGACACCGTTGATTGCAAACCGATTGATCACATTAACGAAGTCATTGAAATAGGAGTGCACCAGACTAGTGTGGCTAGTGGATCTAAGGAGCACGAAGGCCATACTCATGAAGGGAAAAACCATGGAGATAACAAGAATAGAGGCTTCCATGGAGGATATAGAGGAAGAGGTCATGACAAAGTGGAAAAGGAGGATTTACTTAGAGGAACTTGTTATACTTGGCGATCCCCTGATCATTATCAGTGTGAATGACCACATAATATAACTTGCTCTTGGTGCGGGAAACCACATAAGTTAGAGGAATCCTCATACTTATATGAGCACATGAGTAAGAATAAGAAGCAGAAAAGGGCATAGGAATGATTAAAATGCAAAGTGCGATGTTGTTGATCAGTGGATACCAAAGAAGATCCCTAATGAGTTACATACTATAATGGTTACCACACATGCCGAGGTCTGCGCGCATGTGAGCATCCGAAGACTAAGCCACTCATTTCAAGGGAAGAGGTGATACATGCTAAGTATCCAGATGTTGTGCACTAGAAAGAAGTCTATCATGATACTATGGAAATTGTCAAGGCGCTCCAGGAGAGATACAATGTTTAAAGGAATAGGTGCATGATAGGGAACGTGCAAGGAAATTTGAACTCCCATAAAAGGATGTTGATGACTTGAAAGAGGTGTGTAGGATGTTGTGCCAAGATAACATCATTCCTCTGCTAAGGGAATGTCTACGAGAAAAGGTACTACGCGTTGGATCTGAGTGTGAAAGACAAATACTTTATGCAAATCTACCACCTCAAAACCATGAATTTGACAAAGAGATTCAATGCAAGACTTGATGGTTGGCTATTACGCAACACTCGATTAACACTAACGCAAAAGTGAATGTGTTGACTTTGGATGCTTGGAATCAGATGGGTAGGCCAACCTTGCAGCCATCAAAAAATGTGTTGTATATGGCAAATAAGACTAGGGCCATGCCGATTGGGGTATTGAAGGATGCAACTATTAAAATTTAGGGAGTCAAGTTTATTGGGGATTTTGAGGTATTAGAAATTCTTTGAAGTAGACAACTTCCTAACATTACTTGGACGGCCTTGGTGTTATGCGAATAAGGCATATTTGCACTTTAATAAAAGGTACATCAGTTTTGAGAATGATGAAGAGCATGTGATTATACCCTTATTGAATAAGAAGGAAAAGCCCTATGTTGAGCCCTTGAGTGAAGAAGAGCTTAATAGAATTTATTTTCAGTCGGTATGTGATCCAGAGAATTTGGAACCATTAAAGGAGGGCGTGTTACATTGAGAAGACATTCAACTGTAAGTGACACTATAAGTGTTGCTTGTGATAACTAGGCTCATGGAACGTACAAAATGGTTAGGGTGTAAGGTGAAAGGATGAGTCACTAGGATGATTAGGTTGCACATGGTGAGGCATTTGTGATTTAATAGGGTATCACTGTATATCTTGGTGAAGGGAACCCCGAAGCATTCCTACACACCATAGAGAATCAGTGGTAGGATGAAGGGGATAGAAGAAATATATTGGTCTATACCTTATGCGGGACAACAACACACTAGTGGGAAACACATAGAGATGGCCTTTTGGAGTGGTGAGAAGTGAGAATCACTTTCTCCACCAAGTTTACTTGGAGTAATGTACCTACACAAACATGTGAATTTCATGGGAATCTTCATGTCTCTCATCACGTCCAGGAGTGTGAGACATCTTGGGCACAAGGCAAGGAGGTTTTACCACCATCACTTTAGGTACATAAGTTCTACTCCACATTACAAGGCTACACACGCACATGGTATGTCCATGTAGAACTTAAAAGAGAAATAACAAATTGGCAAGAAATGACCTTAGGTATGATCCAAACCTTTAATTACTTTTCTACTAAGCTTCCAGTCCATGAAACATTGCAGAATAATGAAGTGCATCACCTTGGGAGATAATGTGAAGGTTGAAGAGGTTATGTTAGAACTTTTTGGAGAACTTGACCTTTAGGTGTGCCTTGATCTCGAGGAGATAGATGAGGTACATATGGGTCACGCCTGCAAGGAAAAAGAACAAGGTAAATTGGTATACATGATAGATGATGATGAAGTCAATAACCTGGAAGATGACCACATTAAAGGTACGTGCGAGGTAATGGACACTGAAGATGAGAAGTCACATGCATATCATGATATGAAGACGAAGAAGGTTAACAGTGGTACAAAGACGAGAACCTAAGGAGGACATTATTGATGATTACTAGTCGGAGCAGAAGTGGATAAGATTATTGAAGTTTTACGTGAATTTCAGGACATGTTCCCACAAGGTTACCATGAATTGAAAGGTGTGCATCCTTATTTAGGTGAGATGAAGATCAAGATGAAAGAAGGTGCATGCCCAGTTAGGAAGAGGCCTTATAGGATGAATCCTAATATGTGCATCAAGGTGAAAGAAGAAATTGATAAGATGCTCAAATCTGGAATAATTGATCCTATTGAAGAATTTGAATGGGTTAGCCCCATGGTTATAAGCATAAATAAGGATGACAGGATAATTATTTGTGTAGATTATAGGGAACTCAATGCTTCATGTGTTATAGATCTTTTTCCCACTCCATTCACAGAAGAAATCCTTGAAGGAGTTCTTTGGGAATGAGATATATTATTTTATAGACAAATTTTCAAGTTATCACTAGGTGTGCATCGTGAAGGAAGACCAGAGAAGACTACTTTCACCACTGAGTGGGGTAGTTTTTCATATATAGTTATGCCCTTTGGGTTGAAAAATTCCCTAGCAATGTTCTTGCGCATTATTGTGCAAGCATTTCAAGACTTTACTCACAAATTCTTGCAAGTGTATCTGGATGATTAGGCACCTATGGTTTAGTCAAGGATCATTGTGATAATTTGAGACTTATGTTTGAGAGGTGCAGCAATTAAACATCTCCCTTAACATTAAGAAGTGCATCTTTGCAACACCTTTTGAAACTTTACTTGGGCACATTATTTGCAAAGAAGGGTTGTTGGTAGATCCAAACCAAGATAGTTGTGATCTTGGGTTTGGAAGAACCTAACAATCAAAGTGAGGTGCGTGGATTCTTGGGACATACAGGCTATTATAGGAAATTCATCAAGGGATACGCAAAGATTATCACGTCTTTAGAAGAATTGCTAAAAGCTAAAGGAAAATTCTACTAGGGTGACACGCGGTAAAAAAACATTTAAGACCATGAAAGAAAGGCTTACTATTGCACTTATTTTGCATTTTCCTTCCTAGGATAAGCCCTTTCATGTTCATGTTAATGCCTCGGTATGGTAATTGGTGTAATATTGGCACAACCAGGAGAGGAATTGTGGATCATCCTATTTGTTTTGTGTGCAGGAAGTTGACACCTGCTGAGTAGAATTACACAACTACTGGGTGTGAAGCTTTGTATATGATCTATGTGGCTCCATAACTTTAAATAATACTTATTTACAACCCCTTTATTTTCTATACATATCATATGGCACTCAAGTACTTGGTCAACAAGCCTATTTTGCAAGGGCGCATATGTAGATGGATACTGTTTCAAGAGTTTGATTTCACAGTTGTTGTGAAACCAGGAAAGAGTAATTTAGGGCTTGATCATTTATCAAGGATCAATTTTGGTGAGGACGTGCAAAGCATTGAGGACATAATTCCATATGCACAATTGTTTAGATTAAAGCACATGCCCATAGAATTGGAGAACATTGTAGTATTTTTATGCATTGGGCGGAGTGCTTGCAGGAATGAAGACATTGGAGAAGAAGCAACTTGCAATACGCATGTCGCCTTATCGATTGATTGGTGGAGACTTATACAAGTTGGTTTGTGATGAAGTTTTATGTTGTTGTGTTATGGAGCATAAACGTGAGGGTATTATGGAAGAGGCTCATAGTGGAATCTCAGGAGGACATTATGTGGGTGATGCTTTACCTTGTGCAAGATTCTCGATGGCATTTGGACTTTGGTGAGAATTTTTGTACAAGGATACTAAAGACTATGTCAAGGCATGTGATCATTGTCAACACCTTGGGAATCCCAAAAACAGAGATGAGATGTCGTTGTGACCTATTACAAGCACTAAGCCTTTTGAAAAGTGGGTAATTGACTTTGTAGGTCCTATTTCACCACCGCGTGTAGGATTGACATGTGCTACATCATTACTAGTATAGATTATCTGATAAGGTGGGCAGAGGTGACACCTAAAAAGGATTGTACGATAGAAACAACAACAAGATTTTTGTGGGAAAACATTATTAGTATGTATGGTTGTCCATTAAGCTTGACAAGTGATAGAGGAACTCATTTCTTGAATGAGACAATCATAATCCTATTGGTAAAATTTATGGTAGCACACCATAAAACTACTCCTTATCACCCACAAAGCTAATGGTACTGTAGAAGCTTTCAACAAGATCTTAGGATAAACATTGAAAAAATATGTGATGTTGGGAGAAAAGATTGGGATGAAAAAGTGTCAGTTGTACTTTGGGCTTACATGACCACTTATAAAAGGTTAAATAAGGCCACACTGTTTCAACTAGTGTTTGGTGTGGAGGTAGTTCTCCCAATGTAATTTATGCTACACTCCCGCATATTGCACGCTCATGTGGACTTGATGATGAACAAGTTGGGCAAGAGCGCATTGATAAATTAATGCAATTAGATGAGCGGTGCGCCATTACACGTTGGAGCCAAAATACTGATAAGGAAAGACATAAGGCATGTCATGATAGACATATCAAGAATAAGACCTTTGAGGTTGGAAAGATGGTCCTTCTCTATGACTCCAAGTTTGCATGCCATCCAGGGAAATTAAAGGTGCATTGGTTGGGACCTTTTGTAGTAACTCAGATACTTGAATTGGGTTCTTGTCGGTTGTAGGCATTAGATGACACCGTGTTTCCTCGGTTACTTTAATGGGAGTAGGATGAAGCCCTATTATAAATAAACCTTCTTGGTGTTTGTAATAAAGAAGTGTGCCACTTAGAGTAGATTTCCATTTTCATGTGTTTCTTTTCAATCATTGTTATGCTTTGTCATTTTAGTCGTTGTTTTGTTATAATAAGCGCTCTTACATGCAGGAAGTTGATTATTATCTGTTGAGTTCATGCGCAGATGACCACACATACTTTTAGTGTGGGGTGGAGCCAAAAAAGGAATCTCTTGGTGCTTTGAGATTCAAATGCAGTAAACACACATGTATATATAGGGGTTTCAATATGAATTTCCTCTAAAGGGTTGGTGCGCATAGGAGAAAGATGAAGGTGTTCATAGGTAATTTTCTCAGCTTGAAGACCACGCATAGGAATTTTTTTTGCATAGTGTAACATGAGGTAGGCAACAACATGGTAAACTACTTAGTATGAGGCATAGAGGATTATGTACTTTGGTGCATGGAGGCATGCGTAAGGAGGTTTATGGCCGAGAAGTAGAAGGTGCACTAGAAGGTTACGACCAAGGGTGTAAAAGAAAGCAACAAAAAGTGTGGAAAAGTCATAAAAGTGTCATTAAAGTTGAAGTATGGTGGTAGGTGAGGAGAAATTAATGTAGAAAATTTTACAAAATCTATAAAAGGGGTGCATGCGACTTCATTCTTACCTTGCATGTTTGAGTTTTGAGCCTTGGAAGAGTAAATGAAGAACAAACGAGCGTAAAGTGCGAGTGCGAGACGAGAATAATTACGAACCAGTTGATCTTTGGTTATGGTCGACAGAGATCCATTGAAAAAGTGTTTGAGCGAGTGGAAGGCGTGTGAAGAGTAGGGTTCAAGGAGTTAGGGTTTGAGAAAATGAAACTACAACTAGGGCATGCAAGTTCGAGATTGTAGAGGAGACAAAAGGTAGAAAAGCACAAGGAAGACTTATGAATGGTTGAAATGGCACCAAAGAGAGCACCGGGAGAATACACAAGAGAGCTTAAAAATAAGGGGGAAGATATGACTCTAGAGGATCCGGAGAAGACTAAGTACCCCGTATACAACTGAAAAAAGGGGTTGGGACAATGGAATGAGCTAGAAATCACGATAAATACAGAGTACCCCGAGATTTTGCAACCAGGTGAGTAAGGTGCATTAGGCATTCTTCCATTTAATTCATTCTTTCATACTTGTCTAAACATTCTTTATTATTTTTATTCTTTGGAGGGATAAGTTGAGAAACCCCATTTCCGAGGGCAAAAATGTAATTAGTGTGGGGTAATGTTGGGTTGAAAAAATTGACTAATTATCAAGTAGGTGTGTGAAAGATGGAGGCGCACAAGAGGGGCGCATAAACATGCGTAAGGTTCAGTTTAAGTGGCACATGCCTAGAAAGTCTAATCCTAGGACTTAGCTGATTTTGTATACACAAGCTAAAAATAAGAAAAGAAAGATGGAGTGCAGATCATGCCAAAGAAGAAAACAAGGAGACTTAAGGACCAAGGAACATATATTTTGGAGATAAAGCACATGCAAAGAGAAGATCAAAGGTCACGTGTGGGACGAGATAATAATAGGATTAAAACAGAGTTTATTTCTATATTTAATCTATTATTAGGCTTGTTAAGAAAGCATGCATGTTTTATAGTTGCTTTTTTATGTGCATGTGGCTATTTTTTAGCATGCAACCTATTTTTGAGAATACATGGGTTGTGAAGGGCAAGTCCCCACCCTATAAATACTTCTAGTATTCCATTTTATGAAGAACATGTGATGTAATAGAGTTATTCTGCTCTAATGTGGTGGCGTGCATGACTCAAATAGTACTTCATGGTGTATTTAACTCCTTGTTATGTAATGTTTTGAGGACTAATGGATCATTGTGGTTGGATTCTGATAATTGATGTCTCTAAGTATTGTGATTTGTCAAGACACTTGGTATTAATTATGATATTATCTATATGTTTCCTTATTATGTGTGTTTCCAATTGAATGCATGCAATGAGTTGTTATGGTTGAATATGGATATGCTTAGCTATCTTTACGGTTAAACATGTTAACATCTTGTCAAGCTAGTACAAAGGAGGGACATGGTGACTTCACACGCTTGGATGAGCATTCAGATCTATCTAGAGGAAGTGTCGGCGCATCTAGGCATTTGAGGATAGAAAATAAGACCACACTTCAATATCCTAGGATCCTCTCACCATGGATGTCTCCATCCATGCCTTTTGCAAGCTAATCTTGATTGTGTGAATAAAATCAGATCTTTTTGGCTAATACTTACATTCATCCTCACACTTCTCCTAAATATGTGTATCATAAATTTACTACAACTTTATCTTTTAATGAGGAACATATTACTTTTACATCAGATGAAATTCCTTCTCAAGCTATGTTAGATAATGATCCTCCCCTTTTATATTCATGTTTGTATCAATAATGTTGGGGTTAAACGTGCCTTAGTTGATAATGGATCAAGGCTTAATATTTGTAATCTAGCATTTCTTCACCAAATTAGCATCTATGAAGACTCCTTGGCTCCTTCATTTGTTTCCATTCGTGGATTTGACAATATTCTTAAATAAGAATCGTGTACAATCACACTTCCAATTCCTATTGGGCCATATACTTTGCCCATCCTATTCCATGTAATGCCTAACAATCTTAATTACAATCTTCTTGTCGAACGACCTTGGATCCATGCCATGCATGCATAGTCCTTCAACCCTTCATGCACATATTAAATTCTTATACCAGGTGTGGTCTATGAAGCCTTAGTAGATCCCTCTCCATTTTCTATTGCAACACTATTGATCATTCACCTAAAGCCCCTACTTTGGCCACCTCTCCTCCTAACTTCAAAAAGTATGGTCCTGGGTATCGATATATGCTTTGTTATGGTTTCACTGGCACCAGATTAGGTAAACATGTAAAAAGAGTCAAAGAGCCTCTTTCCATTCCCACATAATCCACCGGACTTGACATCAGATATCTCCCTTTGCTCGCTCCTTTTATTCCTACCACATCTCCTCCTAAGGTTTATGTTATTTCACATACCCACCATCACAAAAACAATTTCCATTTGTTGAGTTGTCGAGCTCAATTACTTCAGTTTAACATGCAATGTAAACTTGTTGGAAAATACAGTAACCATCATCGGTTAAGGGGGAACCAACATCAGTCACCCAGACCGAAGCATCGGTCAGGAAAGGGAGGAACCGGCAACGGTTAGGTCTAACCGACGTCGGTTACCTGTGTGAGGATGTTTTAATTAACTCTCGGGAATTATATCTATTTTTAGCATTAAAGTATATTTATTGATTGTAATTGCATGGATAAGTGCCCTAAGTCTATAAACAACTATATAAGCATAAAATTTAGGGTTTAGAAGTAAGAATGATTAACAAGAATTAGAAAGAACTTGAAAAAGTTGGTGAGAGAGAGAATTCTTGGTGATGAAGCAAAATCTTGAGGAAAGAAAGTACGAACATCTCGAGAGGTGTGGAAGATTGTAAATCTTCATCAGATATCTTCACAAAGCTTTGGATAATATATTGGCTTGTTTTTGGTGGACGTAGCCCACACTTGGTGAACCACGTTAAATCTAGTGTTGATTTATGTCTCTTGTTTTGTATAATTCTTCCGGAAAAATATCCGCTTTTATTTACATGTATGCTTAGATCTAATATATTGTCTTTACAACTAATGTGCTAACTCCAACACCATTTGCTCTCAATGCTACATCATACTTTGGAAAATCTACTCCTCCTAACACCAATCCTATTTCTCCTAACACATTGTCGCATCCACAACCATGTAATGGTTTCTCTTCTATCATTGGATAGATCTCCATCACTCACACACTTGGGGGCATAGACATTCCTCCCCCACCATTTTTGGTTGTCTTTATTATCTACTTCTTGCTTCTTTACTACACTTTACGATCCATGCTTCAAATCTAATCTTTATTAGTAGTCTTACACACCTTTGTATATGCATTGTATTGTCATTAACTCTATGACATACTCCAGTTCCCGAGTTCATACTCAAATGCCGAGGGTCTAAATATGAAATGAACCTCACCTTATTCACTCTTTACGCTCGGTGCTTCATGATCTATATTTATAGCATAAAATTTCAAACCATTTCCTGACGGACTCTAGTTCCATGGTTCATACTCAAATTCGACTGGCCTAAATATGAAATGAACCTCACCTCATTCATTATTTACACTTTGTGCTTCACGATACATCTTTCTAGCATTTCTTTCAAACCATTTCCCAATGACACACTCTTGTTCTATGGTTCATTCTTGACTGCTAAGGGGTCTTTTATAAATGAACCTCATCTCATACTCATCCATATCCACCGGGGCACACCGATCCTACCATATTCACATATTGCATACCATTCCATCACACTCACAACATTTGAATATTTTGGTTGCATCTTACTCTTGCTTTCTTATACTCACATTATACTTTATTTTCCATGCTAGGCATATACTTAGTATGTTAATATATTTCTATATACACACATACATGTTCACTTGATCTTTTAGAGTGAATGAAAATCTCTTATAGGTCCTTATATGTTGCGTGAATGATGCTCAACATCAGTACCTCTTACCGATCCCCACCAAGGCTCTGGGGCATATACTTTCTCACATATTTTAGGTGTTATCATTCTATTATATATTACTTCTTATTCTTACTAGCACACTAATTTCCATTAATACACAAATGTCTTAACATACTCTTTATCTTTCTAACATGCTAACAGGTGCTTCATGTGCAACATTTTCCTTGCAATACTATATGCCACTAGGGTTGTCTGTTACAATTTGTTTGGCAATGTTTGCCATTTTATGCTATTGTATGCTATTATTTATGGGATATACCCTTTTTCTTGTATGCACACTATATGCTTTTGGCCGCTTCAGCCCCAATTTTCTTGTGACATTGTGAGTGATGTCCCATGTCTAAAACCCGCTTTTCGCGGTCTATCTTATTTGTACACTTGATTGTTACATTGTCTTCTACTTACATACTAGCTTTTTTTGCACTAATACATCTCACTATCCATTTTGTTTATACGTGCCTTGGTTTCTACCATGCACATCCCCTACCCATGCAGTATCATCTTGAGATCATATTAGTTTTAGGTCCTCTCTTTGGACAACATTCTCGTTATCATCGTCGCATGTGCCCAAAATGAAGGGGACATACATTGGGTGAATCGGTCACCTCTACAACAACTCAAAGCTATAATATAGACCTACAAAGTACATGAACAAAGCATAAATACAGTCACAGAATGACCCAAAATCTAACTTAGAAATACATCACGAATGACCCAAAATCTTACTCGAAAATCTAGCCAACAGAGTCGCCAAAAACGGTTGGCTATATTTTCTGCACAACTGAAAACCTAGGTAGTCATGAGATAAATCTCCCTCATTTACCGGTGAGGCTCCCATGTAAGATTTTGTCAGTTTATATGTCCTAATATCTATCTGTTGGTATTACTTTAACTGTGTAGCTCATGAACCATAGCTATACGGTTTTGCAGCAAGTAAGCAAATGTAAAACAAAGGAAAAATATGTATAAGAGGAAAATAATAGGAAACAGGGAAAGGAGAGAGGATGTGCAACCCAATCAATAGTTTACAGAGTTGATCGCATGCACATAGATTAAAACAAATAGATCATTAAACACAAAATTCAAAGCAAAGGAAACTTTTAGATCTAGATCTATAATAACACAAAGTTTATGAATAGATCTAGAAAGAAATAAGAAGCAAAATGCATCGTTGTGGGGTTTCACTCAAAGTCTAGAACACAAGAATGTTGATTACAAATTCTGATCCTTTAACCCATAGGTTCTTCCTCTATTTATAGTGTATAAAGGGCAATTACAAATAGGAATCTTTAAATGAATTCCCACATGCGGAAGCTATGAAAAGGGAAACGATCTGGCAATCTTCCTCTGGAATTCCTCTTTGCATGACATGCATGATTTCTAACTGAAAAATAGAACCTTCTATTTTGCATGTTTGCCACCTATTTCCAAGTAATTGACTTCTTCAAGTAACGATTTTTAAACCAATCACTTAAGTTTTATAATTTAATTGATTGCTCAATTACTTTGTCGGAGAAAATAAAAGGAGGAAAATAAATAAGAAGAAAGCTGCAACCCTCCCAATCTTGTTCTTCTTCCATATTCTACATGCGGTTGACTCTTTTGCCTTTGATTCTCACCAAACTGGATCTGGAAGCAGGTGACTGTGATTTGCTTGTGGGTATTGTCTTCGCCTTGTCTTCCCTCTTATCCTTGAAGATTTTGCAATTCTTCTTCAGTACATGCAAAGTAAATTCAATGAAGGCTTCAACTGGAAGATTGGGAGCACATGCACAAGATCCTGGAAGGAATTTTCCATGCATTGACTTCTACACAGGCTGTGTTGGAAACGACGAAGATGAATTTTTACCGAAGCCTTTGCAATTATGAGATCTGGATCTGTCAATTAAATTGGTGATAGGTTCAGGGCCTATGTTTGTATCATTGACTTCAGCAAATCTGGAAGCTATGCATGATTCTACTGATCCTTTTTCTTTCATCATGCTTCAACATGGCTAGAACAATCTTTGTTTGAGCTCTTTTTCTTTAATTATACCAGAATCCCTTGCAATTGGATCCATTTGTGCAGATCTGGAAACTTCTTCAAATTTAGAAGATATATTCAATGTACCTAACATTGATTTGAGCACCTATGATGAATACCTGTAATTTTATTCAGACAAAGATGGAGTCCATGGCACGAATACTTGATTTTTATCACCAAAATTTGCATATAAAGCTTGCTGCCCTAAAATTTGAGGGTTTGCATGCATGCAAAGCAAGTAAAAATATTATTTAACTCACCCGGGCACTTATACCAATATGTAAATAATTATCATAGCAAGAATCAAGTCATTCCAACCCTAGGTGCCAAACCTTAAAACTCCCTGGCAATGAAAAACACTCTTTAATGCAAAAACCTCCTTCCTTTGGCTCCAAACTCCGTCCGGGCTGAAATCCTTTGCAAAAAGAATTAATTGCTTCTTCATTATGGCAACCCATGCTTATATAATCCTCAACATTCTATTTTTAATAATTGTCCTTCCTATTTCTGGCAATTTAATTAATAAACAATGATGTTTATTCACCCAAATTGGGTGCCTATTTTTGCATGTTGTTGGCTGCCATTAAATAAATTTAATTTATTTATTTTTAGCATGTTACCTTCAGTTCTCTTTGACTAGCCTTCATGCATTGACTTTCTATTCATCCATGGCGCCAAAATTAGGCAAAAAAGCTATTAATAAATATCATTAATATCATTGTTTAATCACCAAATGGGTCACACTTTTTGGCATGGGTGAATTCTAAATTTAAGAAGTCAACTTTTGATGGGAATTTTCACCCTACACCACAACTCTAAAAATCCCTTCTTCCACTTAAGTGATTTGACTTTCATCATGGGAATTTTTACCCTGCAAGGTAGGTAATAAATTCCCACCACACCTCGCTCTAATTTTCCCATCAAAGATAAGTGACTTTCCAAAAAGTGCGACTTGCATTAAAATTAGCCCCCTTTGAAAAAGTGTGACTTGTTTGGGTGAATAAAACCTTCTGATGGGAAAAGTTAGCTGCCAGCAGCAAAAATTCCATCGGTGCTTTAATCGATTTTCTCTATTTTATGATGGGAATTTTTACCCTGCAAGGCAGGTAAGAAATTCCCGTTGCCTGTCGCCTCTAATTTTCCCATCGCAACTTAAGTGACTTTGAATTCATGGGAATTTTCACCCTACAAGACAAGTAATAAATTCCTACTTGTCTGCTGCTACCAAAAATCCCACTGCAGCTTAAACCTATTCATTCCAAAAAAGTGTGACTTGCCCAGCAGAGGCTTTTTGTGCATGACTTCATCATTTTTGGTTAGCAGTTTGCATTTTGAAGCTGATTCCTTCTGGTGTTGTGTCGGTAGATGATCTTTAAATGCTTCGGGTAATTAAACAGACTATACTGGCGAAAGAATTGACCTAGGGGAATTTCACAGAGAAACCAAGGAGAAAACTGAAGAAAAACACAAGAAATAAATAAAAGCGAAAAACGCGTTGCGGAAGTCGCACAATGACCGAATTCATTCTGGTGAAAACCCTAATGAGACGAGTGAATACTGGCATGCAAAATCGCAACAGGACTCAACCGGAGCACAATTTACTTCAAACGGGGCATTATTTATTTAATAAATAATTAAATAAAAATTTCCCACAAATAAAACTTGGTGGAGGGATAAAACGAGTTTGGGCATCTAGGTATTTGTCGAAATTGGCTCATATGATACACTCGGAAATATCCTAACATAATACGAGACATCTTTACGGTAATAAAAACACAAAAAGACCCGTTATTTTAAAAAGAACGATTTTTTTCAAATGGGTAGTCCAGATTTCGGGGTGAAACTGGGAACACCAGACATACATTGGGTGAATCAGTCACCCCTAAAGGAGTTTAGAGCTAAAATATAGACCTACAAAGTACATGAACAAAGCATAAATACAGTCACAAAATGACCCAAAATCTAACTCTCAGTCCTCGATGACAACACAAACACTAACACCCAGGACTGCATAACAACATATGGGTGCCGTGTCCCTATGTCATGGGGGCACACACAATCATTCTATTAAAACAACACAATCTACATGTAGTTTACAAAGTAGTTTCACAGATCGGCGCTGGCCTCGAATATAGAACACATTCAATCTCCTATAATCCGAACAATATCGTATAATTAGTACAACTTAGAACAAATTCGGAACAATACAAAAGAAATCGGGGACATACCATTTGCAGTGGTGATTATTTGGGAAGTAGTCATGGAAGGAGGGTAACACTAGACTTCTCTCCCCAACATTCTTCTCCCGTGATGTGAGATCGCCCAAAAAGCTCGCATTGGCGTGAGATCGCCAAAAAAACTCACATTGGCGTGAGATCGTTAAAAAGCTTGCCCTTGGCATGAGATCGCCCAAAAAACTTGTATTGGTGTGAGATCACCTAAAAAACTCACTCTTAGTGTGAGATCACCCAAAAATCACACTTTGCACAACAGTTTAGGACATTCTCCATCATTTACACTCTTCAAAAATCAAGTGCACACTTTCCATTTACTACTTCTACATACTTTACAAAATTATGCAAAAAAATCATAAACACATCTTTGACTACTTCTTTGTTCTTTTTTGCATGTCTGTCCTTAATATGCAACAAGAAACAACCTTTAACGAGCAAAACAATAGGTACAAAGTAGCTCATACACTTCACCCCTAGGATCACTTCCTTTTTGCACTTATTCCACACTTCACTTGTCCACTGGCACAAGATCGCCATCACACTCTTCAAGATTAAAGGTATGCAACTTCTAACTACTTTATGTTATCGAGTATTCACTCAACAATATAAAGTGGGGGCAAATATAAACATAAAATTATGCACTTGGGTACATTTCTAGGTCCTAAAAGTGTACTTGCATTTACGTGATTCCTAAGCAAGAAAACTAGTAATCAAAACTATCTTTGACCTCTTCGGGTTGTGTTTCTTATTTTCTATTTGGTCTTACACACCCTACAACCTAGTCTGAACTATATCGTTTTATCTTTTATGACTTAAAACATGAGCGCCTGTGCAGACACCAACACCTGGCGCGCCTCGTCCCCTCAGGCACCCTTGACCTTTTTCCACCTCACTCGCTCTTTTGGGCCTCTTTTATTTTTTTTGCATCTTCTATACTTATGGGTCGACCTTTCGCTTGTCAATTACGAAATTCAACCTAAGGAATCATATAAATACATAACTATGTGATCAAAACAAAGGACCAAGATCTAAGCATCATTACTACTACCTAAGATTACACTCAAAAGGCAACTAAAGCACTTCAAAGCATTTATTTGGCATCTACACAAGGGACAAAGGACTGCATTTTCTGCATACACAACATAGGAAGAGGAATTTCATTCTATTCCATACACACATTTACATATTCTAGCAAATCTAGCCCTCTATCTAGTGCATCTTGCACAAGGGCTTCCTAGGGCATCATTCTTACACACACTCACAAGAACTACATGGAGTCTGAGATGTATTGCAACACTCGGTCATAAGTTCACTATATCGGGTGACTGTCGAGGTCAATCCGACTCCCCATATTGCATCTTGCTTTTTTAGATTTGATGTGGTTTTGTGGGTTTTGCGGTGGGCATCTCTTTTACTAAGTAACCGCATCCTCCACGATAAAAAATGACATATAGACAACCAACAACAAATATTTACGACACCTTTACGACCCATAAAAATTTAGAATCTGAGAACTTTCCCGACACCGAGCCCAAATCCGAACACTAGAGCCCGTGCGCTCCTATCCTTCTATGAGCGCTTGTGTCCGACCTCATCCGTGAGCTCTAAAATTTGTATTGAGCATTCATGACCCAATTCACCTCATGTTCAATAGTTTTCTTAGTCCAAAGCACTTGAGATCGAGCGTAAATTAGCCAAGTCACTCTTTCTATCTCTTGCACTTAGGGTTTCACAGATTACATGCTTATTTGCTTCTCTTTTATACTCCAACACTTGCTTATCATAATTTACATCATTACTCGCAATTAGGGTTTAAACAATCTATTTTTATTAAATCACTAGGTTCTGTTTCATAGACAAAACACACTCATCCATATCATGACATATTTGATCTAACTCTAGATCCAAAACATCCTATGAAGCAACATAAAAGTTAAGTGAGCTCATCCCCTTGTGTTTTAATACATTTAACATGTGTCATATTTGATTGCCACTTCTTTACATCACTTTACATGTACTTTCATATATGAATGTTGGAGCATTTATTCACCAATCTTACTTCACATTTATACATTCAAGATTTTAATCCTAATTAAAATACCATTAACTCCAATTTAGGGCAAATCAAATCTTCATGTCCATTTATGAAGAGTTGAAGTCCCAGCTACTCCACACAAGCGATATGGAGTAAGTTGAATAATTGTTTGGGAAGAACGATGTCATTATAGTTAGCCAATCAAGAGTGAATTAATGGTTCCACATTCCACATATTTGTAACCATAGAGGATCATTTACAAGAATCATACTCCAAATATTTGAACTCAAGGATGGTGAAGTTGAAAAGAAAGGCGTGTAGACGGTTCTGACAATTTGTAGAGTGAGCCGAGCAATATGTCAAGTTCATTGTTTATGGATATGAAATCATATCAACTCAAGAGAGAAGAGACTCCATCGGTCGAGGTATCTTCATCTAAATTCAAGGGTCATTTTCTAGTATTTATATATCTCTTTTTATCTAAAAATGGATTCCAAAGGTAATAAATTCAAGCTCTTAAGCTCGAATTCATTTTACACAATAAACTCATTCACAAGGATATCTTGATCTCTAAACTCTTGATGAATCAAACACTTATGGCCTATCACCCAAAGGGGCAAGGATCTCAAAGGAGTCCAAAGAAAGAGTCCAATGACCCTATAATGATTATTCAAAATAATATAACTCTTATTCTTCCACGCCCAAGTATCATAATAAAGAGAAGAAGGGGGATACATTTTTATAACTTTTATGGGAAATAAGGCCACATAGAATGTAAATATTTTAGAACATTAGAATTATTATCCGAGGTAATAAAAAAACACAATATTAATATTGACAAATCCCTAGCTTCTTCATATTCTTGTAAGGAAAGGGTTAGGATTTGATAATAACTATAAATGCTCACCGCATACTCCAAGATAAACGCCCGAATAAAATGGATTCTAGAGCTTTGCCACCATATAACTAAAGATGTTATATTTAACTCTAAGGATTTCTATCACAAGAAAAACATATTTCTTATATTATAACCAGTGTTACCTAAGACTCCGAAACGACGGGACATGGGGACAAAGTTTTCGGGACGACAATTTTAAAAAAAAAATTCGAGACTACGGGGGGACGATATGGGGATGACTATTAAAATAGTATATACGATTATAAATATAAAAACATACGAGATAATTTTTTTTTAAATATGAACAACGGTTCATATTTATATATAAGTCCACCAAGTGCATATAGTCCACGTCTAGACATCCATATTAAAAATTCAACATTATACATATAACTATACTAATATTATATGTCTATATAACTTTTAATATTAATATGTATGATGTTGGTTTTCATAGCATGTTGTGATAGTCCACCATGTGCATTTGTGCTCAATTTTTTTGTATTAAGATATCACTCTTGATTCTTAATGTGTCTTTGTAATACAATCCAATCGGGTTATGGTTAATGGCTAAATGTTTTTAAAAAGAAAACAACAAAGATATAAAAAAAAAAAAAACCATAAATCCTCAAAACGTCTAGACGTCCCCAAAAAAAGGGGGCGTCCCCAAAATATTTCTTGATATGCATGGATGTCACCCTTTTTAACCGCCCTTTAGGAAACGTGGGGACGTTTCCACCCTATTCTACCGTCTCCAAAACATCCGAAACTGTGGTTTTTAGAAGGGATGCAAGTAACACCGATGACAACTAATTTAACTTGAGATAAAATTAAGTCACTAGAATCAAACAAAATATTAAATGAAATATTTTTATTAAGATTGCAACTAATTTACATTTGAATAGACTTAATCTTAAATGAATGAATGAAACATTTTTAATGAAATCCACCAAGCCAAGATGTCCCAAACCCCAAATTACTTATTTCAAAGAAAGAAAAGAATAGAAAAGAAAAAGAGAGCGTGAATTTCTCATAACCAAAATTCCATGAGGCGATCATATCTTTAGGCACACGTTAATCACCGAGGGGAGATTTGAACTCGCAACCAGCGGACTACCCCCAAAAAAATAAAAATAAAGATAAAAAATAAAATCCATCAAAACCGCAGGAAGGAAAAATTACAGAATTCTTCTTCAACAGCGCGTGCGATCGCAGGTTCGAATCTCACCACAATTCCAGTCGAAGGAGGTAAGTTTTCAGGTCATTCGCAGTGAATTTAATGCGAAATTTCATATCATTAGTAATTGTGTGGCGATTTCAATTCTCTGTGAGTCGCCATAGAATTCTACATCACACCAGATGCGATACTTTTAGTGACTGTATTTAGATAACGACCTAGGCTAATTTGTTTAAAACCCTACAATTAAATGACCTAGGGTAATTTATTTAAAACCCTATAATTGAACGGCAGTGTACATTATTTGCTAATATTTGTCTCCTTGTGCGCTGTTTTAAGCTTAATTATGCCTCTGTAATGCAGGATCGAACGGTAATTTAGCGTGCAGCTCTTCTTCCAGTTGTGTTTTGGTATTATCATACAATTGTGCATAAGAAATTGACCAGATCTGGAAAGAGAAATTGGTTTTGAGCCTTAGTTTTCCAGATTTACTGAAGTTCAAAGGCAATAATCCAGGGTAAATGCATTTATGATTTCAGATTTTACTCTACCGCCATCGGATTTCTGTATGAGTTTGCCCTGTTCCATCTGATGAAATAAAAAAAAAGATCTGAAAGGCATCTGAAATTTTCGTTAGGCGGTGGTTTTTGTTTTGCAAGGACTTGGACAAGGAAATAATATTCAGATATGCCTGTAAAACCTGCTCAGTCATCTTACCGGGATAGGACAGCAGAATTTCAGACTGTAGTAGAAAGGTTAAGGAAGTCCTATTCTTCTTCCAATTTTTCTCAAGCAAATGGATCTACAGATGGTGCAAGTTCTGCAGGAATACGATCTAATGGTTCCCTTCAGTCAGAGTTCAACAAAAGGGCATCCAGGGTCGGATTCGGAATCCATCAGACCTCTCAAAAGCTAGCTAAACTGGCAAAATGTAAGTTCCTGATATTGCATTTTATCTTCTCAATTTATTGGCAATGCACTTACATTTGTTAAGGGTTATCTGCTACTGCTCTTCTATTTGATTTGCGAAGTTATTGGCTGTATGCGTTGATTTGTATACTCTATTTTGTCTGTCTTTCCGATTATTGTTTGGGAAGTTATACTCTATTTATTTTTCAAAAAAACCAATATTTCAATACAATATTACTATAAATTTGCTAACCAAGTTAATGCATGGCCACCAGGGGACATGAGATACATGTATGGAAATGAGGGGATGCCAGTTTGAACCAGGTTATGGTCCCATATATGAATAAGTTTACGATTCAATTACATTAAATATAAGCACAGGAGATGTGGGCACATGTACGCAGATTGGATCCCCTTCCAGAGCCCCAAATTTCATAGTGACCATGTTTTATGAGCTTATTAATTGTAAATTTCATTAATTTTTACCTACCTTTTGAGGCATTCCGACTGTCTGCCTGTTTCATCACATCTAAGTGTCTTTTTCTGAACTAAGGAGATGATTTAATTTTCAATGAGCTTGTTAATTGCAAATTTCATTATTTTTTACCTAACCTTTCGAGCCATTCCGATTGTCTGTCTGGTTTGTCACATCTAAGTGTCTTTATCTAAACTAAGGAGATGATTTAACTTTCAGGTTTAGTATCAATAACACAAGTAGCTGGAGATCTTTTCGTGGTTGGGGTTGAACCATCAAAGTATTTTAAAAAATCATTCAACCAATTTTTGTTTGGAAATTATCTTCACATGTATCAAATGGTAGATGCTTCAGTCGGGATTGAATAAGAAGCTTATTTGCAACGAGATAATTGGTCGTCAACTAATTAGTAATTACTTATAATTAACATACATAATACCACCAGGTTCGTGTTGTCCAAAATTACACCCCATGTAATTTTGAACAACTCATCAAAAATGGACTTGGCCACTTTTGCTCAAAAAAGCTGCGCAAGACTAAGTCAGCCTGCCGTAGAATGTAAAAAACTTAGTGTTCCATGGGTTCTCCCTGTGAAACAAAGGAATGAGCAGTCTGGGACTTTGGCGAATTTTGGCAATATTAGTGTTCCACGGAAGTTATTGGACCTTCGCGACACTAAAGAGACAGTCTCTTGTGGGTTGAAGTCAAGTTAGAGCATCGTGGAGTTGTATACTCACGGAAAGTTGAAGAGATCGGCTAAAGACGAGAATCCGCAGAGCAGGGGAAATGCGGGAGGCAATTAGTGTTTTGTGGACTTGGTAAAATATGGTGTTCATGAGTTGGTCAATTCTCGAAACAAAGGATGGGTTCCGCTTAGGAGAAGCCGCGATGCACAGAGAACAAGTTTGAAGAGCCGTACGACAAAGGAGCAAAAGTTATGAGCAACTAAGTTCGAAAGCCGCGAAACACTAACTCGGTGTTCCGTGTTTTCTAATATAGAAGCCTTCCCGAGTTCTCCAAAGCCGCGGAACAAAGGAAACGATTGTTAAGTCAAAATGTCATGGATTGAGGAATTAGACCTCCACGGGTGTTGCAAGGGTTTTCCATGCATCAAAGTTAAGGAGAGGAAAGCCGCGGTGAAAGTTGCAAAACAAGTCGCAAGTTTTGCGTGTAAAGAAAAGTGCGGAGCATTCAAAAAGGCTGCGGAACGTTGTCAAAGCTGCATTACAAAGAAACTTCGCGGATAAGGAAGGTAGAGCCGCAAGAAACTATGAAGACCATTTGAAGTCATGAGATCGCACATAGGAGTCGTGTCTAATTTCAAAATCTACATCCAACCACTCCACTAACCAAAATTTAATGAAGTATGGGCACCGTTCTCTTCGACCTGCAAATTTGATGGTGTGCGATTTGATCCATGTCAGGCGCCCACACTTTCTTGCAAACATCTATGTCGATTGATCCTTGGTGGTTGAATCTCTCCTATTGGCGCTTCTCTCTCCTCTCTTCTTCTTCTTATTTTTCTATAAATATGGAACTCATCCATTGTAAAAAGAGATCTCTTTTGTTGTAATGACACCATGCCAAAATGGTGGCCGACTTCCCACGAGTTTCAGACCTCGGACTTGGTCTCTGCAATGTGTTTTCGCCTTCTGCCATCGTTGTAACCGAATGTGCATACTTTAAGCAATGAAATTGGGTGTTTGTGGCTATTCTCTACCCTATTCTCACGTTTATTGTATTCTTGCCTCTCTGTTCACGTTTGGTATGCTATGTGTGTCATACTTGTGGGTTTCTCCATTTTCGTGTGTTGTCAATGCGTAGAAGGGGTTAGTTTACACAACCTTGATCGTGGCATGTCCTTTCCTCCCGCGTTTTCTCCCTTTTCTTCCCCTCGTGGAGAGTGATCACCCTTCTCTTCTGGTGCTATCACCCCTTTTAGCTTAGTTTTTTTATTTCTTGCATCTCTCTCCCTAGTCCCTTGGAAATGTTAGTGTAGGATTAGTTGTAGGAGTAGTTTTAACATTAGAGTAAGTTGTGTTCTGCGGGTTTTTCCTAATCCACAGAACAGAGGAAGCCGACCTTCTCGGAGGTTTGTCTCAAGCCGCAAGTCCCACACTTGGAGACAATCCCATGTTGCCTCAAAATTCTGGATCTTCTATGATTCAGAGCTAGGGTGCAATTTTGAGCTCCAACAGTTCGAAAGGTTTACACCATTCAAGGTTCCAGTTGATGATTTGGAATGTGCAACTACTTGGTATATTCATGGAATTTTACTGCTTATCTATTCGAATTTCTTTGAATGTGGAGTACTTACACAAGACTATCAAAACTTCTTGTAAATGGTAATGGATTGCTCTTATGGCCATATTTACTTAAAAGAAACTAACAAAAAGCAAACCAGTAGTTGCACTGTCTTTCTCGCCTAATTCTATTATTTAAAGAATGTTTGCTTCTGTCTTCTCTTTTGTCTCCCTATTTTAATTACACTATGCTCACTAATGACCAATATTTGCTAGGGTTGCACTCATTACCATATTCTGTCCACGTGTGAGATGTGTCAGTTTGTACACTCAAATTACTATTTGTTTTTTTAATTTAAAAACCAATCAATCACTAATATTGTGCACCATGCATATGTATCTGATGCAGAAGTAAGTTTCCTGTTCTATTATAATCACTAGGCTATTTCCATTCTGTTTGCCCTGGCTTGGTGAGGATATTAAGAAAGGACAAACAATAGAGTGCTAAGATAAAAATTTCACACAATGAGTTTTCCCATAGTCACAAAAACTCTGTTGCCAGTTCCACAAGTTTGTAGAATTGGAATTCATGGTTTAACAACTTGTGCTCACCACCATTTGGAGTCAGGCATGATGAGTTGTTTGGAATACAAAGCTAGTTTTCTTCACTGTGTTGGATTGTTCTGAATATTTGTCGTTTAGCTTTTCTGGGTCTGTATGATGTAACTAGTAGCAATGGTTGCTAGGAAAAGACTTTTTACAAACATCCATTGTTCCAATGAAATTACCTTTACACCTACCATGATAATCAAATATATGTGTGCGTATGGAATGTGAACTTTTAGCAAGGAAATTAAAATGTAAACATTGGAATCTTTATGAATATTAAAAGATCAAATCCAACTTTTTCCCACTTGCCTTAGTTTATAATTTTATTCTAAGTTTTTTCCCTTCAATTTGTCTCCAAATATAGAAAAGCCATTTTTGGTCATCAAATGAAAGGGCAGACACATATACACACTCAAAAGATTTTACTTATAGGAGGGGACACCAAGAAGGGAATCTTTATGAATATTAAAAGATTAAATCCAACTCTTTTCCACTTGCCTTAGTTTATATCTTTATTCTAAGTTTTTGCCCTTCAATTTGTCTCCAAGTATAGAAAAACTGTTCTTCGTCATCTAATGAAAGGGCAGACACATATACACACTCAAGAGATTTTACTTATTGGAGAGGACACCAAGAAGGGCACTGCAAAGAGAAAATAAATAGATACTCGAGTGTTGATTCAAAATTTTGTAAAACTGTAAAGCTTCAGATTATTGGATAGAGAAATAAAACCAAAGAGAATGCTTGTTTAGCATCTTCAGGCGAGACAGCACAAATTTGACTATTAGATTGAAGGAATTATATGATTTTCATGACTTGAAGAGGACTAAGAATAAATCATAGGAGAATCTGAATTGTCCACGTGGAAGGAAGATTATTAATATACTTTATTATTAGGCCCAGATAAGCCACATTGAGAGCTAAAAAAGTAATAAGAACATACAAGAATGTACTAATTACAAAGAAATGATAATATCCGTTTGAGATCGCAAAACTCAATCAAGTCTTAAGAACAAAAAGATAAAGAAGAGTCATTGCTGAACTAAGGAATGATGTATAAATTTATGGACAATCACAATTCATCGATTATTTATTGCAAAGGTTAAGCCATTCTGTTTGTGACTAATCCAAAAAAATGCACAATGAGATTCATGACAGTGAAAAATGTTCAAGCGGAATACACAATATTACAACATTGAATTTCAGTTACCACCTTCTGATCAGATTTCACTGAAAGCATGTCATTGTGTTGTTTCTACTTTCCATTAAGGATCTCATAAGTATGCCTTTTTAATTATGAAAATTTGACAACTATTATGTGGAAAATAACTACAATCGAGATACTGAAAATCTCCACAAGTAAAAATTAATATCAGGTGGAATTGGATAATTCTATGCACCTACTAAATTCAAGTCAAAGACATCCTGTTATAAGGCATTTCTCTAGTGCATTCTGCAAATAACAACAAACTAAGGCATGCATCAACATTCTAATAGTCTGATATCCATTATAATTTTGTCTTAGATAGAAATTGAGATTAAATCAATAGTGCTTTGACTACATCCAAAAATAACTTTATAACTGGTTTCTAAATCTTTGAGATTTGCATCTGAGAGTCATGAAATGATGCAATGGTTATGTCCATGAAGTATCTGTCATCAGATGTTGCTTCTGAATTCTGGAAACCAGTTCCAGCAGGCTGGAACCCACCTCATACTTTCATGTGATTCATCACTTGTGAATATTTTAGCAATTATGTAGAAATCTTATGCTTCTTTGGGCCTGCTGCTTCTTCTAAAACATTCAGGATATTGTTGCAACATTGCATGGATCTACTTCATAATTTCCTCGTTATTTTTATATTTCTTATTTGTTTGGTTTACCATTCTATAATTAATTTACAATAATCTTAGAAGAAATGGCAACTTTGGTTAGCTTGGTTTGTTTGATTCATAAATGATTCTGCCAACTTCATAATAGGAACTTGGATCTAATATTACTATATTTTGCTTTTTTGTCATATGGAAAACTGTAGTAATGTATGAATTGATTAAAGGAGCTGGTTTCTGATAAGATGCTTTGGCATTCTATAATGCTCCTGAACAGCTCAAAGCTCTTTAGGAGGATATGCAAATTTTGCTGCAGCGAGATGCTCCAGTTTATAAATATTTCTTTCCCCTTGGCAAAGGGTGACCCTATGTTTTCTTATCTTATGTCTGCAGTGGCAAAAAGGACATCTGTGTTTGATGATCCAACTGTAGAGATCCAAGAGCTTACAGCTGTGATCAAGCAGGACATTACTGCATTGAATTCTGCAGTTACAGACCTGCAAATTCTCTGTAATTCTCAAAATGAAAGTGGGAATACCTCTAAGCACACAACAGAACATTCAACTACAGTGGTGGATAACTTAAAAAGCCGACTGATGAGCACTACTAAAGAGTTCAAGGAGGTCTTAACTATGCGTACTGAGGTATCTAGAAATTCTAGGAAACTTGGTTATAAATGTTATCTATTACTTATGGAGCTGAATAAATTTTGTGGCTGCTTTTCTTGTTAGTCTTAGCTTAGGAAAAGCTTTGGACATGAATTTCATATTCTTCCTTAGTTTTATAATGCTATCTGTGATATTACTGTGGACTTTTGTTTATTTGGACTCATTTATGTGAGTTTGAAATGGGCATTGTGTAGAATTTGAAGGTGCACGAGAATAGAAGACAGCTTTTCTCTGCCACTGCATCAAAGGATTCTGGAAACCCTTTTGTTCGACAGCGTCCTATTGCAAGTCCTAGTACTATGAGTGCTTCCCCTCCTCCTTGGGCTAATGGATCAACATCTGGATCAGAGATTTTCAACCCAAGGTATGGTAATTTTAATATTTTCTTGGTGTTGTGGATAAAGA
The DNA here is from genome assembly GCA_018340775.1 of Taxus wallichiana var. yunnanensis. Lineage (NCBI taxonomy): Eukaryota > Viridiplantae > Streptophyta > Pinopsida > Cupressales > Taxaceae > Taxus > Taxus wallichiana. Next base: position 867,637,681 of record CM031235.1, read on the forward strand.
GTGGTTAATATTAGCCCCTCTTTAGAAATGCTATGCCAATGTTTTACATGACTAGCATAGATCGATTTTAAGTTTTAACATGGATCTGCTATGCACCGAGAGGTGTCCAACAGACTCAAAGTGGCATGACAGAACATGGGGAGTGGCACCTTGAGTCTTTTGGAAACCTCTCAGCACATATCAAATCTGTGCTAGTATTATTAAGAGTGCAAAATATAGGCAGTTCATAGTTTGTTGCAGCTGGTCTTGTTGTTATGGTATGAGGATCATGTATCAGACATTTGTGGCACCAACATTGCTTAGGGTCTATTAGATAACATTAACTGTTGTGCATTCGTGTAGGCCCAGACTTGTAGACATCTAGATGTTTGCTCACAAGAAGTTGTATATTTTGTTACAAAGTTAAATGAGTTCTATGGTAGTTTCTGCCAAACTTTTGGTCTACACGCATGTAGCATTATGAAAGATGGATATTCAACCTGTCTTGGATTCTCTTTTCATGGTCACCTAATCATATAGCTGCTTCTAAAAAACCGTTGGTATTTCCATCTTCTACAAGCCTAATTATGCTATTAATGTTGAAGGGCTATGTCCTACAGACATGACCTGTTGAATAGGTACCTAATGATGGGACTTGTCCTCATGCATGTGACCTCGTATTCATATATATAATATTAATATATATTCCACCCTATATCCTTTTTTTTGAGTGAGGGAGGTTGCCTCACTTTTATAATCGTATTCAGCTTGGCCATATGAGCAACATTCAAGCACCTGCTGTGTAAAAGAATTGGGATTGCATAGAAAGAAAGCTAAACTAGGCCTAATAAGCTACTTATAAGCACAGAATAGCATATAAGCTACCGCCTGCTACCAACATACATATGACCATAAACATTACAAAGTTCAAAACAGAACATACAAAACAGCCAAAAATAGTTGCCAAATGCCAAGGCCAAGAGCAGAAATGAGAGTAGGATGGCCTTTCATCCACATGCTTTCCTAGCACAATCCCAGCACCTCTGGAACGAGACGTACTTTCATGACCTTGAGTCAAAGAAGATCCATGACCAATGCATGAATGGAGCCTCCTTCTTTCCATTTTATACAAAGATGGCCAAATGGTTGTATATGGGAAGCTCTTCCTGCAAGACCAATGTCCTGGAAAGAGGTAATGTTGACAGTGTCCATAACAGCCTCAAGTCCTCCACAATAATCACTCCTCTCAAAGTGCTCTGCCACCGACTTAGCTTCTTCTTTGTCTTTGAGAAAGATTTCTGCATTTGTCTGATATCCAACACATATCACATTTGGATTTAAGACCTCTGCTAAAAATCTTTTCTTTCCAATTCTCTTTTTTTATAAACAAGGTTCCATTTGGAAGAGATGGCCAAATGGTTGAATGGATAGTGAAATTGGGAAGCCCAAGAATAAATGGTAATACCATCCACCTATCACCACCATCTCAACATGTCATTGGTGAATGACTGCACATACCATGAAAAATAATCAAATACCATCCCTTCTGGATCCTCCTGACTAAAAGCAAAGTCTAAATGTCCTGGAAAGAGCTAATCCAACAATGGGGTTGAGTTCAGTGTCCAATTGATCTATTTACAGGTCTCTGCCCCAAGTCCTCCTTTGGGAGTACAACCCCCATTTTAGGAGGGGAATCTCCCCTCCATGCCCTCTCAAAGTTGCTCATCATCTTCTTGAGGCTGCCGATGGTTCCTGCAGGTGTTTTTAGAGCTCAAAGTGATTCTTCCTGCACCTCTTTGTATGAGACTGACTGAACAGCTTCTTCTTTTTGACTTTGCTTGGTAATGACCCAACCTTAAATCACAAGATCCTGCTAACTCTTTCTTGTGTTGCAAGGAGGAATGATGAAAAAGACTTTTGATTTAACCTCATTAATTTGCTGACCTGAAGCTTCCACATGGTCATCAAGGATTGATAACAGTAATCTGCTGCCTTTTTGCTTCCCCAAAGGCCCAAATAAGATAGTATCATCAGCAAACTGTTGAGGGGTGAAAGGATCCATTCCTTCGGTTGCTTTAATCCCTTGAATGGAGTTTTGAGACCTTGCTGTGCTTAGAGACCTTCCAAGGGCTTTGACCAGAGTAATGAATAAGAATGGAGAAATGGGATCTCCTTGTCCCAGTCCTCTTGTGGATTCAAAGAAACTAGCTGGGCTGCCATTTATTAAAATTGAATATCTTGGGCTTCACATACTGTAGAAGATCCATTTCCTCCTTGCCTTTCCAAACCCAAATTTCACGAGGATTTTCATCAAAAACCTTTAATTTACCCTGTCACAGGTTTTGCTGATGTCGAGTTTAATAATCATACCTTTGTGCTTGCTCTGAACTAGGGGGTGGATGGTCTCATGAGTAATTACCACTCCCTCAGTTATTAGTCTACCTATGAAATTTCCCTTTTCTCGAGAGATAATGTGTGACAGGATAGGGTTTGATCTTAGCAGTATGACTTCAGAAATGATTTTATAGATTGTATTGCAAAGTGAGATGGATCTGAAATCTGTGACTGTTGAAGGAACAGATATCTTTGGAAATAAGGGTAATGAAAGTACAATTAAAATTGAAAAGATTTTTCCTGATTTTCTTGATTCCTCCGCAACTTTAAGTACATCAGTCCCAATAATGTGCCGATTTTTTGAAAGATCCTAGCCGGGAATCCATCCAGGCTAGAGGTCTTGTCTGTTTGCATCATAAGAAGGGCATTCTTGATCTCTTTTTCCGTGGAAGGAGCCATTAGAGCTTCATTCTGCTATCTGTCATGATGTTAGGAATTTTCTCCAAAAGAGTGTTTTGAAAGTTCAGATATGACGCCTTCCTGCAAGCTAGAAGTTCCTCAAAGAAATTTATTGCTTCCTTTCGTATTTCTGAGTTCTGATCTAGAGTTAGTCTCTCTTGAGAATTAATGGAAGCAATTCTATTTATATTGCGCAGTGCTTTTGTGGAGCTGTGGAAAAACTTCTTGTTTTCGTCTCACACTTTTAGTCATCATTTCCTAGATTTCTGTCCAGTGGATCTCCTCTCCTTTTGTATTTCCTCTAAATATGCTAACTGTATTTTTCTTTATCGTATTATTCAGCTCCATACCCCTGCTGTACCTCCTTGCTTAGAGTTGCCAACTCGGATTCAATTCTTATTTTTTCAGTAAAATTATCTTTTGAGTGTAACAAATTCCATTCCTTGAGGCACCCTTTTATGTCATTTAGCTTTTTAGCTGATGAAAACGTTTTGGCTCTCTTCACTTTCGGACTCGGCTCCCACCAACCTTACATTTTTTCCATGAGTTCCAGTTCCGTTTTAGAGGGGATGAGTACTCCGAGATAACAAACATAACAGGGGCTTGATCTGAACTCGGAACTGGCACAATTCTGCTCTCAAGGATCTGGTCCTTATTCATGCAATGAGTGGAAAGGGGAAACCTGTTCAATCATTCTGCAATAGTACAAATGTCAAAACCCCAGCCTTTGTTTGGTCCATGAATACAATCCATTTGGGATTTAGAGATTCTTAACAGGCCGCCTGTCTCATCTTTCCCTAAGAGAATTGCATTGAAATCTCCCCCTAAAACAACCCTTCCATCACTTAACAGTTCTATGGCCGGTGAGAGTTTATCCTAAACTCTTTTCTTGAGAATGGGCTGTTTGTTCCATACACATTAAAGATGTAAACTGAAGTGTTGGAATGGAGGAGATTACCTTTCTAAGTTGCCATTGTATACCGTTCCCAATGATTGAGATTGAAATTGAGTATGGGTTCCATAATATTCCTAGACTCCCAGATGCTCCTTCTGCACGTACAAAGGCACCCTTCCATTTATTCCAGTACTACTCAATCAAAGTTAATGCTGCTTCTTCCCTCATCTTTGTTTCTTGAAGAAGTATCAAATCTGGCTTTGGAAGCAGTAATTGGCATTTTGCCAAATGCCTTTTGCGAGGAGGGGCATTAAGGCCCCTAACATTGCAAGAAAAAAACCTTTATGGCTGATGAAAAGGGATTCCACCCTGCTTTCAAGGACTAAGAAAGGAGCCGATTAGATTCTGCTTACCTGTGATAATAGCCTCATCCACTTTCTCTTTTGCTGATTTTCTTCCCCTTCTTTTAGGACTCGAGTTAGCTTGCTTAATCTGGCTTTTTGTTTGTATGATCATTAATACCTCATAAGGATTAAGTTTTGTTTAAACCCTCCAATTGTCTTGGACTTCCATATTGTTGTTCTGTGGATGATCGCTCAATGCTTCCCATTCTGTCTCCCATTCTGCATCTGAATTTACACTATATTCCTTTGAACCACTCTGTATTTTCATTTTTACAATTTCAGCCACTTTTGCGATTTTACTTTTCTCTTTCTTTCCTTGAGCATTGTCCTGGGAGTCTGTGTACCCCCACCTCATGGTTTTTATTTGAATCCCTACTTCCCTACTGACTTCTGGCCGTGAAAGTTAAGAGCCCTAATGCCGATCCTGATCCCTGGTCATCCTTAATCCAAAATCTTCACAGGGTTACACCAAATGAAAGAAGCCAAGGGGATACTAGGTTTAACTTTCCAAATCACTAATGTCCGGGAATTAAACATGCTTACATTGATGTGATTATCTGTTAATATTATTATTGTGGTTACGTGCTTGCATGATGTTTAGGCTTATTTTGCTATTTTCTTTTATGTGAATAGGCGGCAGTCAATTGGAGAGCCTTCTGCATCTCCAAGGACTCAAACACAGCTTCAACAGCAAATGGTTCCTTTACAAGACACCTATATGCAAAGTAGAGCTGAAGCTCTTCAAAACGTAGAATCAACTATTCTTGAGCTGAGTAATATATTCACACAGTTGGCTACCATGGTTTCTCAACAAGGCGAATTGGCAATCAGGTGCTTTATTCATTTTATAATTTTGTAATATCAATCAGATAATAGTCTGGGAACATGGTGACAGTAGCGGAGATGTCTTACCTGCAGGATTGATGAGAATATGGATGAGACTTTGGGAAATGTTGAGGGAGCACAAGGAGCATTGCTGAAGTATCTAAATCGCATATCATCTAATCGGTGGTTAATGATCAAGATATTTTTTGTATTGATTGCTTTTTTACTGATCTTTGTTGTTTTCGTCGCCTGAAAACATTTTTTTGGACTTACGTAATTGCTGAGAATTGTATGAGCTTTGGAGAAGGCTTAATTTGGGGCACAAAGCATAGCACTTCTGTATTGCCCCAAGCCTCACAGTGCAAGTCTCTGGCACCTTGATTTCATGCCGGACAGGATGTTCGTTTTAGTAGAAATCATTGTTTCGTTGGAGGTTACTTTTATTCCACATTTAATTTTGTTTTGTTTATGTATGTATCTTTAGATTTTGGTTTTATTATACAAGTTTCCCTCTCATATTCGTTTATGCAACAGTACTATTTTTATGTCGAGAGGCATAATTATAGTGATAGACAAGGTGGGTGGAAAGGGCAAGTGTAATCTCATGAGATGTCAATAAAAATGTTCGACTTTAAATTTGATGTTATGTGATCGACAAACGGCAATTTCCCCTCTTGCTTGGAGAAGGCGATAAAAAAAGGCAATATCCTGGGCATATGATGGCGTACGAAGTCGCTTTTTTTTTTTCTCTGAAATATTTTATTGAGCCCAATGGAATGGCGTAGCTAGATTGGGGCCCATCTGTTACCAGTCAGCAGGGAATTTATTGAGGCGATGGAATAGTTAATCAATGTGGAGCCCTTCATTGAGTGAAACTATGAGACAAATCCAAGATAAATATATATCATTTTTTCCAGATAAATATATTTAAGATATATGTACTAGTTGATGTATTTGAGAGCACATTCAATATAATGAAATTAAACTGGAATGTATAATATATCAATGTACAACCAGGAATTGGTATTGTGAGCACATCTTTGTTCAACTGTATTTAATGCTTGCTATTAGCTTAAGGGTGGCATTTTATCTTTAGAAATTGGTTTATATGTTAAAAACTAACTCATTTCTAATGTCATGTATTCAGAAAACCAACTCACTCCTTTCGAATGGTACGTGCTCAAAACTTTTCAAGTACCAAATAGCTGCATTGGCTTGGTGTTTTACCTCAATTTTTCATCTTTGCATCCTATTTTGATATGGCTTTCTCCATCACGGCGAAAACACTTACTATAATTATTCTCCTTTTAATGTTCGATTGTTTTCAAAAGGGAAAAGCTGCCACAACAACGAAAACATTTCTTTTAATTAGTAAAAAGGGAAAAACCACAGCAACAAAAACATTTTTTTAGTGAGTCTCTTTTTGTTTAACCTAGCAATCATGCTTGAATGCTACGAAAGAGATGTTGAAAGGGATGTGTTGAACAAGGTAAGGGAGCAAATAAACGGAGGAAGAGGGGTGATGAAAAAGAGGCTTGAGGGAAAAAGTCAAGGGGTGGGGAAAATGTTGGGGAATCAATGTGATTTTTTTTTTTTTTTGACAACTAGGCGCATATGAACTACGCGCCATTTCTATCAATTGTTGGAAGGTGAAAGTGGTGTGGTGTGTAGGTCATTGAGGCGGTGTACTTTGGAGGTTGAGGCTTTATATTTTGGAGATATCTTAGAAAGCAAGTCGTGGTTGATCAATACTATCAACGTGAATAGTTACTTTTTGTAATGTTAGTCTTTGCAATTTGTGGTTTGTTAGAACACACACCATGTTTAGTTTCAATGCCTCTCCATATTCAAGGACTATCTAGGAATAGATAAAACAAAAATTTCTTCCATTAATTGCTTCTCTACAAAGTATTTAGAAAAACAAATTACGGGCAAAATGAAAAAAACTTCACCAAAAAGAAACTTTCACCTTATTCAGAAAATCTCATTCACGGTTCTTCAAGGATTTGTTGCCATTGAGCTCTAATACCATTGTTCAAACAATGAAGACTATAGGAAATGTGCTATACAACAACAAAGTAGGTTGAGGAAAGTTGGAAGAGATGCCAACTTGTATGTCGATGCACAAGGATGCGTGTAGCTTGTGTGATATAACCGTTTGGAGAGTCTACCAATGCAATGTTTTAGCCACTTCAAGAGTTGACCAATGACATGTTTAACCATCGTATACAAAGAGAAAGTGGGCGAGTTGAGGGAAGATGCAAAGTTGGGTGATCTCATTAGTAGTGTGAGGAGCTGTCAGATGTAAGTTTGAATCATAATACATAACACGAGAGCCAAGATGTAATATGTTGTCAAGCTTAGAGGATCCTTAATGTAAAGATTGATGTTTGTTGATCCTAGAACCAAATGCAAATCCAATACAAAATGAAGTGGAGGGATTCAGTCGAGCTCAATGAACAAACAATGTTCGATGTGAGCATGATTCCAAGGGAAGCGTAGTGGAGAGATGCGACCTTCACTTTACATCGGTGTGAGGAGGAGAACGAGTCATGGCAAATGGGTATATGAAACTCAACAGTCCAAAAACCATTCTCGAATATGGTTGGAAGCTTCGATAGTGCTGAGATGGTAGTCAGGGTGCATGACATGGCGTCCTTAGCTATGAGATGAGAGCACATGTATTTGAATTTCCCCGGTTTAGTTTCATCCTTGCCCCTCCCATGGTCCAACTCTCCCAAAGACATTCAAGCCACCACACTCATAGCCACCATATTATTATCGTTGTCACCATCATCATCACCATCACTGTCACCACAACCAACTACAAATGACAATCCATGTTATGCGAACATGGATGTTGACATGAACATAACAGTGAAGTGGATGTTCACAATATGCTATCGAACATGGTAGAAAGAATGCTCCTCACCCCTCCCCGCCTCTATCAACTTTCTCTCGGACTATGACTACGACTACGACTCTTCTCAAGTTGGAATTACTTCTAATGAGTGCGAGATAGTTATTAAGACTTTTTCTAGCATGTGTCAAATTGTTTGCATTTGCTTGCTATGATTTGCCATCATTCCAACATTGCGGGGCTTGCTAATTCACATATCTATTTAAAGAAGTGAGTATATATGTTGGAAACAAGTGTAAATACATTTTTCCATTTTTTTTAAAATCTCCAATCGAGTGCCTTACGCTTATGGAATTATTGTTTGTTAAGCAATATTTAGTGTTAAGTAGTAACTAAAAGTGTTTTGTTTGGCGATTGTCCATGGGTGGCCGTGGAGGAAATAATTGTAACATGTTTTAGGAGAATTTTGGCAAGAGTATTAAAGGCATATTGACAATCGATCGCCACTTGTAAGGAGGAGAGAACAACCCATATTTTCACATCTCATTGGCGGATGCTACACCCATAATGCTTGATTGTCGTACTTGTGTGCATTGAATTCTTGGACACTTTCAACTATTTGATTTAGAAATCCCACTATTCATATCTCATCAAATTTCTAGTGCAAAGTACGTGGGACCTCATATCTTAAATGATAAGCTCTTTAAAATTGTGCACGAAAGAGCCTCAATAATGAGAGTTCGGTGTGTGGACGATAATGACATGTAGTGGTCGTGAACATTTAAATAAGAAAGGTTCTTTCCGTTTTTGACATGGTTTTGGCTAGGGGCACACTTTTATGCACTCTTCTATACCTTCCACATGCCATGTGTTTTTAAATTTCAAAGCTTAATGAGTTTGTAGAGGGGTGCATTTATCCTTTGACTTAAGTATTCCATTTAACAACCAATGAGTAGATAACATGCAAACTAAGATAGCGTAAGGTGGTGGAGTGGTAGGTCTTGCCACTCGCGACTTGTATCATGCAATATTATTTGTGGATAATTTGTTGTTGGCCTATGTTTTTTTGTGTATATAAGTAAAGAGCCCATGTTCATTCATTTTTGAAGAATAATATACCGATATTCACTATAAACCAATCATTTAACAAATGTGGAAAATGCAAAAGCAACCTAGTATTTTTTATTTCTTCGTTCTTGGAAATTTGATATATTTATACATTCATTCTATTTTACTCATCTATTGTTCTCTTTATTTAAATTATTTTAGGAAACCCATTTATTGCAATTCATTTGAAAAATTGTAGTGGTGTTGACAATAATTGGGTCATTTGCTATATAGGGTGATGTTGTGATAGACATCAATGTATGTATGACCTTTGAATTTTGACAACAAGCATTATATTTTATCGTGAATAACGATGGACTCGGTTTAAAGATTCATAATAACAAGTCCAATGTACCTCAATTATAATAAGGATAACGATGACCTTACTTATCTAGGAATGTAATAGAGGAGAATGTCGATCAAAAGGTGATGGTGTTTGCTTTTACTATCTCTATTTTTTCAACACAACAGAGAATTTGTGAATTGTGGGTTTGTTTTTATTATTTTGCGGTGAGCACCGGCTATGCAACAAAAGATTAGTACTTGGGGTCTTTCCACCTCTAGCGCTGACAACTACATCTACAATATCCACCTTCCATTAAACTTTGATGGTTGCCTATGCGTCACTCTAAACTCCCATTTTGGCTCAATGGAGAGGATGGTGGTGCAAGTCCAAAAAGGTTCATATGGAATCACGCAACAAAACAACATGAAGTAGAGATACTATATCACAAGACACTTGCATGACCTTAAACAAATCCACGAGATGATGTGAATGAGCTCACCAACATTCCCATTAGAAAGCGTAATTGTTTACACAATGCATAGGCCTAGTAGAGGAGGTAACGCGACTTTGAAATGTCTAACATGATTCCAAATCTGAACTCTTCGCAGGCGACCAAGGGATCATGACGACTCATGCCTAAGGGGGCAAGGCTCAGGCCATTGACCCTAACATCCACATTCTCCCTAGACTTAGAGGCTTTGGAGAGTTTCCTTCACCACCGCTTGTAGATAGCAAGCTTGCATATCCGAGTTCGACATGCTTCTTCCTTGCCTATCATGCCCTTTGGGTCATCCTTGTCATCAAGCTTATCCTCTCCATTAAGTGATAACATAGCATCGAAAAATCAATTAGTGTTATCATTGGACCTATGGATGTCCATGCCCTTGAGTTGGTGCTCTTCTACAAACTATATACCATGTTTTCAATTGTGTTTACCATTTTTTGGTTCCCTATGTTCACTCCAATAGGTTCCCTACCGAAAATTCCCCTCCTTCAATCCCCTTCCTCAACACAACTCTTTCCCCATCCAATGTTTCACCTTCAATCCTTCAACTTCTTTAACATCTCCCTATAGAAGGCTCTAGTGCACTACCTAGATGTGATTGCTAGTTACAATGAATAATTAGACTTACCTTTTCCATCATGGTACATTGGAGTGGAACATGTTTGCTTGGCATGAAATCCTTTGTTGAGTAAGCTTAGGACATCATAAATCATCATTTTCTTAATTGAAAAAAAAAACCCAAAACAAGGAGATTTTATTTTTATTTTCTTTAAAGGATTTTGGGTGTGTATGTCAATATCAACAATAATACACTATAGTGGGTCTATTCATTACAATATTTTGGGGATGAGAGATGATATTTGAACTTGCACAACACGATATTGACATTATTTTAAAAAGTTAATAATAAAGTGGTTCATGAGATATCCATGTAACACCAAATAGGAAACAATTTCCACACATTAGGAATATGAGATGGTAAAGATAAAAAAATTTAAATGTGGGAAATGTCTTAATGTTAGGCATTGAGTTTTTACCATCAAAGTGTATTGTGTAATGTCTAGGTCGAAAGATATTCATTGTTTCCTTAATGTAAAATCTAATGTACTTACTCTAGATTGAAGCAACCGATTTGCCAATTCTAGACGTGGAATTTGTGAAGAAAATTAGTAAAATACATGAATCGAAAAGTTATGAACTTCAACATGTTTGATCTAAACACAACCCTAGGGATAGCTAACACAGAGAAAAATGGGGAATGTGAAAAAGACAATGATGATATTAGAAAACAAGAAGCAAAAACACATGTTTGTGCATATTGACATGAGTTTGTGTAGATAGTCCTTATTAACTCTAAGTTGATCTTTCAATAACATTCCCCCAATTCTTCCCAAATGGTCACAAACAAAACACATAATTACTGTGCTAGATAAAATGCTTGGGTTATTATTTCCGAATTTTTCACATTTGCCTATTATGTTACATCATCGCTCCAACTAATTGGGGCTTGCTAATTGACATATCTATTTAAAGAAGCGAGTAATTATGCAAGAATTAAGTGTAATTCCATTTTCTCTTTTATCTCCAATTAGGTGTCATTACACTTACACAATTATTATTTGTTAAGAAATATTTAGTTTCAAGTAATAACCATAAGTGTTTTGTTTTGGAATTGTTTGTGAGTGGCCATGGAGGAAATAAGGAGATATAACACCATTGTACTTGAGGCAGAAAGAGTTGTAACACGTTCTACGTGGAATCTTGGCTAGAGAATTAAATGCATACTAACAATCAACTACCATGTGTAAGGAGGAGAGTGTGGCTCATCTTTCCACTTCCTATTGGTGCATGCTACATCCATAGTGATTGCTTTTCATACTTGTGTGCATTGAATTCTTGGACACTTTCGACCGTCTAATTCAAAAATAAATCCGTACATATCTTAATAGACTTTCAAGATGAAGTACGCAAGACCCTTAAATGGGACCTCTTATCCTAAATGATAAGCTCTCTAAACTCGTTCATTAGAGAGCCTTGATGATGACTGCTCGGTTCGGTTAAAGACAATAACACATAACGACCATGAACATTTACATAAGAAAGGTGCTTCTCATTTCTGATGTGGTTTTGGCTAGGACCGACACTTTTACACTCTCTTATACCTTCCACATGCCACATGTATTTTAAATTTCAAATCTTAACGATCGTACAAAGGGCACATTTATCCTTTGCCTTAATTCAAACATTTACTAGCAAATGAGTAGATAAAATTCAGACTAAAACGATGTAAGTTGGTGGAGTGCGTGTCCCGCCACTGTGACTTGTATCATGTAGTATTGTTTATGGATAATTTGTTATTGGCCTATATTATTTGTGTATATATAAATGAAGAGCCCTTGCTCATTCATTTGTAGCAGGATGTGAAGAACAATATACCAAGATCCAATATCATTCCTTTGTGCTACATATCATTGGTGTTGATGGTAGGCTTAGACTTAGGCTCATGTGTAGGCATCATAAATCGAAATTTTTGGTTTGACAATTTTTGTTGTGATTGTAAGGATGTTGTGAATCTTCTACAAGTAGTGTGTGCAATCCCATTAACAGTAAAAATATGAAGAATATGCATTTGGTGATTCATCTTTGTAGTTTGAAGAGAGTGTAGTAGACTTGGTAGATAAAGTTGAGTAGATTAGTTGAGACTTTCCAAATATGAATGGTTCTCAGAGGCACTACATGGTGTTTCTAATTTGTTAGGTCAAGGAACTTTTATGTCCTTATTAAAACAAGGTAGCACTTCAAAGCATTTGTTAGATGAATGAAAGAATATAATCCTCTCTTTTGGGCTTTTCCTTCTTTGAGTGAATTCAAGGCCTTTATAATTGATCACAATAATGTTCTACAAACATTTTGAACTTCACGAATTTATTGTTATTCATATTCTTCAAAAGTATGTTTTGTATTACGATTTCGTATAAGTCTGTGTGTCAAATATTATTATTGACCGCACCGAATATTAGAGTTCAATAATTTTAAAACAGATTGTTGATGCTACCTTTATTCTTTTTATAGAAATGTTCTATTTTAAAATAGGATTGTTGATGTTACCTCTTTGTAAAGGAATCAATATAAAAATGAATAAAATTGTTAATAATACTTATATAACTAGTAATTACATGAATACAATGCAATGTGAACGCCGAACGGTATATGTTATTTGATTTAGAGGGATAGTTATTACTTTTATAGTTGATGTTGATAAGGGGTGTGCCCAATCGAGATGCACCATCTGTTTTGGGGGTCAAAACTGTGTATTCTTCCCTTGAGTCTTTAGAAAAAGTTGTATTTTTTTACGCAAGGAACATATTGGACTAAATTTTGGGGATTTTCAGTCAAGTGAAAATTTGGGTATTATAAAGAGAAGAAGGCAAGGTGGTGCTTCTAAGGAATACATGAATGGAGAAAGCCGATTAATAGAGATGTGATTTGATGTTTTTTTAAATGGGCCACAATCTACCAAAGTCATTCAGAGCCTTCTAAGCACCAACAAATAACAACAAAGGTAAAAGGCATGAAGTTGGAAACACCAATGGACACGGTAAAGAATGCAAAGTAGAAGTATTTGCAAATAAAAAATTAAAAAAAAGTAAACAGGAGGGAAAAAAATTAAGCGTTATAACTGAAAGCCTAGGCATCTAAAAAGGATTGTTTTAAATGGAAGCAAGATGTGGTGTCTCCTCATAGGTATGAAAAATCAGATTAAGGCAATGTAGCAGCATTTGAGCTATGTAGTGGGAGATGGCTACATAGGGACTTAAATCCAAGTGGACTATCCATATGAGTTACAGTGCTTTATGTATTGTCAGGATACATAACAAGGTTTTATCAACACCAATTGACAAAATGGGTTCTGATTGTATTGTGACTTCAATCATGATGGAGGTCTTCACAGTAGATCTGAGGACAGATGATTATTAGGGATGATATTTGGGCAATTAATCATCCATAATTTATAAAGGAATCAGTACATTAGCGAGTTATAACAAATGTTAGGGATACAAAGGGTCAAATAGGTTATACAAATAAGATTAGGTGTTGCACAAGTGTGCAGTTAGGAATTTGGAAGATCAGGGGACATTGTGTTGTATTTTTTAATTGGGTTTCCTATAAAAAAAAAAGGGTTGCATTCCATTAGGGCAAGCTAACCTCAAAAACCTGGCCTCAATTTGGAAAGGCTAATGAATTTATTACATATTATTTGCCATATTGTTATGTGTTTCCATTGCTTATTTTTATTGTATGTTATGGATGTTTTGTGTAATGTCCCCAAATGGACATATTTTGCCCTCAATGGATTTTAGGAAAATCTCACAACCAAATGCAAGGTCACAAAATTAAAATCAGATTTTTACTATACAGATATGAATTTATAATGAGAAGTGCGACTAGGGTTAAGTGGAAAACCCACACAAATCAGCCCTTATATTTAAATCTTTCCACTCAAATCTGGTACAACTAATTTATAAAGCCCAAATATGTATAAAAATGCAGATTTTTGTTGTAAACAAGGTTGCAATAACTTATTTAAAAAACCTAATCTGCAGCATAACTTCAAAAATTCATATCTTTTGCTAGAAAAGTCCAAATGTGCTAAAATTTTGGATCTTGGGCCACAAAAATATGAAGAATAATATTTCAAAATTAGTTTCCACACAAAAACTCGAAACCCTAATTTTCCCTAAAAAGTAGGTCGCCCAACACATTTAGGGCATCAAATCAACTCCAAAAATTATGAAATTAATTTATTTTGATTCCCAAAATTCAGTACAATAAGCAATAATAAATTTCAGACCTGGAATGTCTCAACTACACTGCAAACCATCCAAAAGATGGGTCGATCCAACTGGTACAAAGAGCATACAACTGCTACAATTTTATTCTTCAACACTGCTGGAAATAGTAGAAATCTTTGTAAACTCTATGGAAAATCTTGTGTAGAAATTCCTCCTAAGCTCTAAGAGGGTTTTTCGTCCTCTAGAGGAAAATACTAAGGGTTTTTCGTCCTTAGATATTTTGGTTAAAGCTCAAAGGCTTAAAACACAATTTAGAAAATAAAAGATGATCATAGAATATCTCTCAAGCAAGTCTACTTCTCCTTTTAAGGAAAGAAGAGACCCAAAGTGACCTTCCTTACAACCAATCAGACTTCTTTCCCTCCATTTCTCTTCTCTAGGCTTAGTCGCATTTTTCTAGAGGGAACACCCATGACTCATGAGCTTTTTACATTTTATTCTATTTTTTAATCCCTCTTGGGCAAGTCGCACTTTTCCTGTAGAAAATACAATTTGCTAAGTGCTTTATCATGTATTTACTTTTTCTATATTTTATTTTATTATTAAGTTTATTAAATTATTATGTAAGTGGTTTTTATAATGTTTATTTTATTTTTTTAGCACTTTATAATAAAATAATATAACTTAAGTCACCCTTGTGTTTTTCCTTTGGTCGTCGGGTAGACAAAATAGGCCAAAGGTTTTCGATTAGGAAGGGGATATTACATTTTGATCTCATTTTCAACACATATATGTATGTTTGTGTATGTATCATATTAGGTTTCCCCTATTCACGTATGTAATGTCGTTATACTACAAGTCATTAGTAGTGAAATTAATCAATGGGACCTTGAGGTCGTTGGTTAAAACTTTCCTTTGTGTTCTATGTTACTTTTTACAAAGGATATTTTGAGTATGAAACAACATACATTGTAAGGGATTTTTTCTCCTAAATATATTTTAGGTTTATCGTGAAAAGTTTTAAGCAAGAGAACAAAAATACCAATCAAATGAACTTTAAGGCCCAACACCTTCTAACATGTACTTGTAGAGACTTATTAATTAGTTTCATGAAGAACGTATATATTATAAAAGCTAAAACCCAAACATGATAGCTGATAGGTATAGCCCTTCGAATGATATCATTTTCTAATCCCACAACATCAACAACAATCAAAGTGAACCACACAACACATTAGGGTCTTATGGTATATACTTTTTCTATAGGAGTTGTATTTTGTCTCAAAATCTTTCCATCATCAATATACATTACGCATGCATTCCCACTCCACCAATTCAATAGATTTTGTTACTGTTGAAGCCTTCTCACCATCACAAGATCCTGATCATGCCTTCAATTGCAAAAATGGTAAAAGGGATATTGTTGTAAAACCCCATATGGTATGTGTAGTCTTTGTTCGTAGAAACAATTACAATGATCACCTATTCGAACATCAAACCTGGTAAAGCATCATCGTTGTTGAAAAAGAATCCAAACAATTGATGCAAAGAGTCACAAAATTGCTCAGCCAAACAAGGAAGCTCAGATTCCATGCAACAGTTCTCTATGAGGACCTCTAGTTCATCTCATCCCAAAAGGGAGTTTTTATGTCCAGAACTTGTAAAAGTCATTTGTGATGCATAACGACCTCTAAAGGTTGCAATAGATGTCATTCTGAAACAAGGACTCAAGATGCTCATTATTCCTCTAACAAAGGGCAACATAGAGTTTTGAAGGGCAAACATCTCCACAGTCACCTAACTTCCAAAAATTGTGAGCCAACCTTTTTAAAGGATAAAATACATTTTTGACTACAGTGGAAGAGAATCCAATATAATGTGCAGTAAAATGGAAGAATGCAAGGAAATAACCCAATGCACACCATGCAATGTGATGTAACAATATAATGGAAGAGAGAAAAATAATGGGTCACAGACTCACAACGATGCAATCTGAGATAAAAAGACACCATGGAATGCAAGAATACAGTAGAAGGGGAAACTGTTGATACAAAAGTTGTAGCAACCTACATGGATCTTGGGATTGTAAGAAAAATCTTCTAGTTGGCCTTGCTTTGCACCAAGAAATGACCCTCTGATCGACCCACCATGCATGATGTTGCAGAGTTCTAAAGTCGATGTTGCCAATGCCTGCTCCTAAGCAAGTTCCTAGTATCCGATCGAACCAACTGACCCCATACAAATGTCATATTATAAGAAGAAAGCCAATAAATTGATAGAATGAAGAAAACCAACGAAAGATTATTTCATAAAAGAAAATCCTATACATTTTCTCCTCAAAAGCAATATTAAAAAATTGTTCTCAATGGCAATGTTGTACTATCTTTAAACAATAGAATTCATTAGATAGATTGAGAAGCCATGTCACCTATCCTTAACATTGAACATGTGATGACTACTTCTGCACTGAAAATCTATACACCATAGTATGACGGTAGATCTGCCCTAGTTTGTAAACTGTATTGGGAAAGTTTGGGTGGTGGACACCATCAAGGAAGGTCTGGGTCTCCAAGGCCAAGGCTGAATATTTCCCATAGATTGCACCTCCTTTTCCCACAGTCGTCTTCACATATTGGAACTGTAAAATTGCAAGCCCGAGCAGTTGTCCACAAATTCAGAATCCTACCACTGAAATCATCCTTCACTCTAACTGCATGTCTCAGACAAGGTTCTTCTTTGGAGGGTCCAGAGCCATATTTATATCATACCCTCCAGGCACATTATTTATTTTGCTCCCAACAGTGGTATCTTTATTAAAATCATAGGGTGTTCCTTTTATAGGCACAACAACCCTGTTGGAATAAGATGTTGATCCACCAGGAGTATAAGACGAAGCCCATATTTTCACTTTGTTATCAAGTATGGTTTTGCCACTGTTATGGCTTGCAAGGTTCCAATAAAAATTTGGTGAAAAGCTTCACGAGAAATAATAATAATAATAATTGGTTTTATAGTCTACAATGTTGGGTGGCTTGTTGTTGGGTTTACGGGAGGCTCATAGCATATGGGAATACTTCGTATTCCTAATATGTAGGAGGCACCTAACTGTGCTTCAAATAGAAAGTGTACATACCCTATCCCCTACTGAAATCAAATTTATGGTTTCTCTTTCAAAAACACAAATTCTTCACCAAAAAGAGTAAACTTGTTTTATTGATAATTGACATCAAAATAACATGCGTCCTCCAACTCATAGAAGTAATACTCCATGCCAACTGCCATTACTTCTTATAACTGACAGAAAATTTCATTTGGGAAACCAACATTCAGAATGGAATGGCAAAAAATTAGCAGCTAGATAGTGCAACTTCTTCCAAAGAGGAAACAACTTCGATAGGTTTAAGCAGAAAACATTGACACAAAACAACCATAACAGAAAATGACTCAAGTGTTTATGGGTTTTCACAAATATCCTTAATGGATGTCAAATCTTTTTCATTTCCAAAAAAAAAAAAAAAAAGGCCATCTAAAACTTTTTGATTTCCAAAAAGAAAAAAACTACTTACAGTGTCTCTAGATTTTCACATAATTTCAAAATAATGAATTTTAGTAGTACTTATATACAGATATATCTATGACTGAAAATTCCACAATCCTTTCTTGATAATTGATGGATTTTTAAAAGAAGCTATTATAGTTGAGTGCTTCCCCTTCCATGTGACCATTAGTGTGCCACAACCAGGCCACAGAGTTGCAAAGTTCCTTCCAGCATACCAAATAAACCAATGAAAATAATTTGCATTGGGGCCACTGTACATTGTTCCATTCAAATGGCCATATATAGTCTGAGCAGATAGTACCATTCATGGGCTCAGGAGGAATTTCTAGGTCAAGCTCAAAATGCTCAATTGTCCTCTCGACTATTCTCTCTCCATTGTAAATCATTATTTTGTGCTCCCCTGCAGCCAATGTCCACCCGTTGATCTTCACTGCCACTCCATACACGGGATTGGGTAATGTTATATGCACTTGACACCGTTCAAGTAAGTCTTCCTTTAACTCCCACATACAACAAATATCCTTGTTTACCAGCACTAATAGGTCATCAGCTCCAGTCAACTACCAAGCGTAGTCAGGAAAGAGAGTATCATCTTCTGCATGGATTTGAAAAGCTAGCTCTCCTTCCCAAGACACTAAATTGTGGTTTACTTTTTCAAAATCTGAAGGGCTTCTTTCCTCGGGATGGTTTAATTCTTCATAATTTAAAGCACTTCTTCTTTTAAGAAGATCAAGATCTGGCAAATAGGCCAATTGTGGCCCTAGAATTGTGGTCCACAACCTTTCCCCAATACTAAAACCTACTATCATACCCTTGTCGTTGTTGTAGTTCTCTAATAACCAGTAAAAACTTCCATTGGAGTAAATACCTCTCCCATGCATCCTTTTTATACCATTGAGCTTGGTATTGGTGATCTGAGTCCATGCATTACATTGTAAATCTCGATTAAACAACCTTGTGTCAGATTCATTCTCCACCTCGGAAGAGTTGGAAGAGGAGGAAGTGTTTTCATCTGGACCAAGCAGTAGAGTAAAGTGGGCGGTAGATGGATCAAAGGCTATTGCAGAAAAATTCCAGAAAACAATTTTGTTTTCGGGAAGGCGTTTGAAGGTGTTATTACCAGGGTTGCATATGGTAAAAGCATCCCTTTTGGAAAAAATAGTGAGGCCGTGAAAAAGACAGTAGATGCCATTGCAAGCATCCACTATAATGTTCCCGAAAAGAAGTCTTGGGAATTTGGGAATAGGAAATTTGTAAAATTCTCTAGTTGTAGGTTCTATAACCCATGATGGGAGTTGTTCAACTTTCTCACCTCTATCAGAAGAGTGAATGAAAAATGTTGGGGTAAAAACAAGAGAGATATTCCTATGGATTAACTTGAAGGCATCCGGAGAAGACAATATTTGATTCCATCTTTTACTTACAGCCTTAATTCTTACAAGGTACCTGATAGGTAGCTTAGCTAAAATGATTAAGAGGAGCTCATATGGGAGATAAAGGAACATACCTCCTCTGTCGTCGAATGCCATGGTCATTTCCCTTGCAATCACTAGAGCATATTCCATTTTGAAGAGCAGGGCATTTTCTATGACTGAAAATTACACAATCCATTCTATGACTATAAATTATGATATAGGAGTTACCGTATTCAATATTTATCAACAATTAAAGGCCGACTAAAACAATTATCTAAATATTCAAACTTGAGGGAACAATGAACAGACTGTATTGAAGTCAATTCATTCCTTAACATTGCAGTTGTCATTGAAGTAGGCTTATTGTACATAAGCCAAGCACAAGGTAATAAGTATTAAATAGAGAAGAATGGCAACCTCTAGAATCTAACCATTACAAGAACTACTAACCATATGTATTGAGCAAAAGTTGTTGGAACCGAAAACATTATCAAATACCTTTACATGTCCACATGCAGAAATATGATGGGGCTTCTTGACCGGCTTTGGCAAACATTGTTGTACGAAGAAGCTAAAATTATCAGTATGCAAAACAGTAGAGGAATTGTACAGTGACTTTTGTTGCCTGGGAGGAAACAAAACTGACTTTGCCTGAATGCAGGGCCTTGAAACAAAAACTCTGATCATGGATGTTCTCACTTGAAGAAACTCCATGGTGATTTCCATTGTCTTTCATCATTAATCACACAAACTCTCAAATTGCTAGAGGTTGGATAGGATATGGATGCATTGTGTGGGGGATATACAGAATTGTTGTTGGTAGACATGGAAGATAGTATTACGATGAACCAACAAGGATTGGATACACAGACATACAAGTATTAGCATTTCAGATCATAACAAACATACAAGTATCAATTGTGATTTTTCTCTACTTAATTTGTAGATATAAAGAGTGCACTCCGTTGAAGCAACACAAAATATGTGAAGTTTATAATGTTGCTCTAAATAAATATTCAAAATAGCACAGGACATGGTTTCTGGAAAGATAAAAAGTAGTACATTTCTTGTAATCATTTCGACTAAAAAAAGTTAAGCAAGATAGAAAACAAGTGGCAGCCCAGTAGTAATAACATGGATGTTGTGAACTCTAGTAGCGTCACTAGGAAAGATAGTTGTGGGGGTTTGTTTATGAACACTGATATTAAGGCTGATTTGAGGGTTCGTGGGGGACTCTCCAGCAGCTAGAAAGAGTTGAGCAGGGTAACTCTTACTTACCTGGCCCCTGGGTTTTCGGTTGGAGTGCACCGCTTTAACATGTTGTCATCACTCCATCCATTGCAGTTAAATCTTCATCAAGACAAATGATGGCTTTGCCTTTGGATGACAATGGCTAGTTGTTGGAAGCCATCAGAGAAGGAAAGAAACTCTTATTCCTTTTAGCATATGGTTCCGAAAACTGTATTTGAGTAGCAACGCTAACAGTGGTCAACCGGGTTTCCTGTTCCGCAAGACAGATAGCTCAACCGCCTTCCAGAAGAAAAGGAAGATGACAAAGAAGATGTGTCCAGGCCATCATTTGCCAAGCAGGCAGTATGTTTAATGGATTGGGAACACCCACGACCCCGACCTGCACCTCCACAGCCTGTGTAAAAAATAAACTGCCATGGATTTGGGAATTTTAGGGCTAACCATTAAAAATAGCCTAAAAAACGAAAATGTCCAAATGGCCGTCAAAATTAAACGCTTTGAAAAACGCGTCAGGCGGCGGCCGCCAAATTTAACATTGCTGCAAAAACGCCTGGAGATCCTTTACCATAAGGAGAACGCCTTCAACGTAAATATGACCTATCACATTATCATTAAAAATAACAAATAATCTAACAAATGTCACATTATTATTGCAATTAGAAAAACAATAACAACTTATATGTAAAGACGAGAGACATTCCTCTCCCACCGCTATGAAGAATGATCTTTAATAAAGCAAGATATTATTCCTTGAGAAATTCGACCCCTACACGCAACTACTACCATTCCACTTGTCCAGATACCATGGCGACAAAACAATAGCTGCAGGAATCGGAACAAAACAAAGAAAACAATGTACCGCCGACCGACATATATTCGTTAGCACGAGCCAGCAACAATTTTTAGTATTTAAAGCCTCTTCCGATCTGGTAACCTTACAAATCTAGTTTTCTCATCTTAGTTTTTAACAATTCTAGTTTTCTCCTCTTAAAGATCCTTTTGTTTTTACAATTCTAGTTTACTTCTCTTAAAGATCGTTTTTTTATAGAATTCTATCGATCAAAGGTCTCGCATTTTCGTTCATTTTTTCAATCGATCGAGTACTGCGCATTTTCGTTTTTTTTTCATTTTTTCTGATCGATCAAAGGCTTAGTAACTTTAATGCGAATGTCGGCTTCAATGCGTTCCAGAGCTCCCACAAGCCCCGCCCCAAACACCTCCAGGAGATTTTCCCTGCGCAACAAGGGTTCCTCCGTCAAGCAAATATTCACTAATCCGCTACGATCTCCGCCGTCAAACGCCCGAAAGGTCGTCAATAGCTCGAGCTCGAGCTCGAGCTCGAGCCCTACCCCGGAATCGATGCCCAGCCGTCACGAGTTGGCAGAAGTGTTCAAGAAATTTGACGCCAACAATGACGGCAAAATATCGTCGTCGGAGCTGCGGTCTATGATGGATTCGCTGGGAAACAAGTCCAGCGACGGTGAAATCGACAGCATGATGAAGGAAGCCGATGCCGACGGTGACGGCTTCATCAGTTTTGACGAGTTTTTGACGCCAACACGAAGGGCGTCAACGTCGCCCGTCACATGAAAGACTTGGAGAACGCCTTCAAAATATACGATCTGGACAAGAGCGGGAGCATTTCTGTGGAGGAACTGTTCAAAGTTCTGAAGAGTTTGGGAGAAGTTACCAGTTTGCAGGAATGCCGTCAGATGATCAAAGGCGTCGATAAAAATGCCGACGGCTTCATCAGCTTTGAAGAATTTAAGCAAATGATGACTACGCCTCGTCCATAATTGGCTATTTACAGTTTATTTGCCTCTTCCTGATTTCCGTGTAATAGATATTTTGGTGATTTCCGTGTAATAGATATTTTGTATAAATAAGATCTATTGTATCAAATCACGGTCTTCTCCTTCTCATGCTTGTTACTTTTTATACACACTAGAGTAGCACTCTTGAAGCCTACCTCCTTAAAGAAGAAGAACATATTTTAACATTCACGAAGCTACTAGATAAACCATGTTTATAAGGGATAGAACCTATTCCTTTTACACCTTTTTCAGTGGTACAACCTATCACTTTTTTGAATTTGTCTAGTTCACTTTTTTTTTAATGGTAGTTTAAAGGGATTGATGAATATTCAAGGTTAATTTTTTTAATATAACACAAGTACTACGGATCATTTTTAGAACAATGCGTAAACGGTCCTCTATATGTTGCAAGTAAATATTCAAACTCATGACCTATCGGTCACTAATGCAATGTCCTTGACTTAACATTCACATCGCGGAATTGTTCTCACTTGTCACTTAGCATGTGTTCTCAATATAACATTTTCATTCACTTTAACATTTATTTCTTAGAATTTCTTCCACACCTAACATTTGTTCAATATGATATTTGTATTGTCTATTTAATAAAAGCGAAAATTATTTTTTGAATTGATTTAAAATATAAAAATTTAATAAAATAATAACTATCTTAATAATAAGAGTCGCAATGAAACTAATCCCTGCCTTTAGTGTGAATTGTTTATTGTTTTAAAGTAAAGGACATTAAAATGATTTAAAGTAATTATGTATGTTGCAACAATTAGTTCTCCTTGTCCAATGCCATTGGAAATGGACAAAAAAGTAGGTCCATGTTCCTCATAAGCATTGTTACTGATTTAAAATTGTTTATTAGCTTCCCTTGAAACATATTCATATTCAATTTTTTTGCTTGTGCATGCTCTCTTTTTCACTGAAAATATTGGAATAAGACCAGTCCAAGTTTTGATTGCAAGCTTCTGTCACGCATTCAGCCTGGTTTTGTCTACGATCTTTCTTTGTCTCTATGAAAAGCCTGTATTCATGCTTTGATGAGATCCTATGCAAAACATTCATTAAGCACTCCAAATTTGTTTGTTGTGCTTTTCAATATGCCTTACTTTATGCAGCGAAATCTCCTCCAAAAGGTCTTCCAAATTTGTCTGTTGTGCTTTTCAATATGCTTAGATTAAGATAGATAGCCTAAGTTCATAGCTGAATGTGTGTGAGATAAAAGATGACAAGAGATATTTGTGAATTCCTTGCATTTAACAGAAGGAATAAGCATACAACAAATGCAGGCCAAGCCATTCATTTTTCTGGGTATCACCCTATCACATTAGGTGAACTGTATAGAGCAAGTTGAGCAGCAGAGCCAAGAAGTTGGCATAAAATGCAGAGAATAATACGATCACAGTAATAATTGCTAACATTTAAGGCTCATTATTAATGTCCATCTATACGTAGATTTTGGGAATTAAGGATCGATGGCTTGAAAAACGAGGAGAGGGATTCAAACACTACAAGAAATCCCATTCAATGATTTCGTGCCAACTAATTTTACAGTAACTGAGGATGGATTTGAAACCGAGGGCACAGATATGAACACTACACAAGAAATGCCATTTAATGGTTCTGCGCCAGTTGATTGAAGACAACTAGATGTGGTGAATAAGACATCGTCTTCTACGTCTGCTTTGGACAAACGGATGGAGGTTTAGCTCTTATACATTACATAATATATAATCACATTTTTAGCTCAATCCTGAACTGTCCTCTTTTACAAGGCTATTTTGTGGATTGTTGATAGTAAGCCACTTTTACAATTTCTTCCACATAGCACAAACCTATAAATGAAACAGAAATGTAAGATTACCTAATTAAATTCTCGTATTATGAATAGGATATACCATTAGGGGTAAAGGAAGAATAATATACTTCCAGTTTCATGCTTTATCCTGTGAACTGTAATAGACCCTGTGCTACCAAAACTGGAAAGGTTATTAGATTCCACGTCTTCATGAAAGCCATTGTAAGGTTGTTCCCATGCCGAGGAGAGATTCCTGATTTGACCTTGTTGAAGAAGATTTGGGTGATTATTGATTCGATGCTCTTGGCTAAACCAATGTCTCTAGCGCATCTTTCTTACCAAAAAATTGTTTGTAAATGCGACTGTAAATTTTCTGTAATGAAAGGCACATTTTATTTGTACCTGGAATATATTGAACGAGCCCTTCATATGGTCAGCGATCGTCTTCCTCTTCCGAATCAGTTACAGAAATGTCAAGTGAAAGAAAATGAAAGTAAACATAAACAAGCAATTTTAGTTTAAACAAATCTATTATAATTTTATTTCCTAAGGTCGAGGGTTCGAATCTTTAAGCCCTGACAAGAAAAGAATGAAGAAAAGAAGCGTAAACTACCATTGCTCTGATCATTTTGACGGGGAAAGACGAGATTGCAGTAGGCGAGGAGCGAGAAGACGAGAGATCGATTAATAGAAAAGCTGGGAAATCATCGCTGGTGAAGAGTTGGCACAGACAGGCGGCGTCGCTAATGATGACTGTGGCAAGAAGCGTTCAGATATAAAAGGTGTGCTGGAAAATATGAGAAAAGTGTTATGTCCAGTCCAGCAAAATATTAGCCTCCCATTTCAAACCGAGCTGATGCAATGAATGCACGACCAACATTTACAAAGAAACCACGTACAACCAAGCACAAACAAGGCGGCCAAGACATTATAAAGGCAAGCTCCAGGTTACAGAGCACCCCAACTGAAATTACGGCCAGATGCATAGGGATGAGCCCATCAAAATGCACATAACAAAGCGGGCAAGCCTTTCAAGCAACCCACGAACAAAACCTCCAAGTAAAAACATGATTAGATTACATAACATCTTAGAGCCTGGTCCCATGGAGAGGGCTCCATAACTATCTCAGTACGTGCTATTGAGAAAATTTAGGAGCATTTTAGTAGTTTTAAGGTCCCATGTTTTTTATTAGTTTCTTTAACAATGCCCCACTGAGATATTATAGGATCCCATTGGATTTTTATGGTTATTTGTAGGTAAATAAAAATATATTTCTCTAAAATCACCAAAAAAAAAAATTCCCAATCCATCAGGGAAAATTTTAAGGAACCCCCCAATTTTTTTTTTTATATAAATCGTGGTGAATATACCTATAACCAGTTTCGTGGTTTTGGCGAATATACCTGTAACCAGTTTCATGGTCTTGGCAAATATACCTATAACCAATTTTGTGGTTTTGACAAATATGGTAAAAATATTAAAAATAGTTGGAAATTGAATGACAAATCTCATGTAACTTGTTTGGCGAATACCCTCTGTTGAATTTGACTGTAATGAGGCCCAAAAATTTTCATTTCTTTTGCATGTCTTACCTTTATGCTCAAGTGCCTGGAATGTGTGACACTTGGCCACTCGGAGGAACAAAAAAATGACACGTGGTATTTTATGTTTTCTCACTACCATTCTAGTCTCTGCCTTGCCTCACCAACACCGCAGACCCGAAACTTTATTGAACCAATTCATTCCCCGGACTTGGAATCCGGGAATGCCTTTGACTTGGGGAGACCCAAAATCCTACCACGTGTCTGTCTAATGGGTAGGAAAGGATTGATAACTTTAATAATAAGGCAAAAATAACTTATATTTAATAATCAAGGATACGTCGTTGGTTGCTATTAATTTTTTTATGTATGGTATGTGCAATCAGTAAGAATGTATTTTTTAACAAGGCCATGATATGACAAATCCTGCTAAACCTAAATGTCTTTTGATAAATAATGAAAAATAGTATGGGGGCCTAATTACTATGTCTAAAATTAAAAATCGCATGTATTTATAGTGTCTTGGCACAATTCTCATCGTTAATCACAACAACAACATATCATTCAATAATCGATGATCGAATCAAATAAAGATGCCAAATGGTCATATTCGAATGCATAATTAGCGCCGCATGCGTGGGAATAGGGATAAAGATGAGTGTCGAGTATGCCTTTGCATGCAACTATGGAAAGCAATAGAATTCAAAAATTCTAAAAACATGCCAAAAACAGACAAACCAAAAATCATGCCACTAAAAGAGAAAAATTAGTTTCCAATAGAGAATAATCGTGCCTTAAATATAGAACTTTCCATTTTTGGATGCTTGGATTTTAGAAGATAGACCATAACAGTAAAACTAAGAAAAGTTGCAACAAATCTGTAATTTTTTTAGGAAACAAATCTGTAGTTGTCTCAAATCAACCTGGGCTCAAAGGCGATGCCGTTGTTATAACAGATACCAGTTGTGTTTATATATTCTGGCAGCCACAACCAAGACCCTTACTTTAAATGAAAACAAAGGATGAGGATATTTCTGGAAAACACCTTTCTCGAACACAAGAACTCTCCTACTGCAGTGCAACTAAATAAGAATATCTTTTTCCTCGCAGAAAAACATTGGCACATTATGTGGGGCATCCTTACAATTTCTTTCCAAGACCAAACATTGTCTCTCCTCCTTCCAAACTCAAGCTCGAGCTCAAACACAAGCATGTACTTCAAATGGTCCCCATCTACAATTGGTGTTGCAAGTAGCACCCTCTCTTCAGATACAACCAACCTTGGTAGTGCGGTGAGGTAAATGGTCTCTACCATATCTTACAGGTAATAACACAAAATGCACAAGAACATAATCTTGATGTATTATAAATTCTCACACCCAACACGAGTTCATATAACATTAAGAAGAAAAAATTATTGCTAAAGACAACGGGTCCATAGAAGAAACAATTTCTCAATTGTGCCATAATCCTCCAAGTCCCCATAGAAGAATCATAAATTTCTATAGTACCATTGCCGACATTAACTCCAGCTCTATTAGTGCTTGCTTGAACCACTTTGTACCCTTGTTGTCATCAAAGCAACCAAAATTTCCCACGTATAAATA
Organism: Taxus wallichiana var. yunnanensis; assembly: GCA_018340775.1. Taxonomy (NCBI): domain Eukaryota; kingdom Viridiplantae; phylum Streptophyta; class Pinopsida; order Cupressales; family Taxaceae; genus Taxus; species Taxus wallichiana. The sequence continues at coordinate 867,665,123 of CM031235.1, forward strand.
TAAAAGTGTAATTCATTAGTTGATAACATTCGAGGAAGCTTGAAGGAGGTTCTAACCTTCAGTGGATTATATACCCTTGAAACATGACTCGATTTACTCAAACAAAATAAGATTATCCCTTGATGTGAATCTTCAAACCGTACCCCATCAAAGCATGATAACCATGAAAAGTTGAGAATTTTCCATGTCCTACTGTAAAATTCGTATCTTAGCCAATGATGACCATGATCATGATTTACAAGTATCCATGGATGTTTGTTCCTTATTTCGTTGTAACGCTTGAAGAATCTGGTGGAAGTCATGAGTGCTTTCCATTCCTTAGAAACTATAGAAAACCTACATATGGATTTTAACAGAAGTCAAAGCAATACATTTTCCCAAAAAATTTGAGGCGGTGAGTGATCCCACAAAACATGATTTCCATGTTGTTCCCCAGTATTTGACATTAAATCATCATCCATTTCTAGGATTTCTCTTTTTCCTTTTCTCGGTGATGTGATTGAAAAGAAAATGCAAAGAAAATTTAGCAACGATTGATGATGCTAAAGGGTAGCACACAACAAACATGGTTGTAGGTTAAATAGCTAGGAAGGGTTTCAGTGCCTACATTAGAAATAAACTAGAATGAAGAATAAATTATGGTCTTTCGAAAAGGAGAAGACAAATCAAAAGGCGTGACACTGTAGCAATGCAAGAGTATCCACAAGAACAAGTGCTGGAAAGGAAAAATATATTTGTAATATTTGTGGAAACATAAAAAAGAGTATCCACAAGAGTATCTCGTATATTTGTTGAGTTCCATAAACAAGAGCATCTGGTTCCACAAGAGTATGTCATATATTCGTTGAAACATAAACATTACATCAACATTACATATCATAACATAAACATTACATATTATATTGTGCTAAGGTTTTATGGATCAGCAAAGACAACCTTACAAATTGCCAATACATGTGACAGAGAAAGTTTTTGCCTTGGAATATATACGACAAATGGAAAGCATAGATAATCTCTATTTTGTTTCTCAGCAAAAGAAGAGCATATTTCCTTCCTTACCGTTCTCATGTGGAGGGTTCACATTTGAAAGAAAAACATTCTATGTGGCACATGAAATCTTACAGATTTTTAAGTTTGATGTTGACTCTCACTGGTTGTATGACCCATGTGAAGTGATTAAAGCAAGGGTAGTGGCAAACAAGAACTCTGCCACTAAAATTCAACATGAAAGCAAACCCTTGCTAGAAAAATTGAAAAACAAGAACTCTTGGGATGAAGTAAAAATAACAATGGATGAAATTGCTTTGTTGAGAAAGGAATTAGTTTTCAAGAGTTGTCAACACAAATTTTTGGATTGCCTCAAAGATCCACTAAAAAAGGCCGAGGATTTTCAATCTGCCAAATTGTATGCAAAATCTGATAAAAATCCCTCTAAAAGAATGTCAAATGAATTGTGAGAAAATAATTGGACAAGGTAAAAAATTTCGCCTTTTGGTCTATGAGGCAGGACCTAGGCCATCCAAAATATGTTTCAGAGTATGATTCTATTCCTAGAAGATGAAGCGTTCAACAAGAAGTGGAATGAAGCACATCCTAAAGTGGAATGAAGCAAATCCTGAAGAGAAAAGTAGTGATGATGACACTGAATATGAGGAATTACACAATCCACTTGGAACATATAAACCAAGTCTCGATGAAGGCTTGAAACAAATATATTCTACAGGAGCAATTATTGTTGAAAATCTAGGTTTTAGTGGTGGTAGTTTGGGTTCAATGGGACAAGGCATTTGGGTTCCACCAGAGGCACAACCTAGAAATGTTTTGACAGGTTAGGCCTTGGAGATTCAACTTCGGAGAAAGGACCATTGCATACTTCAACATCTATAAGTGTTAATCCAAAGTGCAATTTACTCTGGAGTCAAATCCTCAAAGAAACAGTTCAACCACACGTTGAAATTCCTAGATGAGAAGTTGGCCATGAATTTGTTACTATTGCTAATGTTGGAGGTTTTAGTGATGATGGTAGTAGTTAAAGAAGTATTGGAAACATAAAGAGGACAATAGACATAGTTGAAGTTGTTAGGGATATTGTCCAACAAAGAAATGAAAAGAGGCAAAAGACAGAGGTAGACACATGTACAGTGCGATTACTATTGGCTCAAGGAAACTATTTATAGAAGGCGGTGGTGCCACTGCCACCCCTAAACAAACTTCCATTCCACAAGGAAATTATCCCCAAACTTCAATTACTCCTTCTCCATTCAAGGTGGAACAGTTCATTCCTACAAACACCTCAAGTATTGATTACCTAGCTGAGTTTGACAATAAATCAAAAAGATAAAAGAAACAAGAAGCAAATTCTACAAAGCACTGGAACTTGTAACCAACCACAATGAGGGTATTGTCAGATATAACCCAAGCACATATACCATGGAATACATGTATGTTGTGCCCAAAGTTGTAAAACCAGAGAATGAAATGGTTTCTAGTGACTACGAGGTGACCTCCCTTCAAATGGATCTTAAGGCAATGAAACCTTCTGACAAAATTAATGTATTGAAAAGGAACAATGATGTGGTTTACACAACATTACTGAAGGCAGAGAGGGAGAAATATAAGTTGAATAATAAGATTCAAAAGTTAGAGGCAGACTTGACAAATGAGAAAGCAAAAGGAAAAGCAACAATTAATAGGACAGGTGAGTTAGAGAGGAAGATAAAATCATCTTCCTCTATGACTGCAGTTGTGAATGAACAAGCATAGGTAGAACTAGAAGAGGCGAAGAAAAAGTTACAGGAAACAATGAGTAAGAATGATAGATTATAAAAATCATTGGGAGAATTGAAAGAGGCTATGAAGGAAGAGAAAGAAAAGGTAAAAAATGGGAACAAAGCCTAGATGATGAGAAAAAACAAAATGAAATATTACAACAGGAATTGGTGAAAGAAAAAAGGAAATACATTCTTCCAACATCAAACTATTTGGATTTCATAAAAAAACATTGATTAATATGACAGATAATGTTTGGGGGCAAATAAACCGAGAAAAATTGATGATTTGATTAGATTGTTTGAATTCATGACTGATCTACAAAGAATTTGTGATTAGCTCTATGAATACGTAATAGGTAGTACAAAAGTGATGGCTTTAAGAGAGGATACAACAAAGAGAATTTTGGAAGTTATCTACAAATCCAGTGACACATAATTGACATCCAGAGGAATTTAGAACTAGGTTGATGCTCGAATAAAGGTATCATCTATCATTGAAGTGTGTGATGTTGGGTGAAGCACATGAATTGTTGAATAAGTGTAAAAGAATGTTACATGAGTTGCATGGAAAGGTACAGGAGTTCACAAAGCTTGGTTTGCCAATGCCTTTTGACAAAACACTCCAATTCATTAAGAAGGATGCATTCCAAGAAGATGAAAGAAAAAATGACTCAAGAGAAGGACCGAATTCCTGAGAAGTTGGATGAGACAAACTTTTTGACTATCTTAAACCATTGATAACCTTCTCAGTAAGTTTGCATACAACAATAGAGGAAATCTCCACTCTCAGTTATGAATTGCTGACAAAGTTACATGTCAATCACTCTAATTTACAACAAATTACAATTCCAATAGATAAAGATTGGAGCATGTTACAGAAGATGATATAATTTGTTAAAGTTGTGGAGCCTAATTTCAAGTTGAAGTGGCAGTTTGGTTTTGTTGTTTCTATTATTTGGGAGGAAATCACGGGCATGGATAAAAATAGTAAATTGTTTATTAATAGACTAGAGTTATCTTTATGTTTATTTTATTAATAAACATGTGATATTTAGGTTACTTGTGGTTGAAGCAAACTTTTACAAAGACGTGCACACTTATAAGGACACGAAGCATGCACTCTTATCCCTTAAAAAGTTTCTCATGCACTAAAAGTGTTAATATACAATCTCCAAAGATTGCAATGGTATAATCTATTACCTTTCAATCACATGTTCTTCACAAATGGAATATCAAACTCAAGGCACAAATTATTATCATCAAGACCATTCATACACAACTTAATGCACCAAAGTTTCAATCATGCATACACAAAACAAGGTAATGGATCTTCACAAAATTGATGTTTCTGACCACAAAGAGTCACTTTTAGGGCACTAATATCAAGCATACCTCGTGAGGAAGAGTTCTCCATTCATATCGAAAGACATCAAAGCAGACTCAAATCATTTACAAGAAAATACCATATGTTGACTAAAAGCAGAGTTTATTCACTTCAAATTGTATTACATACAAAATTGATGCTACTTTTCTCCATTCTCCTCTTCTTCATCCTCATCCTCGAGGAATGTGTCTAACTCCCTATCTCACATATATTCGAATTTCATCTTCATGACCTTTCTTTCACTCAACCCTAACCAACTTTTTTTGCATGACCTTTCATATGCCTCTTCACACATTTGGGCATTTTACATTATTTTGTCATTTCATAAACTTCAACTCAATCCTAAGACATGTATTCACTCATCTAACCACTTACATACCTTTGACAAGCTCATTAGACTCTTTTGAAATTTGAATTTTCATTTGAATGGAAACCTAAGTTTGAAGTTTCAAACTTTAAGACTTCATCTAGTCTTCTTCTCATGTCTTGAGTATACCCAAATACACTTCTCTTGACCTTATACACCTAATTAGATTGCAAAATTAACAATTTTGAAGTTCCTTGTAGATGCCCCCGCATCATACCCCCAAGTGTCATGCCCAAAGCTTGGTGAGGCAAAGGTGTAAAAGATGTTGGTAAAACATGTCGGTGTAGGGGAAGATGTGAAGATAGTTAGAAGCCATGGTGGATTATGAGGGAGAAAACGGCAAATGAAGCGCCAAAGCGGACCATAGAGTGCATGGTCGATCAAGAGCACAAGGGTGGACCAAAAATGAGAGAGTAGAGTGAAGCGCACAAGGATAGACTGGAGAGCAGTGTAAAGGATGGAAGTTTTAGGACGGTTGTGCACTAGTTGCGGCAGTTTGTTACGGGTCGATTGCAAGTCATTTGTGTTACGGTCACATGCTAATTATAGATTTGTTGGATTCCAATCACAACTTAATTACAGAGTCAGTCATGAGCCAATTACACGTCTAATGTAGGTCAATCGTGGGCCAAGTGTAGGTTAGGTGTAGGTCAATCATGGGCCAATTGTAGGTTTGGTGTAGGTCGGTCGTGGGCCAATTGTTTGTCAGGTACAAATCATTCGCAGGTGTGAATCAATGTCGAAGAGGGGTGGTGGTGAGTGTGTTGAGAGCGAGCAAAGAACGTTGGTGTGTGGGGAGTTCCAAGTCGCATGGGCAACTAAGACTATATTGGTGAGTAGCACTTGTGATTTGGAGGTGTTTGGTAGTTTTTAGAAATGTTACATAATGTTCTAAAGCTCTACAAGAAGTGTGGAGGGAATTCAGTCGCATGGGTGGCTAAGACTAGGCGGTGAGTCACACATGTGATTTGGAGGTGTTTGAGACAATTTAGGGATGTTTTGGAAGTTCATACAGTGGCCTAAGCGATTGGGGACTTTTTTTTTGGAGGATTGCTAGAAGTTTTGGAAGTTTCAAAATGAGTTGTATGTGCCACGAGACTTGGAATATAGGTTTATATGCTAGTTTTGAAACGGCGGGAATCCAAAAATTGCAAAGGGGTCGCACATGTGACAAGGATTGGATGTATTGGACCGAAAAGTGCACGGACTACACATGATAGATAAGGAACCAATTGATAAATCGAAACATAAGAAAGTATAAATGTCTTAGAAAATTGTAGGTTTGTCGCACTTTCAACTAGGTCTAGGATAAGATTTAACAAGCACAAAATGTTTAGAATGTGTAGAAAACTATTGGGCAAGTCTATGGACAAAGATAACAAGATTTTATAAAAAAAAATAGCAAGTGAGTCACAAGTCACAACGGAGCCTAAATCTTTTGAGACATGGACAGATAGTGCAAGACAAGGAAATGACTATGGGATGAGCTTGGACAAAACCATTAACTTCAAGTACAACCAAAAATTACAATTTAGATGTGTGTGCAACTAAAACCATGTTTTTTCAACATAAAAAAATTGGGTATGTCGGGTTAAGGATTGTCCTAAGAAAATTCTTCATAAAAACAATAATATTACTTGTCTATGTAAATTAAAATTTCTAATTTTATTGGTAATTGATGTATGTTTTACAACCAATTATTTATTATTCAATTTAAGTGTCTAAAACAATATATTAAACATAAGTACAATATTAAATTGTAAATGATAGAAAACTAAACATCACATTTTTATGTTATCAATATAAGATGGTTTAAATACATATCTATAGAGGTCTTCAATGGATTGCTATACAACCTTGTTAAGTAGAAGCGCTCCAACACAATCGCACTTGCGCAGATGGGGGATCGGGGACATGTATGTGCACAAATAATCCCATCAAGGACATCTAGGGTGTACTTTGTACTTTGATTGAATGCACTTTATGCACCCAGTCTCACTCACAAGGCACTTGGTCTAGGCTCTACTTTGAAGGTCTCTAAATTCATCATTCTTTATATATTTTAATTCATGTTTCTTAATACCCCTTCCATCCTTTGGGAGATTACTCATTTGATAATATTCAAGGAGTAGTTACAACCACCACATCCCTTCATTATGATAATTAATTATTTGATTCACATGATAGTTTTCACATATCCTTTTATCGGGTTACTTACAGATCATTTTTATATACTTTTTACAAAGCTTTTATCCTACTTTTACCCATTTGTAATTTACAAGGGTAAAATAATATTTAAATATTTCACCCCTTTAATATTTATTGTGGGAGATTTTGGCACATAATGAGAGATGGTTAGACATAACTTAATGAGGCAAAAGTTGGCAAGGTACTCAAAAATCGCAAACTAATCACGCATGCAACCAGGACTAGGACAAGCAAGTTGCATAAAAGGTGACATAATGATAGTGGATAAGTTGTCAATCGCGTGAGCGACTCTAATGGCAAACATAAAAAGGAAATGAACAATGCAAAACCAGGAAATTCGTGGGTGCAACCCAAATGGGGCTAGATATGGTTGGATGTGAGAAATGTTTGGAAAATATGGTATTTTTCGGATTTTTGTCTGGGGAAAACACAAGGAGAAAACTCATAATCTTATTATTAGTAGTGTGGGTGTATGCTCGTTAATAGTCATCGATATACCTCAAAGGTACATGTGGGTATCTTAAAGTACATTGTTTTCCTAACACTATGAAGTGAAACACAAATAAAGTAGGTTTCTAATACTATGATTGAAGTTTGGCTCCCAAGGGGCATCCTCTATATAGCTTGTGATACGTGAGACTCGATTTCGTGCTAGAGGTTTACTATCTAGGGTATGGGTATACGAAGAAATGAGTCACCCAAAGAATGTGTTAGAGATGTCCAATTAAAATCATGTTATGAATAAAGATGGGTTTATATTGTCATTGTGTATGAAGGGGACATCGTGTAAGATTTTTCATGAATAAAGTAGGCTAATCTCTTAAATCTAAACCTGAAATTATAAACTACGAAAAATGTTAGTATGTTTTTGTGGCTAGGGGACTTGCCCTAAATCCCTTGCCTTAACAAAAATGATGAAGAGAAATGAAATATATGCAATGATAAATGAAATGGTATACATGTTCGGTGGCCCAGGGGATCGCACTAGGGTGGAAGGTTTATTGATTGTAGATGTTGATCATTGATGGTGTATTGATTGTTTGAAAATCACACGTTGGTTTCAAGTTAATAGCATGTGCAACCACTAAAAATCACAAAATAGTCGCATGTCAATCGCATGCACAATTGGCACCTACATGAAATTTTCAAAATCAGATTATGTCATGAGCTACATATATTCTTACTTATCCTCCTTCACCTTTGAAAAAACCTACGAACAAAGCATATACAAGCAAGGGCAAGAAGTGTGTAAATCAATGCAAGAGGATGAAAGGGGTTGGCACCTCCTTATATAAATTTCTGTGGGGGAGAAATAGATATGATTTATGGGTGCTTAGTTCATTGGAGATGCAAACGGTTAAATGAAGTGATTAAATGTTTGAAGTGTGTGCAAAAATATTATGGCATGATTAAATGTAAATGGTTAAGAATAATTAAATGGATGTAATGTCTTTAATCAATTTTATTTTATATTATTTTTAGTTGTTTTTGTAGGATTTATCAATTTTTAGTGATTATTGTGTCTTATATTGTTTTTGTAATTTGTAAATGATGTCACCTTAGGCAAGGTGCATTTTCGAGTGTCTGGGTGGATGTCATGGAGAATGTAATAAGCTTGTAATATTGAAAAGAAAAAGTGGCAAGAGAAGGCAAAGCCTTAGTCTAGAGTTTTACCACATTGGGTCTCTAGGGTAATCCCTTATGTCGTATGCCTTGATTTTGTGGTGTACAATTCATGTTGTTTTATCTTATGCATATAATAGACTAATTTATTTATAACACTAAAACTTGATTCAAGCACAAAGCTATTGTTTTCTTAATCAAATCATAATGTGCCAATGATTTAATCAACTAAGATGTTTCTTCATGAAAAAATATTTGTGTGAGTGAATTAGTTATGGAAGATCTATGCTAATTATGGATTGACGAAGTTTTCCACATTATGAAAAGTCTTTTTGTATAAAAGGGTGATATATTGATATATAGCATCGCAACAAAACAATTGCTTCTTAACTTTGGATGTTATGGAAAAGGAAGATGTTGACTAATATGAATTTAGTTATTACTAGCAAATGGTACTACTAAAAATTGAATGGCTTGTGATTTTGTAGAAGACGATGTTAATAATAATATGAATTTAGTATTCTAGTACTATTATTTACAAACAATATGAATTTTACGATGCCATGGACCACCCACACATTTTTAACTCGTTATGCAAAAAAAGAATGAAACCAAAGTGATTGACCATTCTGAACTCGGATGGAAGTCCACCGCCTCAACATCTATAAATGACAAATTTTCTCCCTTGAAGAAAAATGGGCTTGTTACATGATATCAAAAGTAAGAAGTAATGTCATGCCTCGTAAGACACTAGTTCATGGCTAAACCTTTTTCCTTTTATCTAGTTATCAAAAATAAGAAGCAATGTCGTGCATTGTATGACACAAGTTCATGGTCGAACCTTTTCCCTTGCAAATACAATTGAAGAACCTAGAAACTTGAATTTATTATAAATGAATGAGTATAGAATATATCCTTTTCAAATATGAATATCTTTAGTTTAAAGAATAATCGCCTTGCTCAATCTTTTTGCTTGGAATGATTTCCTTTTCACGGAGGTTTTTCATCATCCAAGTCCTCCATGACATGAATATCACTTCGTCTTGTTATCTTTTGTACATATCCTGCAACGTTTAGTTAAAAATCAAAACCGGAAAATTTTGAAAATTATGTTAAAGATCAAAAGCCAATTTCAAACAAACAGAGTATTAAACCATCCTTAAAAGGGGTGAAGAACATAAAATGCTAGAAAAGAAAGGCCATATATGGATGTCAAAACGGAAGACAACTCTGTCCATATAGTGATGTATCCCTGTCGGATTAGTTATTTGCATGCACATCAAGTCAAGCCACAAGCCTTCTATTTTGGCAGTTAGACAATCCATGGATTTCTGGTTCTTGAAGAAAAACACCAAAAATACTAAGAATGTTCAAAATTGTTAATCAAAGTTGCACTAAGCTAGCAGTAACTAGATGTTTGAAGTCCATTGCAAAAGCACAGCTTCTGACCATGGACGATCCAATACTGACATTGTATAAAGGAGAGTTATTTTATAGTTTCCTATAATTTGATGATAGAAAAAAATTGCCTACATTTTTGAACAAGTTCCATAAATCTCAAGATCAACAAGATAAAAGTTACAAATATGTCTTTCTACTCCTAAAGGAAGCTGCAAGAGGCACATGTAAGAAATGATCGTGTAAACTTTTCTTTTAGGAAAAGTCGACTTGAAATTTCATACTGTGAGTATGCATGAGATTTGTCAAACCATTACGGTTATAGATTATCATATCTGACTTTTGAGTTATTCAATAGTTGAGTTGCATAACAAAACATTATCCAAGGTATGGTAAAGTAGCACTACTCTCCAATTGCTTCAAATATTAGATGACACCCATTGCTGACACGTTTGAAAGTGCTTAAGTTTGAATTAATGACAAATTCGGATATTTTAGATCCAAATTTTACAATTTTTATTATGAGCCAAACTAAATATTGAAATTCTGAACCAAATTTCGAAATGAAATTTTTCTATAAAGTGAAATATTATTTTTAAAAGCTCAGAATAAAATCTATTTTACGGCAAAATAAAGACACTGATCTGATTAAAATTTACAACCAATAGTCAAAACATTCCAATCTCACAAGTGAACCACTCCCGGCTTCAAATATAACCAATCTTCTGTTCAATGCAAAATCACATAATTTCAGTCCAAATAATCGTCCTGTTATACCAATATGTCTTGCCATATTTATAGGTAAAGAAACATCTTTTAAAAGTAACTAACCTTTGCTTCATGACAAAGCAATCCAAAAATAACCAACTTTTGCTTCATCACACAGCAATCTAAAATTGAATAATTTTCTAAAAATTCCTAGACAAATCTATCTATAGCTTTTGTATGGCTTTATTTGTTCTAATTCTCTGAAATGGAACAACCCTTATCTCCTAACAAAGCAACTAACTAAATAGAACAAATTTTATCTTTATCCTTTATTCTTTTCTTTTCTAATCTTCTCATAAGATGTGTCCAGCTCATTACAATTCTTTCCTGCCTGAATTGATTGGTCCCCAATCACATAAACAATGAAGGAAGTTGAAGTATTTCAGGTCCCTCCCACAAAGCATCCTCTACAAGAAGGTCTTTCCATTGCACCGCATACTCTGTACGGACCGGGTTCCTTAACCTTCTACCTCTAGAGCTAGGATGCCTTACGGTATAAGATCCAACTTCCCTTCCTCATCAAGGGGAGGCAATGCCTAAGAAACTGACAGATTGTGATAAACTGCCTTGTTTAAATTAGAGACACAGAAGGCGTTATGTACATTGGCACTGACTGGTAATTGTAGCTTATATGCTACTGCTCTAACTCACTAAAGAATAGTGGAGGGACCATAATGCCTGGGAAATAGTTTCTCCTATGGATTCTTCTTAAGAGCGATCTGTTTATAAGAATGCAACCGAAGAAAAACTTGATCTCCAATAGCAACCTTCCATTCTGACAAGATGCTGGTATGCCTGTAATATCATCCTATCCTGAGTTGTTGTAAAGATTATCTTTTAAAACTTGTACGATTGCTGACTACATAATGAAATCTTGAACTGCTGGTACTTGATGTCCTAAATACACCAATTCAACAATGAAGGTGGATTATACCCATACAAAGCCTTGAATGGTGTCATACCTGTTGACACGGGATGGGTAGTATTACACCAATTTTCTGCCATATGCAACCACTGAAGCCACGTCACCTGTAAATCTGCTACATAGTTCCACAAAAATCCCTCCACGATCTTACTTATAATTTCTGGTTGCCCATCTGTTTGAGGTTGGTAGCTACTAGCCTACTACTGAAAGATAAAGTAGTACCAGTGAACTCAAAAGGTTCGTTCCAAAATTTGCAAGTGAATTTTCTATCCCTATCACCAATAAAATTGTTTTGGAAAGCCCGTGCAATTTATATATGTTTTCCATAAACGTGACTGCAATTTGATGGGCATTACTTGGTTAATCGGTCAAGAACCACCATAGGATGCAATATTTACCTCTGTTCCAGAAATTGCAATTTATCGACAATAAATTGTTTGGAAGCATGAAAACGATTTATCTTCTGGAAAATCGCGATTTTTGTTGTGCTGATAAATCGGTGATTTATGGCAATAAAACTCCTGGAAAATCGCAAACATTAGGTAGGAAAATCGGTGAAAATCACTGTTTAGGGTATAAACGTCCAAACAGAAAAAAACACAGTTATTTCGAAGCGTTTTTTTGTGATTTTCTCCTCTGCAAATTTAGCCCCGCATTTTGCTAGGAGGGCCGGATGGGGACCTTTGGCACTCGCACTCATATTTTGCATGGTGGTGCTTCTATTTCTATGGGGACTGATCCAAAACTGGGGATTGTTATTTTGGGACTGCATTTCTATTTGGAGGAATACTGTGCTATTTTTGAAAATTAATTTGGAGTCATGGTTATATTGAGGCTGCATTTCTAGTTTGAGGGGTACGATGTTATTATTAAAAGGGAGTTTGGAATAAATATTGGGGGAGGGGTGTTGAGAACACACATAGATTATGTGCAGATCTGAGGAGAAAGAGAGGAGTTTTGCCAGGTGCATTCTAGGGTTCGGTGACCTCTTCAAGCGGGAAAAATTGTTATTGTGACCAGTCGTTTCCTTACAAGAAAGGGATTTTATTTCCCACTCTGTTTTGCATTAAATAAATAATGGGGAAAGGTTTTTGTTTTCTTTTGCTCACAAGAGCTATTAACCGCCAACTGTGGAATTTGGTTAAAAGCTTTACGTGAAATAATTTGTAAATCTTTTATGGGTTATTCCACCCCAGCCATATGTACTATAACCTTAGCATTATTCAACCTCTGGGCCTATGGCATTCTATAGATTCACTTCTCATGTCATTTAACAATGTTTTACATTTAATTTAAGTTTATTTTATGAATTTAAATGTTTTTGAAGTAGGGATGAAGTTGCCGATAAATCGCCGAGAAATTGCCAATTCCCGATTTCCAAGTCAAATTTTGGCCTGCCGAGTAATTGCCGATAACAATTTTTTAAACTATGATATTTACCGCTTGCTTTGGGAGACCTGTGATGAAGTTTAAGAATCCCATTTCTCATTGGGTATGGGAAATGGTTGAAATAAATCAGGTCCTTTTACCATTTCCACCTTGTTTCTTTGGCATTGCTCACAAGCTATGGTAAAGCTGTGGTCATCATTCTTCAACCCCTTCCAGTTGAAGGAATGCCTAACTTTTGCATTAGTTTTGAAGAGCCCAACATGTCCAGCTGATGGAAAAGAATGACTTTCAGTTATCACCTTCATTATAAGTTTTGATTTGGGATTCAAAATCACTCTTTCCTAATGATAAATGAGCCCATTGTGGAAAAAATGGCTGTTGTCCCTAGCCCTAGGTACCAGCTGATCCTCCAACAATAGTGCCAACTCATCATTCTTGGCATACTCTGGCTCAATATCTTGTTGCCAATTTGCAACAGCTGCTAGAATAAACTGAATTCTAGGAATTCTGGAGAGCACCAACTACAACATTTTTGTTGCCTTTACAATACTAAATATCAAAAACACATGCTTGCAACTTGCTTGCCAATGTAGATTGTATTTCATTGAGATCATGTTGTGAAACAAAGTACTTCAGGCTATTATGGTCGGTCTTATCAATGAATTTACCACAAATTAGATATTGTTTGAACTTAGCCATGCATTACTGCTAGCATCTCCTTTACATAAATAGATAACTTCTCCTTGTCATTTAGCTTAAGATTCGCAGGCAATAGACCTTCCATACTGCATCAAAAATGCTCCAAGGCATAGGAAAACCAAAAGTGAAGAGACAGTCACATTTTTCATCTTTCATGAAGGAAAACAAACCAAAAAAATGTGTTTACTGTTTCATGGAGCAAAGAGAAAACCACACCAAATGATTCCAATCACGATTTTAGCCATTTGTACAACCAGCCCAGGAAGAAAATCGTAAAAAGGCAAAGAAGTTTTGTAGTTTTTTGTGGAGGAAAACAAGTGAATGTGCAGAAGTATACAGAAGACAATTGCGAAAACATCCAGACACAATTTGAAGTAGTTAAAGACCGGAAAGAGAAAGAATCCATGATGACACAGTTCTGTAACATTTTTTTAATTTTACGGTCACAAAAGTGCCAAACAACTAGACTGTTTCGGTATGGGTACGGTACGCTGAAACAGCAAATTTTTAAAAACCTCGGGTACAGTACGCTGTGTGTGCGTTCGTACAATATATTTTTAAAAAGTAAAAAATATAAATATATATAAAAATTTAAAGAAAAAGCCAACAACAAGCTTATTATGAATTAGAAGCCATCTAAAGCAAGATTTCTTTGACTGAATACAAGAAGACCACAAAATAGTAAATCTATGAGTCCGTCTACTAATGGGCTCACAAACATTCCACTAATGGGCTCACAAACATTCCACTTATTGTTAAGGCCCAGGGAAAGGTTTTGGGGAGAAGGCAATCTTTTCATAGAGTTGTTTGGAGGTAGCCTCTTGGAGAGGGGGCCCTTTGAGCCACCTCATAGTATCCCAAAAGTCATTCTCATCCTCCATAATTAGTCCAGTAGAGGGAGCTGTGAAAGCATTTATGAGCATTGTATACATTTTGAACTGAGATTGAGGAAGCTTCTAGAAAGCTTTAAGGTCTATCCATTCCATCCACTTCCCAAATCTGTACAAGCCATGAAATATTTTAATTCCTTTCTCAAACCAAAGGAGGCTAGAGGAGCCTCTTGTCAAGGCAAGGATCTTGTCATTATATTTCAGATTCGACGAAATCGATTTGTAGGTTTGGCACCTAGTGTCAAAGGAAGAGAAGATAGGCTGCCCAACCACCAAGTGCTTCACTTGTTCCCATGCCTTCCAAATTGACTGATGATCAAAGGACCCATGAGCAACAAGAAAGCCCCCAAATAGTAAGTCAACCAAATGAAGTCCTTTTCATCTCTCTTGACCCTTTGGAGCCTATTGGCACTATTGAATCTCACACAAACTTTCCAAGGTTCAATTCTAGTCAAAGCCCTCAAGATTTATTTATTTTTTTGCACTTGAAAAAAACCATCTTTAATCACCATGCTTACAAAGTGCATATAAGAGGGAAAAGAGGAAACATGAGAAAGGGAAAATGGAAGAAAAGTAGCTTTCATTTCATGTGTAGTGATGAGTACAAAGCTTCAATCAAGCTACAACAATTCACAATTGCTACCAAGAATTTCTAAATTTCAAGATCCTTGGAATGGAGAAGCCATCCCAATTTATAGCAATGTGAATTGACTTTTCGCTTACCCCCCACATGACTCTTCATGGTCTCATTCAACTCATGACTTTTCACCTTCCTAGGAAGTGAGAAATAAGTTCCCTTTTATAAATTAAAGGACTTTTACAATGTAACTTTATGAAGTCACTTAAGTGAATGAGACAAAATACAATGATTATGCCCAACGAAGAATTAGAAAGGGGGAGAAAGAAGAGGGAGAAAGAGAGAAGAAAGGAGAGGTTGTCATATCCGATGAAGAAGCTCCCGAGATGAAGAACTTTTCAATGATGATCACAATCTCCTCCTTTGGCATGATAAACGAACCCCTTGGGTTGCCAAATGAGTGTTTAGAAACATTGTTGAGAGATCCCCGATGTAAGCTCAAGATGACCGCAGGCATTGCTCATGATGATCCCCTTGATGCTCGATTGATCAACTCCCTTAGCTCACTGAGCTCATCAAGCTCTCTTGAGCTCACTCCAACCAGCTCATCGAGCTTGCCAAAACTCGTTTGGTTTACCAACTCATCTCATTGTAATTCAACTAGCTCACCTAGCTTGCTTGACCTAGTTCACTAGCACAGAGCATCTTCCTGAAAAAGGATGAGTTCATGACATATCTCACCGCCGCAACCAACCCAACTCAAACTCACTACTACCAACTCAGCTCAACTTACTTTAATCCACCCAACTAGCCAACTATCTCGCTACAACCAACTCACCCAACTCATCGGGCTCACTCAATCTTATCACTTCAACCAGCTCATCTTGATGAGGTGATGATGTTTTCAAGCCCATATGATAAGCATGATGACTTACTCTGATGAATCAATGGAGTCCTTGACGCTCTTTGAATTTTTTCCAACTTGCTTGGTGGTTTGGACATTCCTCTGTCATGTTTTACCATGTTCTCGGCACAACTGGGACCAAGAAGATGTTTCAAGACCCATATGGAGGCTTCATTTATCTATTTGAGCTATGAGATAATTTTGTAACCATGTGAAGAGTTCAAAAAGCAAAAAGATGAGTGAAGACGAGGCCATTTGCAACTTTCTACACCCAAAATAGATATTTTCTATTTTTAGCAAGTAGGATCGTGACCTACTATTTTGGGACATATCACCTCATTTTGCTTCAATATGACCTTTTGAACCTTTTGGCACACTTCATCCTCCTCGGTTGATGATGCATTGTTATTTTTGGCAACTTTTTATTTTTAGCAGGTTGTTTTTTTTCTATTTTGGGAAAATTGACATTTTTGTCTTGTCTTTCATTTTGCATCTTTTTTAATTGTTCCGGGTGATCCATACTTGCAATTCAAGGGACTTACTATTTTTAGTATGTGGAGGAGCATAGAATATGCTATTTTTAGTAAGTGTCCAAAATGGTCTTGGTTTGCGACAGGGATGACATTTTTAGATTCGGCTCTTCGTCGCAATCTTGTGCTCCAAATTTCATTGTGTTTCGCCCACCGAAACGCTTGGAAATAAAAACCAAAAATAAATTCTAGTGTGGGTTTCAAGCACGGAGCTACCATGGCAGCCATTAATGGAGTCTGAGCTTTTGACAGTGTTCTTCCCCACCTCGGATCGCGATGAAAACAACTTCACTGAGATAGGTTTTCTCCTAGAACTTGTGCTCCAATTTTTAGCTCGAGTTGCCTCCCGGATTGATGGGAAATTGCAAGAATGTGAACAAAAGGGGGAAATAAAGAATTTGATGCCATTAATAATCGAAGGCACCTCTCGGTTTTTTTTTTTTTGTAGCTTGAAGGTGCCTGGGAGAGGAAGAGATGGCCAAATTATCAACAACATCTCGATTACTCGATCATGAGATATGAAGATTTCATGGTTTTTGGTCATAGGAGCTTCTGATGAAAAATGGACATCGTAGCAGTTGAAAAAACAGTTTGGTTTGGATGATATTGCAGCAACATGGAGCAATTGGGGATGGAGTGCAATGAAGGAATGGAGTGGTGGAAGCAATGGCAATGGAGTATGAATGATGTTTTTGGTAGTGAAGTTCTTGCATGCACGGGGAAGAAGCAATGAACCAGCTCAAAATTTGCAAAAAAAAAAAAAAAAATTTAACTCCTCAATGGCTTGGGCGGAATTTTGTGTCCCAAGTGTTTGGGACATTTGGTGCACAAAAATGTGCCTCACCCTCCTTGTGACAAGTGGCATCTCATGATTGGCCGGTGGAGGAGAGAGAGTGAGCGGAAAGCACCTGGGGGCTGAAACTGGGTCACATGGATGACCAGGGAAAGGGCTAGGCTTAGGTGGAATTTTGTGTCCCATCCGTCCCAAAGGGTTGGGACATTTGGTGCACAAAAATGCGCCCTCACCTGGTGTTGACAAGTGGCGCTGCGGGATTTGACAATGGAGGGTGCTAAGGAATGGTGCACAGGGGCTTAACTTGTTTGTTTGAGCTTCGTCGGGGTCATATGAAGGTCCAGGAGGCTAAATTGGAGTTGGGCACAATTTTGTGTCAAGTGTCCCAAAGGTTTGGGACATTTGGGACAAGAAATTCTGCTTTGAACCTAAGAGTGACACGTGTCCACCCAAGAAAATTGACTAAGTCCTAGAGCGTACCTTGGAGAGCAACTTGTCGGAGACATCTTGAGCATCCAGAGGTCTTTTTGGAACTTCTTTATATGATTTTGACTGGAAAAGGCATTTTGAGAAGAATGGGATGGGTCTCATCCTTGATTTTGCCTGCAACCCCCTAAAAATAGCCTTTTTCTCGGGATTGCCATTTGTGCATGCAGAAAACGGTCTGTGGGAAGAATTTCTTATGTCTTGTGAAAATGTGAAACCACCATCACTTAGAGCATCTGAAATACCTTTCCAATGATATTTTGTTTGACCTCCAACTCATCCCAGAGCTCCCAAAATCACTTCCCGAAGCTCAGGTGTTGTTTTGATCTCCAAGCTCCTTCACCTTCAAGAATCCGCTTTGCTAAACTTGTCCCAAAACCTCTAAAACTTTCCAAAATCTTCCAAAACCAATTTGCACAATGTTCTTAGCTCCTCAATACATCTCCTTGATGAATTTGAGCCTTTCATTCCGCTCCAAGGGTGTGCACAGCCTTAGAAAGACCAAAAATAGCCATTCTTAAGCTTCTTGAAAAGCCTATCTTGAAAGATCTTGACTTGGAAGTGCTTGAATGAACTTGATATCCCTAAATCACCTATGGACAAGGTTGACACAACACATATGACCACTTAGAAGGGTTGGATATGCCCGACATAGGAGATGGGTTGACCTGGAAGAGTGTCCAAGAAGGTTTACAATCAAAACAATTTGACACTAGGGTCCGTTGTCATGCTTGAAAATATGAAATTTTCATGTTGCACATTTACATGACAACAAAGATAATGATCAATAACTTTAAGTAAGGAATGTTAGGTATGTTCCTAACATGAATACAAATCTCCTTGTACAGAACATTAGGTATGTTCCTAGCATGAATACAAATCTTGTTTGTTCATTGGTTAGAATAAAACCCCACCATTGTTGAAAATTTATCTGGAAAGCAGTGTATTGTGTCTTATGTGGAGTAGGACAAGGTAGTTGCCCTAGGCATTTGGCAAGGTGGTGTACATAGGCTTGCCTAGCCTGCTAAAGTCAACTTAAATACATGTGTGGAGGAGACTCCACCATACAAGATGCATTGGAGGATGACATTCTTCATACGCTTGTTGACCTTACTCCAACAATCTTACATGCACTACTTGTGGATGGAATATCCACTATACAAGATGTACATGAGGATGAAATACCTTAGTCAAATGCACAATTAATTGTGGAGGGAAACTCCACTATCCAAGATGCACAACAAAGCTTGGTGAGTTAGCAAGAAAAGCCACTCAAAGAATTGTGAGGGAAATTCCATTATCAAGACGCACCAGAGGCGCATGGTGAGATGGTAGGAAAGCCACTCATAGAGAGGCACTAGCTCGAAAGACTAGAAATAAGGTTATTAGTCTAGCAAAGCAGTTCACTTTACTCTCGCATTTGACCTTTTTACAAAGGTTGTTAATCCAGCAAAGTGTGTTCATTTTCTCTTGCATCTTAACTTTTATGGTACCGAACTATAACGATGTTTTAAAGCATAAGGCATACCTAAGTGGGAGACTGCCATGCAAGTAGAATATGATGCCTTGTTGAACAACCATACCAAGGATTTGTTGAAGTAACACTTTGCGTGTGTTGGTGGAGTTACACATTGGTTACAATTAAAAGCAAAAGCGATGGTACTTTGGACAAGTGTAAGGCTCGTGTTGTTGTGAAAGGCTTTTCAAAATAGAAGGAAAAGACCGAGGATTTCTTTTCTCTTATTGCGAAGATGGTCAAATTGAGGTTGCTTCTCTCTAGAGATTTGGACAATGAGGTTACGTGTTGTAGCCTAAAGGTTTTCAAGTACCTAGTCATGATCATCTGGTTTGCAAATTGATTAAGTCCTTATCCGGACTAACACAAGCTCCTCAAGCCTGATATATAAACATTGATCAGCATCTCTACGATTCTAGATTCAGAACTATGGATGTTGGACTGAAATTATCAGCTAAATGATGATTCACCACCGGTTGAAGAATCGCCCTACAAACAATTGGTGGGCAGCCTAATATATCTTATGCCTACACGACCAAGTTTATGTTTTGTTAATCTTTATCAGCATTAGTCTAAACCAAAGCTCATGCATTGGAAAGCTGCAAAACGTCAAAGAACTGCAGATTTCAACTTAATATATAAGCAGCCGCCTATTGATTTCATGACCAAATCCATTGGTCCCAATTTGTTTGTAAAATTTTGGGACAAACTTGGAGTAGTTTCCAATGTAGTCATTAAGAGGGTATTAAAGTTATTAAGTCATTATGTAAACATTAACTAATTAAATATTAGTTAAATATACTATAGTTGTACAATGTAAAACCACCTCACCTGAATGTAACTACTTTATGATTAATAAAAGACGAACACACAAGATGCCAATGTGTCGTATGATGTGTGCCTTCATTTCTCTTCATCCTCTCTCTCATATTTACTAACTTACATCCGTTTAACTACACAGAATTTGTTTGTGTTTGGCATGTGTCAAACTTCCCAAATAAAACCTCAAGTTCCCCATTCTCACTCTTTCGAAGATGTGAAATATAATTTTTAAACATAGATGAAGCATTGCATTGCCCAAACAAAATCATTTCACACACACGTAGATACCATTCTCAACCACAAAAATTGTATGCAACTTGTCTTCCTTTGTGATGCTTGTCTAATTATACCCACTAGCCCTGTCGAGGAATGAATAGATCTTGTGACCTACCACTTCCTCGAGGATCGAATTGCTAAATGTGACAAGGAAGGGTTCCTTCAATGTCAACACATTCAAACTCGAAAGTCTACACATATTTGAATTTGTCCCTTCTCCTTTAGACTCGATAGCTATGGGTGATGCTAGTCACTCATGTTCATTTTGAATATTATATTGGCTTCAACCATCTTTTCAATTTCTTCTTGGTGCTTCATTGCGCATACATAGGATTCATCCGATAGGTTCTTTGTTTTACACGTTGTGCTCATGGCACTTGATGATTCCTCTTTTTCAAGTTGTAGGTATATTCCTACACTATATACTTGTGTCACCCTACATATCTTGCAAAATTGGCAACTAGGAAAATTTGCACTTGTGTGGCCCTTGGGGCATTAGTTCATGCACCATACTTCCTTCTTTTGATTCATGTTGCTCTTTAATTCCTTTAGCATCCTCATCATGGCATTTCTTAGAGTAGTAATGTTATGGTGCTCAAAGGGGTCTGCTCCAAGTCACTACTTGCCTTCATCCTTGCAATGGCTTTGTCTTCACTCTTCGTGTTCATGGCTAAATAATATGAATCATTGTATGAGGTAGGTGGTATAACCATTAGCTTAGTTTTGTATTTTGGTTTTAACCCTTCAACAAACCACATTTTCTTTAGACCATCTACAAGAGGGTTCTCCTACATGGAAATCAATTCCTTCGAACTTTTATTGCATGTGTATACCGATTCATTCTTAACCTACTTCGACATTGTATATCCCTACCACAAACTCATTGTCATCACAAAGTAACTTAAACTCTTTCTTGGAGAATTTTCTCAACTTCTCCCTTATCATGTTCGTTAAACAAGTCTTAGCAATCCCTTCTCAAGGTCAGTGCAAAGGACCTATTATTTGTATTTGTTGTTATTCTATCCATTCGTAGTCCAAAACACAACGCAAGTGTTATAATGCCTCATAAATTCTTGGTTTCCCTCACCTATGAACTTAGGTAAGTTATGTTTGTCTCCCATCGATGGTGGACTTGCATTTTTTAGATGGATAAAAAATAAATATATTAAAAATATAATACAATCAAGAGAACTCTTCAATGATAGAGCTCGGGAATACTACAAAAATCATAGAGGACCAGATTAGAATGAACAAAAGCAACGAGGAAATAGAGTGAACAATATGAACGTCAACAAAGAATTACATAATTGCAGGTTTCTCGAGCCAACGAAAAAAGTTTTCCTCCCTCGATTAAAAGAACTATATCCGTTTTTAGAATCTGCATCAAGAGTCAATCATTGGGGTAGGCCCTCTCCACGGGGTGTTCCTCGATGGTTGTTGTAGAAGGTTCCAATTATTGCAACATGGTTTTGGGAGTTAAGAGGATACTATTAGCCTCCTCGGTCTTGATTTGTTGCCTAGAGGACTTCCGCTTTTTCTGAATATCCTCAACAGCTTTGTTCAATTCCCATAGCTGAAGGTTGGTGGGATGTAATCATGTAGTGATTGTTGTTTTCACCTATTATGGATAACTATGCTAGGAGTGGTTAAAGAAAAATTCACTTTGGGGGATAAGTTTTGGATGAGGGGTGTGGTGGAGGTAGTTTAAGTTATGGGGAGAGTGTGCAGCTCCTGAGATGAATTGATGGTCAAAGCCTCGAAAGGGTTATGCAAGGGAAGGGGTTTGCACTTGATACTAAATTGTGGCTTTCCTTTGCTGCTATATGCAAACTGAAATTTGTTCTATGGAAGAGTAGGAGAAGTATCGAAGCTCATTGCTTGAGGAGAAACGAAGAAAGATGTTTGTTGATTTGTCTGAGGTGGTGGTTGCTTTGGAGTTTGGGTGGCTTGAGGGTGTACGGGGGCCTAAAGCCTCTTAGGCGGGAGAGACACATGCAAAATGCCCGTGTTCATGATAGATCCCACGGTGGAAGGAAATATTTTCATAATCTATAGGTTGATCCCATTCGATTCCTTCCATATCTAGACGGATGCAATAAGAAAGAGGTTGTTGTAGATCCAAGCATAGTTAAGGGCAAGCTGGATTCTTAGTGAGCTTTGATGTTGTGTTATATTCGCGGAGGCGGTTCCGATCTCGTGAAGACTATATTCATGCCATGGTGCCTAACTTCCTTGATGGTTGTGGATTTAGTGGTCCCTATGGAATTCCCCTTCTTTCAATCAACGGCCATCCCTATCCTCCCTCCACTCTTTGTCCTAACCCATGTGTCTCCTTTGCTAATATTGAATGGTTTGTACTCATTTCAGTTCCCAATTCACACTACTAATCTTGAAACCCAATATGCTTTCCAAGGAAAAAAGATACAACTTTGCTTGTTCTTTGTCTCTGGGTCCAACCTTTCTCTCACCACCAACTCCTCTCACTTTCACTATGGATTTTCCTCCGTTCGATGGTCACCGCACTATCGGGTTGGCGAACCTTTTCCCGACAATCCTCCCACCATCGCCGTGGTCGTTTGCTCCACAATTCTTGTCAAGCATGCCCCGCTTCCTCTAAAATATCTTTCCTACTACAATTGTACTTACTCCTCCATCAAAGAACTCTTAACTCATTCCTTAGTATGTCCCTTCTATCCTAAGGGTCATACGCAAGTCACCCTTCCTCTCAAGCTCAAACACCACCATCAAGGTCACTGGTTCCCATGTTAACTTAGTCCTTGATAATTTGACTATCCTCTCTCCACAATCCTAGCGAGACTTGTGGGTTTTTAAGTCTAAGAGTCCTCTTCACAATGTGTAAAGAACTAGTTCTTATAGGCACAAAATCAGTGATTCATAAATATTCTCAACAAAGTCATTCATTCTCTCTCTCTAATTCTTTTCTCTATACTTTGTTCTCATTGTGGCTTGACAATGCGCTCTCTCAACCTCTCATTGCTCTTCCTTGTGATTCCTTTTCAATTTAAGGTATCGGTGAGCAATTAATGTTGGACACCAAACAAACATCCACTTGACCTATACGTTCCACAAGAGATTTTCAAACACATCCATGAGAGGAGTTTGTGAGTTTGCAAACTGCCTTCAAGCTCACTTTGTTGCGACCATATCCCAAACCACAAAAAATCATAGAGGACCAGATGAGAATGAACAAAAGCAACGAGGAAATAGAGACTATGAACAATATGAATGTCAACAAAGAGTTACATGATTGCAGGTTTCTCGAGCCAACGAGAAAAGAAAGTTTTCCTCCCTCGAGTAAAAGAACTATATCCATTTTTAGAATCTGCATCAAGAGTCAATCATTGGGGTAGGCCCTTTCCTAGGTGTTCCTCAATGGTGGTTGTAGAAGGTTTCAATTATTGTAACATGGTTTCGCGAGTTAAGAGGATACTATTAGCCTCTTCAGTCTTGATTTGTTGCCTAGAGGCCTTCCTCTTTTTCTGAATATCCTCAACAGCTTTGTTCAATTCCCATAGCTGAAGGTTGGTGGGATGCAATCATATAGTGATTGTTGTTTTCGCCTATTATGCATAATTTTGCTAGGAGTGGTTAAAGAAAAATTCACTTTGGGGGCTAAGTTTTGGATGAAGGATGTGGTGGAGGTAGTTTAAGTTATAGGGAGAGTGTGCAGCTCCTGAGATGAATTGACGGTCACATCCTCAAAAGGGTTATGCAAGGGAAGGGGGTTTGCAATATAGAATGGTGGCTTTCCTTTGCTGCTATATGCAGCCTGAAATTTGTTCTATGGAAGAGTAGGAGAAGTATTCAAGCTCATTGCTTGAGGAGAAATGAAGGAAGATGTTTGTTGATTTGTCCGAGGCAGTGGTTGCTTTGGAGTTTGGGTGGCTTGAGGGTGTAGGGGGCCTAAAGCCTCTTCAAGGGAGAGACACATGCAAAATGCCTGTGTTCATGATAGATCCTATAGTGGAAGGAAATATTTTCATAATCTATAGGTTGATCCCATTCGATTCCTGCCATATCTAGACTGATGTAATAAGGAAGAGGTTGTTGTAGATCCAAGCATAGTTAAGGGCAACTGGATTCTTAGTGAGATTTAATGTTGTGTTGTATTCGTCGGAGGCGAGTTCCGATCTAGTGAAGACTATATTCATGCCATGGTGCCTAACTTACTTGATGGTTGTGGATTTTGTGGTCCCTATGGAATTCCCCTTCTTTCAATCAACGAATTTTCTAATATCTACTCCTCCATCAAAGAACTCTTGGTTTTAGTGTTTAACCGCGTAGCTCATGCACCGGTGATGCTAGTAAGCAATTATATTTTCTAATATCTGCAAGTTTTACTTTAATCAAGTAGCTATGCACCAAAGCTAAGAGTTTTGAAGAAGTATGAAGAAATGTGTAGAAGAGGGAAATAATTAAATGTAAGCAGAAAAAGAAAGAATATGTGCAACCTAACCAATAGTTGATCAGAGTTGGTCACATGCACATAGACGAAACAAATAGATCTAGAAATGCAAAATTCAAAGCAAAGGAAAGTTTCAGATCCAGATCTAAGATAACACAAAGTTTATGCAAAGATCTAAAAAGAAATAAGAAACAAATGCACCGTTGACACAAAGTTCTCCGAAATCTACCTCCTCTCTATTCCTTAGCTTTCAAAAAGATATCAAGGGTTTTAGCTCAAAGTCTAGAACACAAGAATGTTGATTACAAATTTTGATCCTTTAACCCGTAGGCTCTTCCTCTATTTATAGTGTATAGAGGGGAAATTACAAATGGAAACTACAATTGAACTAGAACATGCGGAAGTTGTAAAGGGAACATCTAGCAATCTTTCTCCTAGAATTCCTCTCTAAATGACATGCATCTGGAGGTTAAGCCAAAGTTGTGCACATCTGCCACTTATCTTAGAGAACTTTTCCAAATAACTTAAAGTAATGGCTTTTAAACCAATAACTTTAATCTTACAATTTCATCCGGGAACATAAGGAATAAGAGAAAGAAGAGAAGAAAGAAGATCTGCCAGATGTTACACCCTATGCTTTCTTCTTGTTCTGATATTGAATATACTTGTCGAACATATAATTCAGCAATTTCCCATTTGTTTTAGCAACAACCTCTTTCTCGGTCCTAAACTGCAGCAATCCTTTGGACAAAATGTCAATGTTTACTTCCACCTCCTTCAAACTAGGCCCGAACTCTTTAATATCCGATTGAAGTGTTATCAACTTGTTGATTGAATTCAACGTGAAAGTCTTAACAACTTCATCAATCCTCTTCTGAATCATCAGAAGCAACCCTTCAAGAGAAGCAAAGCACCTTGTTTGGAATAGCTCTTCTTAGCAGAAGAAACATCCCCAACTACTTCCTCCTGGTGAAAGCAACTATATTGCCGGCAATGACAATATCCTATCCTCGAGCAACTGCATTCTTTTCAGCATAAGCTTGAGAATCTCCATGCGGAAAGAAACTACAAACTCAAGTTGCTTGCCCTTTTCAATCAGTCCATCAGGCACAAGTTGCTCCGCAATCAAAACCTCCTCCGACAGCTTATTTATTTTAACCAAAATGTCCAGATTACCTTCAACCACTGCATTCTCATCCACTATGCTTGTCATCAGTTGCTTCAGTTGAGATAATGCACCTTTCATAACTTCCAGACTAGTTGGTACCTCTTTGAGTTGTTTTGAAGCTTGGTGAATGATTTGGCTTTTCCATTCATTGATAGTCGTGACTTGATTACCTGCATCCTCCACCTCTTCAATCAGATGGTTGCTCACCTGCTCATGTGCTAAAACTAGCTGAGAGGAAGGTTTGGCAACCTTAGCAATGATTTCACACAACTGGGAAACCTGCTCTTGAAGTTTGGTTTTCTTTGCCTTCTCTTTGTCCAACTTGAGGAATAAAGCATTTATTAGTGTCTGTGTATCTTGCTTTAATCCTTCCGTGGTAGTCTGACCTAGTGGCACTTTGGTTACTGAGATATCTGCCGCCGTGAGTTCTCCCTTTTGCTTTCCTCTTGCTGGAACTATCAACTCGGCGAACTTTTGCCCTGATTCTTCAATAATCAACCTTGAAGTTACCTTGGCAACTTTAGGTCTTCTATCCTTTCCGCCCAAACTCAAGAGTAGCTGCAAGTCATGCTCTTCCAGGTTGATCTCCTCTCTGGCTTCTGGAACCATCTACAAAGCCAACCATGATGAAAAATTGCTTCTCGGGGAATGAGAAGTCACTGAGTGTACCACCCTCTCATGCTCAGACTCTGCTGCATCCGAATTTGCCACAGTGTTGTGGCTGCCATCCTCTGAATTGTCCAAAGACAATGCTTTTTCAAACTCCGTCATATGTGCTTTCAGCTTTTCTCTGGCAGGGGAGGTGAAGATCTGAGTGGCTGAGGAGCAAATACAAATGACGTTGGATTCAACAGAGGAACAACAACATCTGCCGGGGTTCAGGGGCTGCCAAGTGCTATGAGTTGACACAGGAGAAGCTTCGTTTGAAAGTGGTACTAGCACGATAGCTGTAGAATTGGCCTTCTCCAGTATCTGAGACTTCTTGTATACTTTAAGCTTCTCTGGCCTCCTGCTACTTTCACCTTCGTGCTTTCTTTTGTTGGAGTCTCCTGCAATAAAGTTACCTGTGATCTGATTCATCAAAGCTTCGTCCAAGCAATACCCCTTTGTCAACAACCAGTTTGAGGTGTTAACCAGAACCGCGGAAGACCTTTCCTCAATCGTCTGACAACCACTTATGCTTTCCTGAAGAGCAGCTCTATCTCCTCCCATCTGATGGTATGTGTCAAGTATCACATGTCCATCATCCGCGAGATTTGCAGGTATCCGTGCTAAACCATAATCAGATACTTGTGCATGACTGATAACCTGCTGAAATCTTTCTTCCTGACTTCATACTCGCTTCTGCACTTCATCCAAAAGTCTTCCAATGAAGGTACATGTGCATATTCCTGGGAGATTGTCTTCCTCGCTATCCCATATGGATCATAGTTCAATCGTGCTGGGAAGAACTCATGCTCATATCCGGAAAACATTTTGGCTTCGATTCCCCTCGCCTTATGGATGCTCTGGCAGCTGTAATAACCCACCGTGACCGAAAAGCAACCTGTAGGTTTGTGCCGCTTCGATTGTAAGTCATGCATTTCCACGAGTTCCTGCACAACTCCATGATGACCCATTTGTCGCTTGGATACCTCGGCAACTTGATTGGTTCTCCTGAAAAGCCACTGACCCTGAGATACGTGAAGTCTGCAAACTGGATGAAGATGCAACCATACTGGGATACAACTTCCCAAGCTTCTTTGCTCACTTTGTTGGTCTTTAGATCACTATTCAATTTGCAGATGAATTCATAGAAGAACCATCATTAACCACCCTGTAATCTTTTTGTTGCACTCAAGAATTGTCAATTGTGGGAAGCACTCAAAAATAGGATCTTTCGACAAAATCTATCCAATTTGGAAAATATACCCTGCGAGGCCGCTGCATATACTAGGTATGAAGTCATTTTGAAGCTGAATGTCCGCCTCACACTTGAGAGCTGCTCGCCGATGTCACACCGATGATCTCCCCCACCGATAATCGAATCAGCATTGATCTCAATGGTTCTCACGAAAGCATACATCCATGAGCGGAAGTTATGAGTATTGGCTTCTCCATTTAACCTGCAAAGCAATTTAGTAATATCATCAACTTCCTGCACCAAATTGGATCGTGGAAGAGTCCTCGGGAACTTTGATGGAGATCTGGGCTTCTTCATGTATCTGCTATTCATTATGCCCACGCAATCTGCTTTGTGCTTCTCCCATCTATTGCCAACATCCAACATGCTAATTGCAATCACCACTGGTCGTGTCGAATCTTTAAACAATAATTAATAAATTGTGCATCCAAGCCTGATTATTGTCTTTCCCGCATGATCTCGAATGGTTCTGGAAAGAGGATGATATGACCTTGCACACTCCATAACAAATTCAGAAATCGAGCCATTTGGATCGGAAACGCTGAAGCTTGAATAATTCCGCTGCTTTTAATTGCCCGCATGAGAGATGTCCTTCCGCTCTGGATCTATCAATTAAATCGGAGATGGGTTCAGGGCCTATGTCTGTATCATTGATGTCAGCAAATCTGGAAGCTATGCATGATTCAACCGATCCTTCTCTTTCATCATGCTTCATCTGGTATGGAACAATCTTTGTTTGAGCTCTTTTTCTTTAATTTCCCGAAATCCTTATAATTGGCTCAATTTGTGCAGATCTGGCAATTTCTTCTGATTCGGAAGAGATATTCAATGTATCTGACATTGATTTGAACTTCCTTTCACTAATATGAGCACCTGTGATGAATACCTGCAATTAATTCAGACAAAGATGGAGTCCATGGCATGAATACTTGATTTTTATCACCAAAATCTGCATATAAAGTTTGCTGCCCTAAAATTTGAGGTTTTGCTTGCATGCAAAGCAAGCAAAAATATTATTTAATTCACCTGGGCACATATACCAACATGCAGACACTTAGAATGATAAAAATTAGGCTATTCCAACCCTAGGCGCCAAAACTGGAAGCTTCCCGGCAATGGAAAATAATCTTTAATGCAAAATCCTTCTCTTTTGGCGCCAAAACTGTCTGGGCTGCAAACTTCATCAAAAAGAATTAATTGCTTCTCCCTTATGGCGTCCCATGCTTATATAGCCTTGTGCATGCTATTTTTAATAATTGTCTTCTCTATTTCTGGCAATTTAATTAATTAAAAGCCACATCTATTCATCCAATTTGGGCGCCCAATTATGCATGTTGCTGGTTGTTTTTTATAAATTTATTTTATTTATTTTTAGCATGCATCCTTGACTTCTCTTTAGCTTATCCTTTTGCATTGACTTTCCTTCCATTCATGGCGCCAAAATTGGGTAGAAAGACCATTAATAAATATTATTAAATGCATTGTTTAATGCCAAGGTGGGTCGCACTTTTTGGCAAGGGTGACTGCTAAAAATAGGAAGTCAACTTGATGGGAATTTCCACCCTGCACTGCAGCTCCAAAAATCCCCTCTTCCACTTAAGTGATTTGTCCTTCATCATGGGAATTTTCACCCTGCAAGGCAGGTAAGAAATTCCCGCCTGCCTGCCACTGCCGAAATTCCCACTGGCAACTTAAATCATCTCCCAAAAAGTGCGACTTGTATGGAAAATAGCCTTCTTTGAAAAAGTGCGACTTGCATGGGTGAATAAACCTCTTTGATGGGAAAAGTTAGCCTGCTAGGCAGGCAAGAAATTCCCACCGGTGCTTTAAGTGATTTTTTTTATAATGAGAATTTTACCCTGCAAGGCAGGTAAGAAATTCCCATCTGCCTGCCACCTCTAATATTCTCATTGCAACTTAAGTGATTTTGACTTCATGGGAAAAAGTAACTGCAAGGTAGGTAAGAAATTCCCGCCTACTTGCCACTGCCAAAATTCTCATTACTGCAGCTTAGATCCATTCATCCCAAAAAGTGTGACTTGCCTAGGAGAGGCTTTTTTTGCTTGAATTCATCTTTTTTGGTCAGAAGTTTGCCTTCCGAGATTGATTCCTTCCATTATTGAGGCCATAAATGACTTCCAGATGTTCCAGGTAATTAAACAAGCTATACAGAACAAAGACCGGATCAAGGGAATTTAACAGACTGTGGAGAAAACCGAAAACAAATGCAAAAAGAAATAAATAAAAACGAAAAACGTTGCTGAAATAAATAAATAAATGCAGATAATCACTCAATTCATTCCTGGTAAAAACCCTATTGAGATGTGAGAATACTGGCATGGAAAACTTCAACAGAGTTCAACCGAGCACAATTTACTTTAAACGGGGCTTTATTTATTAAATAAATAATTAAATAAAATTCCCGCAGACAAAACCCTGGCAGAGGGATAAAATGAGTTTGAGCATCTGGGTATTTGTCGAAATTGGCTCATATGATTCATATGTCCTTCTATCCTAAGGGTCATATGCAAGTCACCCTTCCTCTCAAGCTCAAACACCACCATCAAGGTCACCTTTGGTTCCCATGTTGACTTAGTCCTTGATAATTTGACTATCCTCTCTCCACAATCCTACCAGACTTATGGGTTATTAAGTCTAGGAGTCCTCTTCACAATGTGTAACAACTTGTTCTTATAGGCGCAAAATCCGTGATTCATAAATATTCTCAACAAAGTCACTCATTCTCTCTTTCCAATTCTTTTTCTATACTTTGTCCTCATTGTTCTTGACAATGTGCTCTCTCAACCCTCTCATTGTTGCTCCTAGTGATTCCTTTTCAATTCAAGGTACCAATGAGCAATGAATGTTGGAGGCCAAACAAACATCCACTCTAGTGTCACCTGATTTCACCCCGAAATCGAGATTACCCCATGTCAAAATTCACGTACTTTTAAAATAATGGGTCGTTTTGTGTGTTAATTGTCAAAAAGTGTTTGTTTTGTGTCAAGATATTCCTAGAGAGTCATATAAGCCAATTTCGACAAATACCTGATGCCCAAACTCGTTATATATTCGTCATTTGGGTTTCCCTGCGTGAAATGTTTATTTAATTATCTCGAGCCCGTTTGAGGCAAATTGTGCTCCAGCTTTAACCCTGTCGAGGTCTTACATGTCAATATTCCCATATACCAATAGGGTTTCCACCAGAGTAAATCATGGGTTTTATCGATGACTTCTAAAGCAACGTTTTGCGTTTTTGGTATTTTTCTCGTTTTGTTTTCTGTGAAATTTCTCTGGGTCAATTCCTTTGTCGGTTCAGTCTGTTTTCTTGCTTGGAGTATCTGGAGATCTACGGACATCATGCCAGAAGGAATTTGCCACATGAGGTCTGGTTCTCTCTAAAAAGACGAAGTCATGCACAAAAAAGGCCTCTTCTCTGGGTAAAGTCGCATTTTGGGAAAGGAAGGTTTTAAGCTACAATGGGATTTTTGGTAGCAGCAGGCAGGTGGGAATTTTGTACCTACTTGGCAGGGTACTTTTTCCCATGGGAGCAAAGTCACTTAAGTCATGATGGGAAAATTAGAGGCAAAGACGGGCGGGAATTTCTTACCTGCCTTGCAGGGTGAAAATTCCCATTGTGAAATAAAAGAAAATCACTTAAAGCATTGATGGGAACTTCTTACTTGCCTGCAGGTAAAAATCTCGTTATGAAAGTCAAACAAACTTAACTGGATCGTGGGATTTTTGGAGCTGCGGTGTAGGGTGAATAATCCCATTGGAAATTGACTTTTAAAAATAGAAAGCACCCATGTCAAAAAGTGCGACCCCTTTTGGAATATAAGGATAAGCTTTAATTGCATTTATTAATTAATTCTATTTCCAAAATGGGCGCCCAAGCATGAGGAAAAGTCAACACTAGAGAAGAGGATAAAAGAAATTGGAAATAGAATTCTAAAATTAAATAAATTTAATTTATTTAATGCAGCCCTCTCTCATGCAAAAAAGTGCGACCCATCTAGAGGAGAAATAATACTTTTTAAAGTATTAATTGATGGAATTAATTCCTATTTTTGGTGCATGAGGTCAAAGCATACTGTGAAGTCAAAGTGGACTGGAAGTAGAAAGCTAAAATTAAATAAATTTAATTTATTTAATGGCAGCCATGAGCATGCACAAAATAGGCACCCAAATTGAAGAGAAAAGCATGTTTATTAATTAATTAATTGCCAGGAATAGGAGAGGCAATAATTAATTATAGAATGATGAAGGTTATATAAGCATGGGCTGCCATATTAATGAAGTAATTAATTCTTTAGCAAGGAAGTGCAGCCCAGGCAATTTTGGTGCCCAAAGAAGGAGGAATTTTGCTCAGAGGAAGGTGTTTTCACTGTCGGAAAGCTTCAAAGTTTGGTGCCTAGGTTTGAAGGAGTTTGATTTAAGTCTGATTAATTGTCTGCATAGTGGTACAGGTGCTCAGGTGAAGTTGACAAAATTCATGTTTGCTTTGCATGCAAACAAAACCTCAAATTTTGGGGCAGCAGGCTTTATATATGCAGATTTTTATGATTAAAATCAAGTGTTCATGTTCCGATTGTCGTCTTTGTCTGAATTAATTGCAGGAATTCATTACAGGTGCTTGTATAATTGAAAGGGAGTTTAAATCAATGTCCAATACATTGAATATATCCTCCGAATCTGAAGAAATTCCCAGATCTGCACTCAGCTTATAAAGAATTCCGATTGAATAAAGAGAAAACGAGTTACTCGAGACAAAGACAGATCCGCCATGGCAACGCGAGATCAAAGAGAAAGCTCAGCAGAACCATGCATTACTTCTGTGTTTGCTAAATTGATTGATGATCCAGAGCTAGAAAGACTTCTCTCATGCATACAAATAAAAGCAATGGAATAATTCGAACTTCAAGATTTCCATTCACAAACCAGATTGTCGAATTCGTCATGGATGGTGTGCTAGGTCTTACCACCCACTATCTAAATCAATCGAGATGTCATGGGAAGACAATAATCCGGTTGGATGCACAATTCATCAATTATTGTCTGAATATTCCAGCACGACAGGTGGTGACTACTATTAGCATACTGGATACCGGCAACAGATGGGAAAAGCATAAAGTTGACTGTGTGGGCATAATGAACAGCAAATACATGAAGAAGCCTAGATCTCCATCCAAGTTCCCGAGAACTCTTCCACGATCCAATCTAGTACAGGAGGTGGATGACATTACCAAATTGTTATGCAGGATAAATGGCGAAGCTAACGCTCACAACTTCCGCTCATGGATGTATGCCTTCATCAGGACCATTGAAATCAACAAAGCAGATTCTATAATCAATTGGTCGGAAATCATTAGTGACAACATCAGTGAGCAGCTCTAGAATGTGAGGCGGACTTACAACTTCAAAATGACTTCGTATTTGGTATATGCAGTAGCTTCACAAGGTATCTTCTCCAAGCTGGATAGACGTGGTGTGCTCTCCAAGGATACTATTTTTGAGTGTTATCCGCAGCTTACTGTGCCCGCATGCAATAAAAATTACACGGTGGTCAACGATGGATTCTTCTACGGATTCATTTGCAGGTTGAATGGCAACCTCAAGGCCAGCAGGGTAAGCAAGGAAGCTTGGGAAGTCGTGTCTAAGATCGCGATATCTTCATCCGGCCATGGACTTTACATACCTCAGGGTCACCGGCTTTTCAAGAGAACCAGTCAAGTTGCCCAGATATCCGAGTGACAGATTGGTCATCATGGAGTTGAACAAACAACTCGTGGAGATGCATGACCTATAGTCGAAACGGCACAAGTCTACAGGGTTCTTCCCGATCACAGTGGACTACTATAGTCAGCGAGAATATTCATAAAGCCCAAGGAATTGAAGCGGAGATGTTCTCTAAGTACGAGCAAGAGTTCTTCCCAACACGGCTCAACTTCGATCCATATGGGGTGGCAAGGAAGACAATCTCCCAGGAGTACGCGCATGTGCCTTCATTGGAAGATTTATGGATGAAGTGTAGAAGCAAGTACGAAGTTAGAAAGAAAGATTTCAGAGTTATCGGCTGCAAGTGTTTGACTTTGGATTAGCACGGATACCTGCGAATCTTAAAGATGATGGGCCTGTGTTACTTGATACATAACATCAGATGGGAGGAGATAGAGTTGTACTTCAGGAGAGCATTGGTGGCCGCCACACAATCGAAGGAAGGTCTGCGCCGCTGCCTGGTCAATACTTCAAACTGGTTTCTGACAAAGGGATATTGCCTTGATGAAGCATTGATGAATCAGATCACAGGTAACCTCAACATAGGAGATTCCCTCAAAAGAAAGCACGAAGGAGAAAGCAGCAGAAGGCCTAAAAAGATTAAAGTGCACAGTAAAGTCTCATTCAAAGGAGAAGATCACTTCTATTGCTATGGTGTTGGTTCCGACTTCTCCAGCATCAAGTAATTCACCAACTATTGCACTTCAGCAAGATACTGTCGTTCCTCTGTTGAATCCGGCAACATTCATCTTTTCTCCTCAACCACTCCGTTCAGCACCTCTTCCTGAAGAAACGTTGAAGTTGCAAATGGCAGAATTTGAGAGAGCTTTGTCTTTGGACAATTGGAGAGGATTGTAGCCACGACATCAGCGATTTCGATGGAGAGGAATTAGAGCACGAGACGGTGGTACACTCGGCAACTTCTCATTCTTCGAGAAGTAATTTCTCATAATGGTTGGCTTCACAGTTGGTTCCAGAGGCTAGAGAGGAGATCAACTTGGAGGAACATGACTTGCAGTTGCTCCTGAGTTTGGGCGGAAAAGATAGAAAACCTAAAGTTGCTAAGGTGACTTCAAGGTTGATTATTGAGGAGTCGGGGTAGAAGTTCGCTGAGATGTCAGTTCCAGCAGAAGGAGGAAGAAGGATGAGCTCATGGCAGAGGATATAACAATGACCAGAGTACCCATAGGTCAAGCCACCACAGAAGGATTGAAGCAAGACACGCAGACATTGATAGATGCTTTATTCCTTAGGCTTGACAAAGAAAAGGCGGAGAAAGTTGAACTTTAGAAGCAGGTGTCTCAGTTGTGCGAGATTATTGCCAAGGTTGCCAAATCTTCCACTTAGCCAATTTCAACACAAAAGCAGGTGAGTGATCATCTGATGCAGGAAGTGGAAGATGCAAGTAACTAGGTTAAAGCTATCGATGAATGGAAGAGTCTAATCATTCGCCAAGCTTCTGTACAACTCGGAGAGGTGTCAGCCCATCTAAAGGTTATGAAAGATGCATCAGTTCAGCTGAAGCAACTGGTGACGAGCACGATAGATATGAACACAATTGTTGAGAGTAACCTGAGTACTTTGGTCGAAATAAATAAGTTGTCGAGAGAGGTGTTGATTGCGAAACGAATTGTGCCTGACGGATCATTGAGAAGGGGAAGCAGCTTGAGTTTGCAGTATCTTTCCGCTTAGAGATCTGCAGAATTATGCTGAAAATGATGCAGGCACTTGAGAGTATGGCATCATCTTTACCAGACAATGTCATTGCTTTCACTAATGAGGAAGTGGTCGGGAACGTTTCTTCATACACAAGGACCATTCCTAATAAAGTGCCTGATTCCTTGGAGGGATCTCTTCTGATGGTGCAAGGGAGAATTGATGGAGCTATTATGCCTTTCACAATGGATTCCATCAGTAAGCTAGTAACGTTGCAATCACATATTGAGAAGTTCGGGCCTAGCTTGAAGGATGTGGAAGCATGCATCAGGGTTTTGAATGAAGGTTTGTTGCAAGTCAAGACAGAAAAGGAAGTTGTGGTTAAAACAGATGGGAAGTTGCTGAATTACATGTTCGACAAGTATATTCAGTATCAAAACAAAAAAAGATGTAGATGTTACAGCTGGCGAATCTTTCTTCTTCTACTCTTTCTTCTTCTATTTTCCATGTTTCCAGATGTAATTGTAAAACTTTAAAGTTGTTGGTTTTAAAACCATTACTTTAAGTTATGTGGAACGATTCTATAAGTTAAGTGAAAGATGTGTATAAGTTTGACTATGGATCCGGATGCATGTCACTTGGAGAGGAATTAGAGGAAGATGATTGCCAGATGTTATCTTTACTTCTTGTTTATGTTCTAGTTCAGTTGAGTTTCCCATTTGTAATTTCCCTTCTACATTCTATAAGTAGAGGAAGAACCTTTGGGTTAAGAAGCAAGAATTTGTAAGCAGCATTCTTATGTTCCAAACTTTGTGTTGAAAACCCTGATAGCTATTTGAAGCAAAAGAATAGAAAGGAGCAAATTTCCGGAGAACTTTGTGTCACGGTGCATTTTGTTTCGATTTTTGTCTTAGATCTACTCATAAACTTTGTGTTATTTTAGATCTAGATCGAAAGTTGCCTTTGCTTATAATTCGTGTTAATATCTATTGGTTCTCCGCAATACATGTGCATGCAATTAACTCGTAATCTATTGATTGGGTTGCACATCTTCCCTTTTTCTTTCTGTGTTTTTATTATTTCCTTCTTCATCGATATGTCATTTCTTTAAACAGTTGCTTACATGTTGCAAAACTATATAGCTATGGTTCATGAGCTGCATGGTTAAAGTAAAACCCTAGAATAGATACTAGAATAATTTATTGACAAATCCTACATGGGAGCCTCACCAAGTAAATGAGGGAGATTTATCTCATGATCGCCAGGTTTTCAGCTATGCAGAAAATCTAGCCAACACACTCCACTTATACATTCCACAAGAGATTTTCAAACACATCCATCGAGAGGAATTTGTGAGTTTGCAAGCGCTTCAAGCTCACTGTTCCGACCACATCCCAAACCACACTCAAGTCCTTCGCTTAACTCTTCCTCCTATTTATTGCCATTGCTTGCATCAAACTCTAGTCCTCTTACTTTAAAAAAATCCCGTATTTGTTGTTTTTTCCAATGTCACATTACACAAATTCCACAAGCTCTAACACATAGGAAATGGTGCCATAAATGAAGAGGGGAAATCTCTATGCGCAGACACTAACCCATCTACATGAGGATCACACACTAAACACATAGTCATATAACGCAACACATAAATCATAAAATGAGAGATCGTCATGTAAAGAAGATATAACACATAAATACTCAAAAAATCGTCGTATATTCATATAAGCTTTGAGTACATAGAATAATTCCACAATGATATACTCATGAGTTCTTCGATGATCTACGATCCAATGATGACTAGAGTCTAGAAGCAATCTACAACACAGATCCTAGGAGAAGTGGGAACAGGTATGGACACAATGATTGGAACCACCACTAAGATTTTAGTTATCTCCTCCTAGCTAAATACAAGTCCTAACAAACCATATTGCTCCTTGTGATTACATAACAAGACAAATTACTCCTAATGCCTTTATTTATTTCTAAGTACTATATACAATGAAAGAGTCTACATGTAGTTCATTAATGATCAGCATCCGACATGGACTTAAATATGGACAATACAAAAAGTTTATAGAGGTCCCACCAATGTCTGACACAAACACTGAACTCACAAAAATGTGAGCAAAATATGTACTGAATTTCTTAGAAATGATCACTACAGTTGGATTAAAAGCCTCTATCAGTATCAGAGTTAGCTTTTTTATTAAATGAAGGAAAAATTTAGAACTAACTAACATAGTTATTGACATTAATATTCATAACACATGATCTCCATGTGACAAGGTACAAACCATACAATAAATAGCATGAATTACCAACAACAAACAAATAAAGCTGACATGAGCACTAAGACTTTTCAGTGACATGACATATGAAAACAAAAAATCCTGTTTTTCCTGATTAGGCAGGGTCCCGATATTTATACAGATCGGCTCAGGGGCTAGCACAGTCTTCCAGTCTCCCTCGACCCCAGGTGTGAGCCTAGTAGAGCCACCTTGATTCATTGAGAATCATCCCTTGTCTAGGCTACACCAACAACAACCCAATCAAACCAGAATTACTTGCAAAGACAGGAATCTCCAGGCATCGTACCTGATGAAGGTCGTTAAGATCCACTCCGCTATGGACAACAAACTCCCCAATAGGCTCCTTTCATGATGGACTCCCCCTGCTTGTTGTGCAAACAACCGGGGCCAAGTTTGGTGAGCAACTCTGCTAATCGCTTACCCAGCAGTAACTGCTGTGAGGGCTTGCCCTATGCAACTCCACATCGGCTCAAAGGTGGTTAGGTAGCCATCAGACCCTGGTCCGTGCAAACATACAATGCTAAGACGTCTTGTTATTTTCTTCGAGAAAATCGTCCTTAATCTCTATTATAATGAAAAACTTGTGAACATGAACTGAAAGATCCACCTAGCTTGCAGAGGCAAGCTACCCTTCCTATCGACTAGGTATATGGTGATCTGCTTACTCTTGATAGTTTTTGTCTTAGTATCAAAAATGTAAATTCTGGAAGCAGACACTAAATCTGGAACTGTATCTTGTAGATTTACGGCTTGCACCTTTTCTTTCAAGTATAGTAGCTTACATAGCTTTTCATATTTTGGCACTAACATGCATATCCAGATATACCAAAATTTCAAGGCATAGAGCATCCAGTTCAATGGCCTGCAAAATGGATAAGGATCATAAGTACATCCAAATTGTCTCCCACTTGAAAAAATGCAAGACATTGTGCTTATATTGTAGAGATCTATACTTCACCCACGTCTAAAAGAGTATGTCTTTAACTTTGCGATGTATCTGTGTCACATGCTCTGTAAAGGCAAGAACTTTTCTTCCTCCTTTTGCTTGTGTGCTGTAAAAGGCCCGCAAAGGTAAACCAACAAATCACATGGTATAAAAGGTTGGAAATCATCGCAAAATCTCAATAGTACCCAAGGAACATGTGTCTCCTTTTCATAAATGGAATTACACGAAGGCTTTTGTCTCATTACTTTCCAGACGGATGATATATACAAAGAGCATAAACAAACGTCCTAATAACGACTTCATTTTGACAGCCAAGCTGGCTAATATATCTCGAGATGTTGGAGCATTTTATGAACTCCAAAATTTCTTCCATGAGGAGTGTGCCTCTCTTTCTACTTGCTTAAGATCTATACCAATTAGTATACACATGATTCAACTTACACAAAAATCCATCCTTAAGATAATAACGTAACAATGTATTTTTATCCTCTAAAGTAGCACATTGAGTCTATTTTTTCAGCCTTGTAGAAGCCTTCAATCATAAGCAAAGAACTCACTCTCTTTGGGGCCCGTCGGTATCTAATCTGATCTCAGTGCCCATCTCCCCTATTCTATACGTAATACGACTGCACACCCTATCTAGATATCAGAAGAGTATTCAATATACTACCTGATCCGATCGAGAACACGATCTATTCCGGGCCCCCAAGCTATCAGCTATATATAGATCAGATCCGAAGCATATAGATATAGATGGCCCCCACCAATATATATATATAGATGTAAAGAAAGTAAGATAGGGGTGAGAGAACAGCTATATAGAGAGAGGTTGTTGGCACCCTATCTATTTAGAGTTCAGACTGAACCCATATATATAGTATCCAAAATACTTATGTAGACAGAAGTAGGAGAAGAGCTGACAAAATGGTCACCTTTATTTGAAGTTCCCTTGTATTTTGAGACAAGGTGAAAAACTTTGCAAGCAAGAGGCCCACTTCATGAAGTGATGTTGTTGTGCACTGAGTTATTGATAAATGAACAATTATAATAATTGATGATTGGTTGTCTTGGCTAGATTTTATGCTTGGCTAAAACATGCAACCTAGGCAGTCATGGGATAAATCCCCTTCATTTAATGGTGAAGCTCTCGTATGCTTTATTTGTTTATTCTAACTCCTATCTAACTTTTCAGGGGTATTACTTTAACTGTGTAGTTCATGAACCATAACTAAACAGCTTGGCAGCAAGTAAGCAGCTGCTTGGTAACTAAAATGTGAGATTGGGAAAATAGAAATAGCTAGGATAAATCTGAAAGGATGCAGGAATGTGCTTTGTAACAGGTATATTTCAGAGCCAGTTACTCACACACGAAATAAACAAACATTATCTTATTTGGATTACTTTAAAGCAGTTTTTAAAAAGAAGCGTATACTCATGAAAGTTAAGACAACACAAAGTTTATCATAACAATCACAAATCACACAGTCAGACTATGATAGACACAAAGTTCAACCAAAGTCTTCCTTCCTTCTTATTAGAATACCAACTACTTACAATGAATGCCTCCAGTTATTTCAACACAAAGTCTAAAATAACCAAGTACAACATATAACAGTTGTTTGCCCAAAATTTTCCAGATCCTTGATCTGTAGGTCTTCTCTCCTTTTTATAGTCATTACAAGCAAAGCTTATGGAAAAGATATCCATTACATTCTAATAAATGACCAACTAACAAATAGTTAAGAGTTGAGCAATTTACTCAAAATATTCTTTTCGTGCCACCTAGTTGTTCTCAGAATGTTCAAACATTAAAACCATAAAAACTACTTTGTAACAACTTTCTAAGCTTTTGACTTTATCAAATGACTTAAAGTAACGGTGAATGCACACCACATTACTTAAGTCTTACAAAGAGTGCACTTAATAAGAAAAGAAGAAAAGCATAAGAAGTAGAAGAAGAAGAGAAGAGAAAAGAAATAGAAGAATTATTTTGGATCGGCAATTTTTGTTCCCACTTTCTCCTTCCCTTTATTCTTATCTTGAGCCTTTCCTTTATCCGCCACAACTTCCTCTACTTCATCCTTATGCTTTTCTTTGTAGATGGAAAATTGATCCCTCATGTACTTGATGACATTGCTATCCGCATCAGCTACTAGCCTCCAACTCTGTTTCAAACATGAGCAATTCTTCTCCCAAAACCTTGCATCCTCCTTTTACCTTCCCGAGACAAGATCCCAACTGATTGACAATATCCTGAATATCTGCTAATTTGTCCAAGGATTTCTGTTAAAAGGAATAGTAGCCTTGTCCATCAACTGCTGAAATAATGGAAGAAACTCATCAATACTTTGTGGATAGCTAGAAGTATCATACTGTTAGACCATAGATTACATCATCAAGTTCTTCCGAACTTGCTCAACTCGTTCCTCCATCATATCCATCTTGGTCATAATGTGTTTCAAAATATTCTGCCTGAATGACAAAAGATGCTTTTGTTGTCTCCTTTCTTAACTGACCCTCAGGTACAATATTTTCTTTAATTAAAATATCATCAAATAATTCATTGATTTCTTGTAAACCTTGCAGTTGTAATTCAAGTAATTCCACCTTCATTGTTTGCTTCTTGCTTAAGATCTTTCAATTTATTCAGCTTCTCCTTATACTCAACAGTTTTTATCAAAACTTCTTTGTAAAAATTTGTAGTTGTATTTGTGATATCAGCTATCCATTCATCTATAGCCCTTGAGATCTATCATTTGTCTCTTCTACAACAAAGTAATTACTTGTGGATGTATTTGTTCTTCCATAATCATTTGTTGTGGAGGATTCTTGGCAACCTTCATAATAATATTGCAAAGTTTAAATGATTGTTCCTTCATCTTGGCAACCTTCATTTTTTCTTCATCTAACCTCTGGAACAGGTTGTTTATCAATGTTTGCATGTCTTGCTTCCAACCTTCAGTATCGACTTCCCCCAAAGGTACCTTTGTGATTGTTAAATCCTCTCTAGTCAATTCTCCTTTCTTTTTTCCAGTTGGTGGAGTAGATACCTCAATAATTTCTTCCCTGAAGAATCAATGATCAATCTTGATGTAACCTTTGGCATTTTTGTCCTTTTCCTCTTCTTTTCAATTGTTCTTAACAACTGAAGGTCCATTTCCTCCAAATCAATTACTTCCTTGAAGCTAGAAGAGGACTAATTAGTCAACCAATTGGTAAACTCCTGACCCGAAAGAGTTTGAGCTTCAGGATGCACAATTATTTCTTTGCCACCTCCTCCTGGTGAGGAATACGCCACAATTTCCAGCTGCCTCTCGGGTCCCTCAATAATGGATCCTCTGCAAAACCCCTCCTAATTCAACCATTTTCCTCCTTATCACTTCTTCCTCTATCTCTTCCTCATTTCTAGTATCAATATCCTCAATGTTCCTCTGCAACAAAGTATCTGGAACTGAAGAGATTTCCACCATATGATCATGCACAACACTATCCACCTCCATCATATCTCTCCTTTCTCCATTTCTCGCATTTTCATCTCGCTCATTATCCTTTTCTGATGTTTGGGCTATTTCTTGTGAAGAAGCAACATTAAGATTCTCCTTTAGTAGCACAGTTGATGATTCTTCAAGATATGGAGGAGGGGAAGGGTGAGGAGTAGCTGGTGGTGGATAGGGAGGTGGTTTAGGCAACACAGTTTCTATGGCAGCAGGTCACGGAAAATATGAAAGAAGTTGGTTTAAGTGTTGGTATTACAATGTCCTCTTTAGAAGGAGGTTCTTGGATGGTAGGAGTGATAACTGATGATGCTACCACACTAGAAGTTCTTTCGGGGACAACTCCGAAATCAAACGGTTCTTTGTTCTTGCTCTTCAGAATGGCTTTAACTTTACTACAAACAGTGCCACTACTTTCCCTTGGATCTTCTTTTCCTTTTCACTTTCGTTGACATCTTCTCCCTTTCCAATGTTGATTCGAGTGATTTCCTTCACAAATTCCTCCAAGCAACAAAGCCTCGACTATTTAACCATTCAGCAGTGTATAATAACACTTTCGACATTCTCTCCATGATTGATTTTGAAGTATGTGTGACTGGAAGAAAATGAGCACTATCACTTCCTTGATCATAATAAGCATTAGAAATTACTTGCCCATCATCAAGCAAGTCCCTCTAAAATTTTAGCCAAACCAAACTCGAAATTTGTTTCACAGTCAATCAACTATAATCCCTTCTTCTGACTTTAAATTCATCTCTACAATCAGCCCAAAAATCTTCTAATGCTGGCAAGTGTGAATAGTTCAACGATCTTAGACTTTTTGGCTATATTCCTATAATCAAAATTCCTCCTTTCATTAAAGGAAATCTGATTATAACGAAGATACATCTCTTGCTTTATGAATGTTTGTACAACGATATTATCCAATCACAATAGGAGAATGTACAACCTGTCTTGTGAAGACCTTGTCGCAAATCATGAAATCATGCTACTGTCTACATAGTTCCAACAAAATCCATTTATCACTTGGGTATCTAGGAAACCTTAATACAACATTCGAGAAACCACACTCTTAAATATGTAAAGTGAGAAAACTCGAATAAAAATGCACCCATGAAGTAATGTCCCCTTTTTCAAGCAATAATTAATTGATGAAGGTTGATATCCTTTAATCCACTCCCCTTGGATTAAAGGGATTTTATTTAGGGAAATCGACTTTCCTTGTGCATTTAAAAAATTAATATTATTTATCTTGGGCAAGTCGAAGTTATAAGGAGAAAATCGATTTATTTA
This sequence comes from Taxus wallichiana var. yunnanensis, assembly GCA_018340775.1. Lineage (NCBI taxonomy): Eukaryota > Viridiplantae > Streptophyta > Pinopsida > Cupressales > Taxaceae > Taxus > Taxus wallichiana. Next base: position 867,708,422 of record CM031235.1, read on the forward strand.
TGGGCCAATTAATTATCATTTGGAGGTAAATCGATTTAATTAAGGCAAGTCGAATTTATTGAAGGCAAATCAATTTATCCCATGAGCTAATTATTTATTATTTTGGGTGAATCGATTTATTTAGGCAAAGGTCGATTCCTTTGGGCATTAATTATTATTTTTAAATTCTCTCTTGTATTTAATTTGAAAATGTTTTGGAGGGAATTAACATTTTTAAATGGAGTTTGACTTTTCAGGCCATGAAGACTATTTTAATTCAAATCTCTCCCATCTAGAGAAATGTGCCAAAATTGGAGGGAAACATTGGAGCTCTACATTGCAAAATCTATAAAAGGAGATGAGGCGTCCCCTTTTTGGCATGTTTGATAAATCTATGAATTTATCTTCATGCTTGAAGAGGGATGTATACCCACTTGCGATAAAAAAATAAAAGGTGTTTTTTTAGCACCACCATTGTGTGAAGTGTGTGTGACCCTCAAGCTTTATTTGATAAGTTCTAGCATATTATTATTCGGTTTATATAAGGCGCTTGTATGGGAGTTCATTTGCATGTTTTGTGGAGGATTAATTGAAGGTTTTATGTTGAATACATGTTGTTGGTTTATCCTAGTGAAGTCGACTTGCTTTGGGAGTGTGTTTGCATATTTTGGAGGTCTTTCATGTGCCTAAAAGTCTGCTGCTAATTCCTGAGTTTATTCTTGCCCAAATCGACTTGGTTGGAGACTCATTTGGTATAATTTCATGGTGATTTGACAAGGGTTTAAATCTGATTTATTTCTGCATGTTATTCCAAGTATATTGTGCTTCTATTGATGATATTTTGAGCCATATTCACTGCTGGAATTAATTAAAGCCAAATCGACTTGCTTGAGGATTTAAAATATTATTTTGAGTGGGTTTTTGGCAAGTTTACAAGTTGCTATTGTTCAGATATTTATTGTAGATCCAGGGGCAATATTTTAGGGTTTTGGAAGCATCTACAAGGTTGGAAATTATTTATTTAAATTTCCTAACCCTAGGCGACTTGTTTACAGATTTCCAGGGCAGATTTGAAAGGGTTTTGTTGTCGGAAAATCAGTTTGATAGTTGGTTGGAAAGATTATATTTTTAGCTTTCAAATGCACTTGGTTTCATGGAAAAATGATAAGTATTGAGAAAGTTATTAATTTTTGAAGTTCAGCTGGTTTTTGTGCATTTAATTTTTTTCACTGCTGCAAATTAAATCTGGTTTAGTGAAATTTAAATTCCAACTAGCTAGCCCATCTAACCCATCACCTTGGCTCACTCCAACCCCATTTGGGTTGAATTGAAGCTAACATTGGGTTATTTGAGGTGAATCTAGAAGGGTTTACTCTTCTAAGTTCAATTGGAAATAATTTATTTTTAGATTTAATTAATTATCCCACAAGGGGATATTACACATAAGGTTGGACTACATTCCATGCTTCATCAGTTACTCTTGGCTCTTAAGTCCGGATTAAGCCTACAAATGACCTCATACAAGAAGAATTCATTGACTGTTTATATTCATTAAAGTACCCGGCAAGGCTAATTGTGGATAATGTTCATAGATGGGTTTCTCATCTTTTGTTCCAACAGTTCTTAATCTGGGAAAGTTTCCATGTGCTACTATATAGCATAAACAAGATAGGAAGTCATTTTGAAATCCAGAGTTTGAATAACGTTTCTCAACTGAAAATCAATATTATCACTGATGATTTCAGCCCAATTGATCAAAGTATTAGGTTTAGCATTCTCTATTACTCTCATAAAATAATACATCCATCTATAAAAGAATTTTGCATTCTTATCACCATTAATTTTGCAAAGAAGTTGAGTAATATCATCTGCTTCTTGAATCAAATCAGATCTCACAACTATTTTGGGAAATCTAGAAGCTTGTTTTGATACCTTTAAGTAATGCAAATTCATGATTTTTATGGCATCCTTATTCTTTTTTACCCAATAATCATTAGCTTTCTCCATATTGATACTCAATGCATTTGGTACAGTTGGGATCTTCAAGAAAGAGTTGAAGAAATGAACATCCAATCTTCCCACAAGATCACCGTCATCATTCTTGATTGTTTGGTATGGGAATCATAATGTTTTGCACATCCAAAGACAAACTCGGCAATCGACAAGTGCTTGGAAAGGTAGCTACTTCAACCAATCCACTTCTTGTTAATGCTTCCATCAAAGGTGTCTTCTTTTTAGCTTTAGACCTTTCTACCAACTCAAGCACTGATACATGACCCATATCAGTATCACCTATTCTAGCCAATTTTGAGGTAATGCAAGTTTCCATAGGATACCCCTTATAGTCATACTTCATTTTGTCTCTCTTGGCTTTGATCTTTCTTTTGCCTTTTCTAGAACTTGAAGCTTCTTCAATATCCAAATTTGGATCTTCTCTTATCACAGCAGTTTATGCTTCTCCTATTGCAGTTCATCCTTCCTCCGACTGATCACTCACTTCAATTGGCTCTTCCCTGGTCTCAGACATCTATTCTTTCCTTTGTGCTTCCACCACTTGTGAATTAGCAACTACTTCTTCTTTAAATAACAATCATCAAGTTAATGCACATGTTCCTTAATTGCATGCATGCATTTAAGACTCAATTTACTCATGTTACAAACATCTTGGAAGTCAAGTTCGAGAGATAGATGGAGCAGTTTGATTGCTGCGATTCATTACGGGCTTCCAAGGTATAACTGCTTAAGACTAGCAATAAGAACACATTTCGACACAAATCTTATGTGGGAAGTAATAGCAATCTCTTTCGCCATATGAAGAAGTAACGAGTAATCATTTTTGACGCAATGAGCAGAGGAAGTAATAACAACCTAAATCGACGCAACACAAGGCAGCGGTGAACAAACATTACTTTACTTCTTTTATAAAGAAAATAAGTAAAGTAACCCAAAATCGACGCAATGAATGGAAGGTATGCTTTGCGGCTTTTATACACGACTTTACTTCTTTTAAAATAAAGGCAAGCAGTAGGTCACCAAATCGACGCAATGAATAGAGATAAGCAGTTAATACACATTACTTTACTTCTTTTAAATAAAAATAAGTAAAGTAATCTCAAATCGATGCAATGAATAAAAGAAGCAAAGCATGTCGGAATGACACAATGAGTGGAAAAAGCAAAGCATATTGGAATTGACGACCGAACGGAAACATAGACTTCTGCGGTGAACTCGTGTTACTTTACTTTCTTTAAAATAAAACAAGCAGAGTATGTTTAAATCGACGCAATACACAAGGAAAGTAAAGTATGTTGAGATCGACGTAGAACTAAGGAAAGAACATGGCTTGTGGTCTTTTCGGGATACTTTACTCTTTTTTGTTGAAAATAAGTAAAGGACAATTAATTCAACGAAATGAACTAGAATAGAGGACATGCTTTTGCGGTGTTTTAGATTTACTTTAATGAGAACAAAGGCAAGTAAAGCATATTCGGATTGACGCGAAACAAGGGCTAGATTCAAGCGCGAGCGAGCAAATGAAAACAACGCAAAACTAGGGCAAGGCACTCTTGCGGTTTATTTAGTCGACTAAAATTTCAAATATGAAGGCAGGAGGACAAACAAACCAATGCAAACACGTTTGGCGTTGATTCCTTACTAGACTCTTTTTTTTACAAATGCAAGTGAAGTAAACCCAAACCGATGCAAAACACAAAAGGAAAAGGACTAACACGAACAACAAGAAAGACGATCGTGAGAGACATACCTAGGGCAAGGCTAGGGTTAAAAATTTAAAGACTATTCCCCAAAGGTAACAACGAACTCAAAATTGAATATGAATTCTAATCCCAATGAAGTAATGAACTTAAATTTCAAATTTTTAACCCTAGCAAATGGAAACCGAAAGAAAAAAGCAAACTAGAACCAAAAACAACACATGTAAGAAAGGAAAACCAAAAAGAAAAAGGAAAACAAACTACTAACCTTAACCGCAAATGGGTTGAGATAGATTCGTGCCAATTCTTCCTCAATCAATCGCTGGAGTTGCTCGGGGTTTGGAGGATCAACAACCGCTTACTCTTGAAAATTTGAATGCATGGATCCTAGGTGGAATCACTCGAGTATTATAGATTTTGCACCTCATTAATGCCAACCGTACGAATGCTAGCTCAGCCTTCTTCCTTATGCGGCTTTTAGACATGTCTTTACTTGAGAGTGTAGAAAAGAACTAAATTGCTCTCAATTTGCCGATGGCTTAAGTCATTAGTTAGGCGGCTTTTAGAGATTACTTTACTCGTCTTAAGGTAAAAGAAGTAAAGCAAGTTAGATTCAACGTAATGAACTCGGGAATAGTTAAGCAATAGAGGTAGAAATCGACGCAATGAACTACGAAGCATTTAAGCAGAATTTAGGTATTACTTTACTTGTTTTATAAATAAGACAAGTAAAGTAATATGAATTCAGCGCAATGAATGGGGCAGTAAAGCATTATGGATTTAGCGCATTACTAAGGGAACATAAGCTAGTTCTACGGCCTTTTTGAACTACTTTACTTAAAAGCAGCAGTACCTCAAAATAGCGCAAAGAAGCAAATTTTTTGATCTTCTGAGGATTTACAAAGAATCTAACACATGATTACTTAATGAGCTTCCCCAAGCAACCTCCTACAACTTCTTGAAGAATCATCATGCACTCCTACAACCCAGATGAGTCAAAGTAACAACCTAAACACCTACTAAACAACAAACAAGAATCAACAGAAAAACATGAACACAACTCATCACAAAACATGAGAACCAAAAATTTCAAAGGGTACCTCAATATTTCTGCAAGAAATATTGGGGACACCAGGCTGTGAAGGATGATCTGCAGAGGAAAAAAGAAATAATGCCAATACCTTATTTTTCCAAGACAGATTATTGTAATACTTAGAGGTGATTTCTATCCAACGTTACATGGGTGCACAAGTGCAGGGATATGCAGCGAGCAGGAATGGAGCACTCAGCACAGACCCCGAAATTTGGGTATGTGCATGCGAAGTGCAGGGCACACAGAGTGTATACCCCAAAATAAGGATACATTGTAGCCTTGGTGAGAAGTGAGATAATCATGAAACTTGGAAAGTCAAATATCATATTAAATAAATCAATGCAACAAATATTTGTCCTCTAATAGTTTAAAACAAGAGAAAACTATGATATACTTTGAGATTATAGACTGAAATACAAATCAAACATTTGGTGCAATGAATGTTGGTTAATGGACATAGTTATGGAAAAAACAAATAAACAATATCATGTGCAAGGTTTTTCACAAAATTATCATCTTTCACTATTCCTTTCAAAAACATTTGGTACAAAATTATGATTTTTAATGGTGCAACCAAAATTCAAACAAACATAACGGATGGTCATGGAGGGACTAGACTGCATCAGGTATGATCCGAGCGCAACTGAGTATGTCTACACTCTTCTCCTAAGAGCATTTGGCACTCCACACACATCCATGAGATCCGTGCAGCTTGCACACCTTGGCAGCACCTGCACATCTCCTTTGCACCTTTTGTGCTCTTCCACTAGACCATTGGGCATACCACAGTGCAGTCAGTCCCTGCACATCATCCTTGGCATACCGCAAACATCTAGAAGCTGTGAGCTGCTTCACACATTGCCATGTGGAACTTCTAGAGCTTGTGCCATGTCAGAGCATCTAGGAAACCAACCACCAACTGTTACACTTGCAAGAAGGAAAACGGTCAACCTTTGCAGAAGGCAAACCATTTTGTAACCCTCTCTTTGGTAACTGCTTGCTTGTAATGATGTATTGTAACCCATTCAATCCCAAAGGGATAATGTGCATGAATGCTTCAAGCATCTAGCATTAAAAGATCATTTACATCCACATCCCAGTTTAGGCAAATTGGTGAAGAAGTGTTACCCCCTTCTGGTCATGGGAATCCTCATTCTCAACCTTGTTGCACATAGGATGCATATGTGTCATACCCTAGTCTTTCCTATAGAATAGTAGTATTGTTCTGCTAAGTTTTGCATTGGAATTTACTATTGTTTACTGTTGCTAAATTTTCCATTGCATGTTCTATAACCCCATAATTTACAACTAAGTTACATGGTTGTCTATAGCACTGCCATACTGGGCCACATGGGCAGATCATTGGTATCAAAGCAAGAGTTTTCATATGCCTGTAAACAAACAAGTGCAACAGTATAACGAAGGACATCCACCCAATTTTGCTAAATAGCATTTGGAAAACGTTGCAGCCGTAGCAAAATGGATAATGCCCGTAAGCAGAATTCTCTTATGCATCCCCAGTCATCTTGAAACTCGTGATGCAACTTGGTCTGACAACATCTTATCCTTTTGTGCATCCTATCAACCCGTTGTTTCAGCATCAAATCCCTTTCAAAGTTCAACTCAATCTCGTCATTCTAGTGTTCGAAGGTAAAATTGATGCCACAACATAAGTGAGTTGGATTCGACAATTGGAGTCCTACTTCTTCGTCAACCACTTCGGTGACTCAAAGAAGATCATCTTTGTAGCATTAAAGATGTCCATTTGAGTGTCTCGCTGATGGAAAACCTTTAGTGTGAAACATGAGAAAAACTTCAATCCATTGAAACTTGGAATTCATTTGTCAGCACTATGCATGAGTACGACCCCCTCAAACACATAGTTGCGCTAGCATAAGAACCAAATGATTGAAGACAACACCAACGAGTTCCACCACACTACACATCTGCGTGAGGACACCGCAAAGTAACATAGGGTGCTGAAGAACATCAGTGGACTATCGCCTTCAATATGTGCCAAGATGTGGAGTTCTTGACTTCTTACATATTGAGGCAACCATATTGCAATGCAGAAAGATCAAAACCAAGGCAAAGATGAAGCATAAGTTTTCCTCTCCATCCAGCAACGTGCATAAGAGAAAACTCATGCCTAGTGCACAATCTAACCTTCCTATGCACAAGCAAAATGTGTCGATTAAGGGAGAACAACCTGAACATACCACAAAACCTCAGAAAGCTCTAGCGCTTTCAGCTTTATACAAAGGAAAGAAGAACCAGGGTGACCAGCGAGGTCATGCAATCTAGCGCTTTCAGCTTTATACAAAGGAAAGAAGAACCAGGGTGACCAGCGAGGTCATCCACATTGCACAAGCTTGCACAATGATTCCAAATGTCACACAAAACAATTTTTGACTTTGCAATCTACATCAGGTCCCACGCAAGTAGAGGACATTGAACCTGATGCTACTTGTATAAGCACTAACACCTTCGCCAACAAGAAATTGAGGACGGGGAACGCTTCTCCCACACCAGCTATGGGGTCAAGGGTCAGCACCTTCTTTTCGTCATTGACAGTGGAAGCCACAATAACATCAATACCCAAGATGCAATCCATCACCTAAGTCTTTCTATTGAAGCATATGCCTGACCATACACTTTCACATATGCAGTCAAAAGTCAAGGAGACTATGCAGGCAGGACACTCACTTGTGACGTCGTACCACTAGCGGTTTGTGACATTCTACTTGGAAGATTATATGTTCATGACCACCATGGTATATATCAAGTTAAGCCACATCGGTGGACCATCCATGTCAAAGACCGCGTCTCAACATTTTGGAGTCACTTCCAAGGATCAAACTCACTTTGGTCATTGCCAAACTATTTTGGAGTCACTTTGCTCTAGCACACAAGTTTGTGCTACTCGTGATCAACCTTGAGGCAACAACACAACCGAGCAACGTACACTAGCATCACAACATGCCACACAATCATCACAGCAACAGCTTAACAAGTTGTTGCAATAATCTAAAGCGTCTTTGAAGAAACAAGAGTCTTTCAACACATTGTGTGGTAAAGCATCGATCGATATGGTTCCTAGATCCTTCTTCTAAACAATTTGTGGCATCGCAAGTCTGTTTGGAAGAATGATGAAATCTGGCGCTAGATCCAAAAGCTACTTGATCAAGGCAAGATCACGCCAAGTTACTCTCCCTTGTAGCAACTCGATAGTCTTTGTGCAAAGAATGATAATTTATCAAGGCAAGATCGTGCCAAGTTATTCTCCTTGCAGCAACTCAATAGTCTTCGTCGCAAAGAACGAAGGCTCATGGCACGTGTGCATCGCCATCTTGTGCACAACGAAATAACAATGAAGAATCGGTATCAATTGTCGTGCATTAACGACCTCTTGGAACAGCTCCACAGTGCAAAACACTTCACTCAAATTGACCGAAGTCAAGTTACCATCGAGCACCGGTCCATCTTGAAGACATTTAGAAGACACCATATGCAATGAGAGGAGGGATTGTGCAAATGGTTGTTTATGTATTTTGACTTGACCAATGCGCTAACATTCATGTGCCTAATGAATGACATACGGCCTTCACCAACTCCATCATCGTTTATTTGGATGGCATCCTCATCTAAAGCAAGACTTGGGAGGAACATGTGGACCACGTCTCGCACACTCGCAAAAAACACAAGTTGTAAGCCAACTTAACCAAATGTATGTTCAGCGCCGTGCAAACTCAATAATTGGGCTACATCATCAACCGCACAAGCACCCATGTCGCTCCAAAGAAGATCGAGGTAGTTGGACAACTCCACGCAATCTCGCCGAGTTAAGGAGTTTTCTTGGACTTGAAAACTTCTACAGCAAATTTGTCCTTGGGTTTTAACTTTTCACACATATCATGGCCTTTCAGCCAAATCATGCACGCCAAAGTTGCATTCCATCAGACATTGGCACCACATAGTGCATTCGAGGAGCTCAAGCAACACCCATGTGCAAAAACTATTTTGGAAATGGCTGACATTTTCCACCCCTTTGATATCGAGATCAATGCATTGATGATGCACTTAGCACAAGTACTCACACAACATGGACATCGGTTCACCTATCACTCAGAGGCATTCCATGATAAAGTTATGCGCTACCCCACCTATGAAAAAGTTGTATGCCATTGTTCAAGAAGTTAAGCGATGGCATTCCTACATCTTACGTAAGGTGACAATCATTCACTTTCATAATAAGCCACTTTAGTTGATGTATACACAACAAGTTGAAGAACATGCTCCAAATGAAGTGGATGACTTCTTTGCAGGAATTCCATTTGGTGATTAAGCATAGGGGAAAATACAAGAAGGCAATGAATTGCCTCATTTACCCTCCAGTTCAGGTACTCATCACAATGCAACCATAATTTCTCTAGTAGAGCATCTCTTACTTAGAAAAATGTGACTTGGCACGGCCTATACTGTTATTGCACAGGGTGAACAAGTTTTTGATTTCCATATGTTCGACAAGCTTTTCTAAAAGATGGAATGCTTGTGTTCCTGATGGCGCGCCTAGCCAACGACACAATTAGAAGGTGCACTATGCCAAAACAGCCAAAGCATTGGCAGTGCTATGGCAACACTTCTACTGGCTCTCATGCAAATAGACATTAAGCGCCACTCGTGTCCTACATTCTTTGTTGCATCGCTAAGCCTATGTTTAGGAATCTAGGACTTAACACACCTTTTTCGGTTCCATCCACACCTTGAGAATCTATCAACATGGATTTCATGACCGGAACCTACAACAAAGCAACAAAATGACTGTGTTTGTTGGAGTGGATAGGTTTTAAAATGGCTATCATGGTTGCTTGCAAGAAGAGCAACATGCAAGACACCACACACTCATTATTCAATCATGTTTGGGTTCACTTTGCACTAACAATATCCATAGTATCTAATTGCGACCTGCTGTTTGTCTGTCAGTTTTGCATTCTTTGTGGGAAATGATGGATATACAATTGGCTGGTCTGCAACATTTGATCTTCCAACAAATGGACAAATGCTTGTTCATTTGTTGCACATGTATGATAGCTAACATCCACACCCCGGGATGACAATTTGTTTTACATCTTGCATGCCTACAATAGAGCTCTTGGCAATTCTACGAGGCATGGTTCATTTCAAACATGTCTTGACTTCTAACTAGTGGCACCCCTAGACATATCCTATTGCACGCCATCTGGCATAAAGTCGCGTACAAAAGAAAAGGAGTGGACAAAGTGCAAACATTTCTACAACACATCCAACATGTTCACTAGCAGGTTCAATAGATACTCTCGTGCCAACAACATGAATGCTCCATGCATCTACTATCCCCTATTGTAACCCGTTCAACCCCAAGGGAATAGCGTACATGCATGCTTCGAGCATCTAGAATCAAAAGGTCATTTGCATCCAGATCCAAACTTCGGAAACCCGCTTAGATAGTGTTACTCCCTCTTGATCACAGGAATCCTCATTCTCAGCCTTGCTGCACATTGGACACATAAGTACCATATCCTATTCTTTCTCGTAGCTAGAAGAAACATTATTCTAGACTCTAGTAAGTTCCGCATTGGAATGCATTATGGTTTACCACTATTAAGTTCTTCATTGCATGTCCTCTAACCCCGTAAGTTACTAGCTAAGTAATTGGGTTTCCCTCCGTGCCTCCATCCTGGGCCTGTGGTGCAGATCAGGGTACACACGGTGTGCAAAATTGGGTGCATCTCTTGTGCGACCCAAATTTAATTAGGTACGCACACCCCAACAACATTGTTTCTATCTAGAGCTGGATTTTGCGAAAATATGAAGCAAGTAGTTTTTCAAGGCAAAGAAAAACGAGACATTTGCAAACACTGATTCTGTAGAAAAAGGGAATTAAAACACTGGTTTTAAGCCAGCGTTTCCCACAAGAAGGGAATTAAAACAGAGGAGAGATTCTCATACTTAATGGGAGAACAATTCCCCTGTATTGAGATTAAGAATAAATTTAAGCTAGTAAATTCAGATTTACTATTAACAAATCTCAGAGTTTGATTCCATATTCTCCAACTTTAAGCTTGACATCACTCCTTCCTCACATTGTTGGTGGGACTAGAGGTGGAATTATAACAAAGCTTTCACTCAATATATATATTCAGATGGTGAATGGACAAACTCCTCTGGTGGAAAAAGGTTAATGAGTTTGAAGCTTAAGTCTAAGCCTAAACTCTATTTGTTCAAAATATGGGAGATTTGGAAAGCCAGTGTCAAACTTCAAAGCACTGGTGTTGCTTGGTCCTTGATACACGAGGATTAGCCCCTGACAGAAGTGATGCAGGAGTATGCAATGGTATGCTGCAGTCAGAAATAGTTAGAAGATATACTTAGTAATAAAGAAAAGCATGATCACAAATAAAATAAGAGTCGGTTGACATTGATGTTGGAGTTAGCATGGTAGAAGTCCTCTTAGAATAAGATGAGTCTGGTTGGACTTACATATGCAAAGAGTGTAAAAATGAGCATGGCGTATAATCTAGATTTTCTAGAGAAAGATAATAATGGTAATTTAGAAACGCATGTAGTTTTTCTATATGAGAAAATTGAATGCAAATATGTAAGCAAACAGGACTTCAGGTGTAACTTGGAAGTGAATGAGAGAACAAATTACAAGAAAATCTGTCTTGTTCAAGTGATGTGTTATTTGCGGGCAACTCTATGGTAAGTTCAGAATATTTGTTTTCTCTGTGCTTTGGTTAGTGTTAGCCTGATCCCTCCCATCAAGAAGACCGGCTCATCGTGGTTTGTCATAGCTTCTTGTGTTTTGTGTTGTGGACTTGAGTTTGCATGGCATGACTTTTGGTACTGTTGCAAAGCTCAGACTATCTGACATTCGAAAAAAAAGCAATATGTGAGCACGTGTCAAACGTCCCAGGTGCTGGAAAGTTGTTATGTTAGCCATGGATGGTTGAATCGATAAAGTTTAATAATTGGTTAGAATGATATTTTCTATCATCTGTAGAAATTTTGTAGTGCAAGTTTACTTGGTTATCAAATACACAGCTCAAGTTTCACTTGTATTGATAGAATCTCAAATATTGGCCACATGTCCTCTAAGATGTTATTCAAAGTAGAGACAACAGTCATGGAGTTCAATCATCTCAAAAACCTGATTTCTTACTAGGACATTGCACCTTACACAGTCAACCAAGCACCTGCATATTGCAACATGCTCTCAAAAGCCTTGGCTAAGGTTCATTATATTCGGTGATGCAAATGAGAGAGCCACCTTAGTGTTTTGGAGGATTGGGGTGACAAGCAGGCCACCTCATTGTGGAATGAAAAGTATCCCATTGCACCACTCATTATATCGTGAGGTGACAGGCAGCAGGACATAGGGACATATGGTGTTTGTTATACAAACTACAGTAATAAAGGAACATCATTTACAGAATAGTAAATAAATACAACATAGCATTAAAGAACATGAGAGTAAAAACAGGATTATAACATAAGGTAGTGCTCAATACAAGTGTTTAGTACAGGAAGAGTCTGTTACACAGCACCCCTACCCTGACATACATCATTCTATTTATATGACAAGACTCAACAGTGGTTGGCTGAAACAACTGTCAATAATGAGCATAACTTACGAGAGTCATTACAACACTACCTAAAGTCAACGAGAGAATAACGATAACAAAGTCTACTACCAAAACATGTAATTAATAATATGTTGCTGACAATTACAATACTAACATGACAATCTACATTCGGAAAGTAAATGATGACAATGACAATATTAACAAGACCAGCCTCGGACTGAGTGGGCACATGTAGTAAGAAGGATGATTATCCACCATCACCCACCAGATTAATTGAGAGCTTTCTTAGGCATCAATTGGATCATTGACTCATTGCAATTTAATGCAAAAGACATGTGGTTTATCTTGTTCCCTCAACCCAGGAGGTAAGAAAATGTTGTTGATCTTGGAATTTTGGACTTTGTTTTCATTTTCCCATTATCAGCAATTATTAAGATGTACTTGATGATAATCATTTTTTTAGGTAGTATTTTGATAATGCACCTCACGCCCTGTCCTGACAGCTTTTACAGGGGCATGAATCCATTTTATGGTTTGTTTTGGATAAAATACATGTAGTATGATGTATTATTAGTGCAACTTTTGAAGCATTTTAACAAGTTATGGGAAAAAAGTAAAATTCGTCTCATCCAAACTGTATTTCCCAAGAACAAAAGGTATGGCATACCTATTCCAAGACAAGGGATGCACTTGCTAACAACTTCACGGCCTTTTTTGTGTAGTAACTAGCATATCCACTTCCTTGACAACTCCGACACTTACCAGTCCACTCATAGACAACTTCCTTACAATACTGCAAAAGAAAAGACAACCAACCATGTGACATCATAACATCGAGAAAAAATAAACTAGAACACAATGAATCAAAAGCAAATATAACAAAATTACCAAACAGCTTCCCCAACAGATATTGACTTGTAAGTCAAAGGCTAACATTGCATCAATAAGAAAAATCAAAAACACTTATTTAGTGACAAGGAGCATGGCGAAAAAATGACATTCGTGATGTGATCTTGTATAATCACATGATGTAGAAAAATAACAGCCTATATGCCTCATTCCTTCAATTTGAAACTATAATATAAGCTTGTAAGTCAACAAAAATGTATGATTAAATAATAAAGGAAATATGTACACATACAAATTCCAAAGGTTAAAGTGCCATACTTGCCCAAATGGAATGGACAGTTACTCTACCATCTGTGAACAAAAATTGCTATGCTCCTGGCCAATAAACTGATAAATATGTCATCTATGCAAAATTAATTAACAAGAAATTTTTCATTACGGAAATTTAATATTTGAGAGGACCGAACAAAATCGCTTTGACCCTGTTTCTCAATTTGGGCCCCCATTTATTATTTATATGATGACCATTCATTCGCAATGCTTGAACTACAATAAGAGATTTGCAGCAGAATAAACTTTGAATATTATAATTTGGACATAAATTTGCCTAATTCATAATACCATTCAAAAATTCGGTCTAAAGAAAAAAAAATTCAGTTTTAAAGGAGAACAGAGATGCAAGGGATCATGGACTTTACAGTAATGTTCACTGGTAGGTCACCACAGTTGACAAGAACAATATATTTGTTGCAGTGAAGAGGATAATAATGTACAAAGTCCACTGCAGAGGAGAGAACACTATGCCAGTGCATTATGGGAATGGAACAACTCGGTGAGGGGAGAAGAATATATAGGTCTGCTGTGGAATGCAGATGGGATAAAATATATGAGAAAAAAGATCAATTATAAATATGAGATGTCATGTTCAGCAAAAATAATGAAGGAATCATCAACAAACAACAGCCACCACTTTAAATTAAATTGTGCTTTTGTTAATTTCTTCAGCCCACATAAGAATTGCTTCAAAACAACATTTTAACACAACCAAATTTCTAACATAGCTTGGAACATTCATAATTATTTGGCATTAGTAACATTTTTAGGAAGATGTTTTAAAAATGAAGAGCACCTAGTTATCTACATACAAACGGAAAAATACAAGGCACCTACTCTAGAACTTTAATATCAACAGCACACACACCATGCAAGTCACTAAAAAAATACACAACAAATTCAAGACAAATACAGGCATCACTTAAAGTTCATTATCGTAAGGCATCATTAATTTAGCAATTCACCCAATTCTATCTTCTCCACCTAATCTGAAAAAATAATCATTAGATCAAATCAATAACTCAATGCAGTCTTCCCTATCTAGAACAAAATAAATAAGTTAATAACCATCAAATCAAATCAATGACTCAATGCTGTCTTCTCCGTCTAAACCAAAACAAAAAACCATTAATTAAATCAATAATTCAATGCAGAGCTTAGTCCATCTTGTACAAGAAGTTCTCAAAATTAGAGTTAGCTTCAGCTTGGACAAGGGCATGCAACCAACCCTAAGCCCTATCTTGATATAAGGATATTCATCTCAAATCAGGAAATTTGATACTAGAGTTCCACCTCAAACAAGAAATTTTCAATGCCAAGGCTCTTTCTCACTCAAGGGATGTGGAACCAGCATTGAGACCCATCTTGATACAAGGAGGCCAATCCAATACAAGGAAAGATAACCAAAACCTCAACCCCATTTCGAGATATAAACAAATGTTCATGCTCGTCGCCATCTTGGAAACTGAAATATACCAAAATTGACCAAAATTGGCCCCATCATAGGAGAACAGAATCTCGCAATTCAGCATTTTCTTGAAACACAAGATATACTAAAAGCAGGCCCCATCTTGAGACAAGGAAGACACCAAAACCAGGCCCACTATCAGTACACAAAATAATACTAGCACCAGGCCTAGTCTTGAGAGAAGGAATGAAACCAGGTTTAAGAAATCATAGCTCATAACACTCTAATTCATCATTATTTTAGAAGTACAGTAACAATTGCTCGTCAATACACAATAGAAGCGACAATTGGTCAAACAAATCAGCAAGCCCTAAAATTTCTAGGTCAACACAAATCAGGTTCAGTCAATAGATAATTATTCAATCCAACACAATAAAATCTGCAGTCAAAATGGTCAATGCATTGGTACAACAGTCAAGAAAGTCAACACGGAAATCATCATCGGTCAATGCAATTAAACAACAGCTTTTTGGCTCAGTGCAGAAAAATAGGAAGTCAAACAGAGGTCAAAACATGTCCGGAGGTTAGCCATAGCAGATCTGCCTTGCCAGTGTCAAAATTGACATCAGCTGCAGGAATGTCTATGAAATCCCCTTTTCCTCCTTTGAGATCAGCAAAGGTCAAAAGAGATAATTATCAAATTACACAAGGAATCTGGTCATGCTTCAAATCAGCAATGGCATTTGTGGATCAAGATTGACTGTGCTAAGCTTGAGATGGATTGGATCTCAGATATCCCGCCAAAAACAAAAAGCCCTTAGCTGTGAAGTTCCACTCGAGATGGTGCAAAAGCACAGAAAGCTACGGGTCCCTTCAAAACATGTACTTGAATGTTCTTCAGGATAACTATATTCTCAGAAGCCCTTTGGCTCTGGAATTGGCTTAGACATGGAAGTGACCTTATTAAGAACAGCCTACCCCATATTGTTACCAGTGAAGAAACTGCTCTTTTCAAGAAGGATTCTTGAGATCACCAGCCCTCGCCACCATTTCTGGCTTGGCATCTTGACTTGGTTAGCAGTGAACTTGTCTTTGACAGAGGGTCTGATTCAAAGTGGCTGATTCTGGGGAAATTACAAGGCACGGTCTCATCCAAAAGATTTAGCAGCCACCTGATTTGTGGCGGCGTTATTAACCCGAATTTATGTCATAAGTTGCAATTAATTCTACAAAGCAGACAGCATTCCATCAATTTTTAGGACCAATAGGGCCGGCTTCTGCATGGGAGTGGAACCTATTTTGTTACAGATGGATAGCTTCATTTTCATAACAAGAAAAATGCCGTGGCTAGAGACCCAACTAAAGATCTACTTCAACCAATATACCCTTAGGCACAACTCTACATAATGTAGAAATACAAGTCGGAAAAGGCGGACAATTAGCTAGAGCGGCGGGTGCTGTAGCAGAACTGATTGCAAAAGAAGGCCAATTGACCACATGGGTGATTAATGAGAAATGCCCATGTAATCATCTCCTCTCTTGTAAGTATCTAATATCATCAATATGTATGTGCAATAGGCCTAGTTTGCTGGTGCCTCACCGACAGCATGTAAATTTAGACTAATCGAGGTGGATTCAGTTCACTGGAGCCTCACTAACTGCAAGTAAATTAGACTAATTGAGATAGATTTTGCATGCCTATCGCTGGGATGATTTGCATGTGATTGGCCTTATCCATGCAGCACACATCCTTTGTAATCAATCTAATTATAATCAATTCCCATATGTTATGCAAATGTAGCTGAACATGATTTTTAATAATTATATGTCAGCATGCGTAGTGTACTTAATTAAATTTTGTTAATATGGGTAATGCCTTGACAGTTGTAGTCTAACCAATGCACCTCTTTGTCAACTAACCTATGTAGAATGAGTTCTCGTGTTGTCATAATCTTCCCATACCATAGCTAGTTAATGTACACTACTCAGATCAATAAACTTCCATTTATCTCAATTACTTGTGGCAAATCTCTGCTATGTTTATCCTGTTGTAATTACTTTACTATTGTGTTCTTTATTGGTACAACAGTTATGGCATCGTTGCCGGTATAAGGTCGGTTGAGTAGAACATTTAATCGACAATAACCATTGACAACAACGCACCAAGATGGAGGGTGAATGGGCCAACCAGTTGAAAAGCCATGGGAGGACATCTAGGAAAGAGGAGCAATCAATCAATGACTTCAATTTTTTTTTGGTGCATATCCGTAAGAGTACATGTATGAGAGAAATCCAAGAAAACCCAGATGTCTAAAAACATTGTCTGGGACAACATGGCCTGAAGCAAACACATTGAACGGTTGATGTGCAATCTACCCAAGATATTGGTAAGGCGATAATATATCATTCTTCAAGATCTCCATGCTGGAAGAAACCAAGAAGTTGAATGAGAAAGAATTTCATGGATGTATGAGAGGTTATTGGTGTTAGGGAGAAGAACAATTTGAGGACCGGCATTAGACAAGGAAATATGCCCTTGAGCCCAAATACAAACAAATGGAGATGCTATCGAGTGTTAAGGAGAAGAACAAGAAATAAGAAGATTGATTTCATCTTATAGAGCAAAGCAAGCAAAGACAAAAGCTCTGGGAGGCAGATTATAGTCTGCCACCAAAGGATTCATCGGAATTCTGAAAGTGGGTTGAGATTGTGGGGGAATTTCCTATCTAGACAAAGGAAGTGCAACCCTTGCCTACTAGGTTGGGTTGGAAGAGGTTGCAAAAAATTGAATGATAGTTACCCCCATGGAAAGAGGGAAGCCCGTCTTGAGATGGAACCTAACAACTTCTTCACGTGCAAGGAAAGACGTTAGGGAATCTCAACTTTAAAATCCCACCAAGAGAATCCTTAATTTTGTGGAAGATGTCTTCTAAAACTAGATTACATAACTTAAAAGACAAAATCGTTCATTACGGTGACATCTAAATCTTAATTATTATAATTTTTATTTGTTATAATCATAGTTACCTAAGTCTCGGGGACAGGGGAGAGAGACGGAGGGACAGATTTCCGGGACGAGGAAAAAATTCCCAAATTTTGGGGACGGCAAGGGGACAACTATTAAAAATAATATATATAGTATTAATATTTTAGCTTTATTTAATGAAATTTAGGGATTTAAACTCTTTTCAAATACTTTCAAGATTATAATTTAATGTTCTTCGTAAAAATAACAGCCTTTCAAAAGTAAAAACATCATAAGGTTTTTGAAAGATAAAAAAAAATAGGGCACGTCCTCGAAGTCCCCAAGTCCCCGAACCGTTCGGGACATCCGGGAAATCACCAAATTCTAGGGGATGCGTCCCCGCTTAACGTCGGTTATAATGAACTTACAAAATCATACAAAGTAGCTTGCCATAGTTATCAATACTCATTTTACTCACCATTTAATATATCTTTGAGTTCTAAATTGGAAGGTACAAAAATTGTGAGAGAATGCACCGTGAAACTAAAAAAATAGAAATTTCAGTAAGATCTAGAAAAACAAGCATACTGAAAACTCAAACATTTGCTTCAAAAAAAGATATTAGGAAGTATAGTAACTTTTGAGACAAAAGGCAACATAAAACTAAAATATAGAAACTTCACTAAAACAAAGTTAACTTTGAGAGAGAACGACTATATTGAAAACTCTTAGCGTTTACTTCAAAGCTAAAAAATTAGAAACTATAGTTATTTAGTAAATGAATAGAAGTTTGACATTTTAGATAAACAACATATAAAATTTTATAAAGCGATGAGAAATATTGTTTTTTAGAGTTTTTATAGGAATACAAAGCTTTAACTCCTTAAGTTAGGTTATTTTAATTTCTTTCACCGATTTAATTCATAAATACAAGACATCTTCTTTACTTCTAGGATTTCTTAGAATGCCCTCCTTGAACCCATATTTCCCTTAATGATTCCTTTGTTGAGAACATAAGGCAAATTGAAGACTTGCTAATCAATAGCAAAAAGGAGTCAAGAATCACAGGCCAACCAAGAGAACGAAGCGGAGTAATTGACAAAAGAGGGTTAAAATACCGCATGATTGCCCTAATCGAGGGAAGAATCGAAGTTAAAGGCATGTCCAATAGTGTTAAGAGAACATCAAAACATGCAAGACAAACTTTCTAGATGAGGGAGAGTGCACGAGAGGAGCAGCTTCAGAGACCAATATAATGATCGCTAATCTATAAAGTTATAATTGGTAGAGACAAAAACTGTTGGATTTTACCGGTGATGGGTCGAGAACCTTGTCCAACACTATAGAACGTGCATAACAATCTGCACTACTAATGGGCATGCTAATGAACAACATTGGCTTTGGTGGTTTTGGCCACACTTAAGAGTGGTAGAAATTGATAGGTAGACAAAACACGGCAAAAAAGCGAAACACTTGAAAGAAACTTTGGCAAGCATTTGTAGAAAAATTAATTTTCTCTATGACGACAACCAAATCATCACCGAAAATTTACAACACACGGCAAGGAGCATGAGCCCCTACACGCCTACAACAAAAGACTCGAGTTGTTGGGGAAAGTCGAGAAAGAACCAACCAATAGATCGAAAAAAATTGTGGTTTGCCAAGATTGATATTCTCCCTACCAAAAGGAAGGTGGTTCCACTCTAATTGTACGAGGTTGTGCACAATAGAGCAATGGAACAAGATGTCCATGTAGACAAGAATGCAATCGACAACTCCAATGAAAATGATCCAACATCCATGGAAGCACTCAAGAAAGATATGTTAAGAATGATGTGGGAGCGGAAGGAGGACACAAAGAAGGATGGGAAAGACATGGGGTGCACTAAAAAGACCACATAACAGCCAACTGCCTACAGAAATTTTTCTACAATATATGTCAAGTAACAAGTCATTTTCTCAAAGATTGCTGTGTGACAACCCTGAAGAATAAGAGAACACAGGTATTATTCACACATGGTGAACCTTCCACACAACCCATCAAACCCTCAAGTTCAACCAATTGTACATTGTTGAATAGTAACATGAGCTACTTCTAGGAAATATAGGAACCAGAGAAACAATAATAGACACAATAACAATAATAGTGGGGGCAATTGAATATGGTGTGACCCTCAAGTTCAACCAATTGTACAAGATTGAAAATGTAATGAATGAGGGCATTTCATAGGAGACTCTCCCACCAATCAAAGCAACGTAGGACTTCCCTACTAATGATGTGCGCTAGGGAACTATACGATGCTAATTGCACAAATGTAATGTCCCCTCTTAGGACAATTTAGAAAATGGAGAAGTACTTATCAAGATCAAGCAAAGAATGGATAAACCCTTTTGTTTCAACCTAAAATATCCCAATGTCACTAATTTCAAACCCAAATGGGTTTGGAACTAGCCAAGGTGATGGGATAGATTGGAAGAAAACGATTGGAATTTAAACAAATTCAAATCAGATTTTTAACATCTGAAAAATAATTAATATTCAAACCCCAACTGCTGCAATTTTCCAAAATTCATATCTTGGGCTAGAGAAGTCCAAATGAGCTGAAATTTTGGATATTGAGCCACAAAAATATGAAAATAATATCCCAAAGTCGGTTTTTGCACAACCAACATAAAACCCTAATTTTGCCCTAAAAATTAGGTCGCCCGACACATTTAGGGCATCAAATCAGCTCCAAAAATTATGAAGTTAATTTCCCCTTATTCCTCCTAATTTCTACAATCAAAACCCCTGTCAAATTGATCCCATTCAATCCTTTTTTAGATCTGATTTTTATAGCAGTTAATTAATTAATAAATCACCCAAAACAATTGAAACTTCAAAAATTAATATCTCACAAAATACTTGGAGTTTTGGCATGAAACGAATTGCACAATAAAGTAGAAATCATGAGCTTTCAAATGAACTAACAAACTGAATTTTTTGAACACTGAAACCCACTCAAATCTGCCCTTGAAATCTGCCTCCAAGTCGCTAGGGTTAGAATAAAATATTTAAATAATTTCCAGCTCACAAAACCCTTCCAAAACCCTCAAACAATCAGCCCTTGATTTGAAATAATTGATTAAACACAACAGCAAATAGATCTAGCATAAACAACCTCAAAACATGATAGATCAAACCCCAAACCAAGTCGATTTGCCTCTAATAAATTGCAGCAGTGATAAAGAACACAAAAGTACCACAAACCATCCACTAACATGCAAATTTACCCTTCCAATAAATGCGCCAACACCCTAGAGCAAGTTGCCAATGCTAGATGTATAAACCATGCATAAACACACCCAACACAAGATGGAGAGAACAATGGAGTCTTCAATATTCTTCAATAATGGATCCAAATGAGAGAGAGCACAATGCAAGAACTAGGGCATACATCCCATTTCTCCAAGCATGGAGAGATATCAAAATGATCAATCAACATAACCCTCTAAAGGAAATGTGACCTCCTTTTATAGAACTAAGGGGTCCAATATCCAATGATCGACATTTTCCCTTTTGAAAAGAAAACATAAACTTTTATTATAATAAATATTTAATACTAAGACTATGTGCACTTTATTATTTTTAATTAAATAATAAAGATAACTAGCCTATGTGCACATTAGCTAACTAAAGAGCCCTCCAAGGGGTTACAAAATAGATAACAAACATCTTAGGAAAAATTTCGAGCTCAATCCTCGAACTCATTGGGTTGAGGGTCTTCAAATCTTCAATGTGGAAAATGTCCCGAGAAGGGGACATTACCACAAAGCAATCTTCGGAGAAAAGTTCAACATGATTTACATTGAAAACACGGTCATGGCAATCATGCATTCACAAAGTTAAGAAAGCACAATACCTAGGGACAGATAAGAGAAGGTTGATTGAAGCAAGGGTTGAGGTGGATAAAGCTATGACCAACAAACACAAACACTCACACGAACATATGAGTACGGTGGACCGGGCAACTAAAATCAGACAATAATAGCACAAGTCGGCAAGCTATGGCTTTGTTGAAGGTAGAAAACTTACTACAAAAAAATCTTGGCATCGAGAATGCAAATACCACTATCATAAACAATACCCGAGGACATGTCAAATACAGAGCAAGCAACAACACACATTGGAGGTCAACAAGGAGAGATTGGACCTCATAGTGGAACACCCATTGTCAAGTGACCAAATAATCGACCCTATGCTCTTATCAAGAAACTAGCACATGAGTGAGTTGTTGTGCACATGGAGATATTGGGGTGACATTTACCAATAATACTACTCTACAAATGGTTGAGGAGGGGCGAATGAAACGCCATGAGAAGGACTTTGCTTTTCTTGAACAACGGATGCAAAGGGAAGATGTGAATGAGGAAAGGTTGATCAAAATTGAAGAACAAAAGATCAATGTGCAAGTCAATTTGGTTTTAGCTCTAAATTCTATAGGGTGGGCCATGATTAAGATTAGTGAATCATTTTCCAACAATAAATGATTATTCTCCTTATGTAGCCTTTTCTCATCTTATAGGCAACTTTTGTCAAGTTATATGTGTGACATGACCTTTAATAAAAATTGAATTACCTACTTGAGTTCTAGCTCATTGTTATTTCCAAATAGTAGTTGTTGCTCTAAATGTAATCATAAAGTTCATCCTGCAATTTATTGTATAAGATGAAATTTTAATGTTATTTCTTGTCATCTTTGTTGAATTTGATAAAACCATATTGTATGTTGATGTTACAATTTGTTGTTATATTTTGTAGTCAAAGTGCAAGCTTCTCAATGACATTGATCAGGATTTGATTGTGGATTTGTCATTTTTGTAGGGAGGATTTTGCATTGTCATCTTCAACAACATTTATTCTCATCAAATGAATTCTAATTCAGCAAAAATAATAAAAATCCTCATGGCAAGTGCATCTATTATTGTCCAATTGGCATTGCAAATTTGGTATGATATTCAAGGTTCAAACAATATGCAACATGTATCAAAGAAACGTAAGATATGTTCATCTGCAAGTACAGAGTCTTCAAATGTTGAAATGGATGGGGAAATCTACGCAATCACTTCAGAGCAAGAAAACACAATCCTTGAAACAAATTTATCAAATTCTCAATTTGAAGGGAGGATTTACAATGAATGGTATATTAAGCCTCGTTCATTGCATTGGTGGAACCACTATATTTTTAAAGTTACATGTGATGATGAACGATTTTGTAGCATTTTTAGGCTTCCCTATTCATTATTTACATCTCTTTGTGAATTGTTGAATGAAGACCTTCGTCAAGGTGATATATCGTTATCATTGGCAAGATCTATAAAGGGTAGGGTGTTTTCAGTTGAGAAAAAAGTGGCCATTGCAGTTTTGCGGTTATCGTCTGGAATGACAATGATTGCCATTAGTGAGCTATTTGGTTGTGGGAAGTCAATAGTGGTAAGAATTATAAATAACTTCATTAATTCTATGTAATGTCCCTCTTTTCAAAGCGGAGAGTGAAGACCTTTGGCCCATTCTTACCCGACGGCCAAAGGGTGAAATCAGGGTAATTAAGTTTTATTTATTTTATTTGTATAGTGCAAAATATTAAAATATAAAATTATAATGCACATACAATAAAATAATGAAACTTAATAAAAAATTAGAACTTGGGCAAAGTCAATTAAAAATTAAATGTATTCATCTAGTGGAAAATGCAACTTGCCCAAGTAATGAAAAAATAGAAAAGTGTGCCATAAAGCCTCCTTAGAAAAATGCGACTGGCCTAGGGAGAGTCAAGTTATTTTATTGGATGTTTTTGGAGGTTGTTATGGGACATTTCTCCTTTATATGGAGAGGTCGACTTGAGGAGAGGATATCCAAATTTTTATTATCATATTTTCATTGCAAAGAGCTTCCAACTTTTGTAAAAATTCCAAGGACGAAAACCCTTGAGAATTTATCTCTTGCAGGACGAAACCCCAAGGATTGAAAGGAGATTACACTTATTGATTTTCAGCGAGCTAATTCAGATTTTCAATCAAGTTTCCAGCAGTATTTGGTGTTCTTTTGGTAATTTATTTGCAGTAGTTGGATCGACCCAATCTAGGGGCTGTTTGGGCATATTCCAGAGGTATTTTCCTTTGAAAATTATTGTCAAACATCTCTATATTTTTATAAATAAAGGAGCTGCAAATTTATAATTTTCTGAGCAATATTTGAGGGGTTTCCAGCCAGTTTACAATCAGATTTCAGATCTGTTTTTCTGAATTATTTATCTGCAAATAAATCTGATTTCTAGAATATTTTGGCTTTTAAAAATATTAGAAATCGATTGGGGTAGAAAGTATAATTTTTTGGAGTTACTATTTTCTGAGCAATATTTGAGGAGTTTCAGCCAATTTAGGATTAGATTTCAGATCTATTTTTCGGAATTATTTATCTGCAAATAAATCTGATTTCTAGCATATTTTGGCTTTTAAAAATATTAGCAATCGATTGGGGTAGAAAGTATAAATTTTGGAGTTACTTGCATTGAGTTTTATCCAAAACCCTAGTCGCTTTGGCTGGAATAAAATCAGATTTGCCCTAGTTCGATTTCCAAGGATTTTAAACAGCCCTAGTTTGTCAATTACAATCCATAAAAATTCTGCTTTGGAAGAAAGAAATTGTTTGGGATCTTTCATTCTATGCACAATCGTTTGAGAAGTCATATACAATGGCCAAGTAACAATTTAATGATTGAGCATGTGAAAGAAGGTTTTCGGAAAAAACAAGGCTTTCCAAATTGTTGTGGTGCTATAGATGTAACTCACATCCAATTTGAACTTCCATCTAATGAGTGTTCGTCTGATTGGTATGACAAAGATCATAACTATAGTATGTCATTGCAAGCCATTGTTGATAGTAATATGTGTTTCATGGATGTTTTCACTAGGTGGCCTGGTTCAGTCAATGATACTAGACTCTTGTGGAATTCTTCTTTTTACAGATTGTGTGAAGGTGGGGAGAGGCTAAATGGTCCTTCCATTTCCATTGGTTCAACAACCATGAGAGAATATATTATTGGTGATGGCAGTTATCCATTATTACCATGGATAATTACTCCTTTTCTGGAGCGTCAACAAACAATCAAAGAGATTTCAATTTTAAGTTATCCTCAACAAGAATTGTTGTTGAATGTGCATTTGGAAGGCTAAAGAACATATGGCACATTTTTCATTCCAAGATTTCTCAACCTAATTTGCAAATGCTTGCCAAAACCATTTTTGTGTGTTGCATATTGCATAATATGTTGTTAACATATGAAGAGGATGATTGTGATGCACTTGATGTCAATGACAATGAATACAATGTATCAACCAATGAAGAAGGCTCAGTGATCCAACTGCAACATTAGCTCGATTGGCATTAATGGAATTTGTCAATGGAAGGAATGGACTGGACCATGTAGAATGAAAAAAATTGCTTTAACTATGCTTTCACATTTTGCAAATAATAATGGATAATCATTGCTCTAATGATACAGCCTGATTTTTGTCATTTCAATTTCAAAAAATTAATTAGAGAGACTTGAAATGCAATTTAAGAGTGAAAATTGAAACAGAGTGTAATGGATTTTTGATTCCCGTGATGTTGGGACTGATTAAGTTTTGGTTTAAGAAGCATGAGATCTTTCATGGTTAGTTTTGTGTTAAGGTCCTTCATGTGGTTAATATTTAAATGAATGCTTGATTACATCAATTAGCAGGGCAATGAATGAAGCATTGAAGGTTTGTTAATCTATGCTCAATCCATTTTAAAATTTTGTGAATGGTTATTGTACTTCAAGGTTACTGGATATTTCTGTAAAATAACAATGGCATATCTTGCTTAGACTGATTTGCAGGCAAAATGAATGAAGCCCCTGTTTCAGTTTGCAAGCTTTGTCCTAGAAAGGAAGGCCGTGTTTCATTCTCTAAGCTATGGTCTAGAAAAGAAGACCGGTTTCATTCACCAAGCTCTGGTCTAGAAACGAATACCTTGTCTTTTTCTCCAAGGTCTAGCCTATTAATACTTTTCGGATTACTGGAATTTGGTTTGTAGGCCTCTTTGTGTTTGTAGTAGGTCCATTGACTGCTGAACACAAGACCCTCTTCTTTTCTTCTAATGTCATGCTTGGGTTCTCATCTGTTCTCTTATATATGTAAGGAGTGGTCTTTTCTCAAAGCTTGTAATTGGTCCCGATTGCTGGTTTCTTTTATTGGTCTGTTTTGAGAAAAAAGGAGGAGCTGCACTATTCAGACCTGATTGATCTCTACAGGAAGATGACTGAGTTAAAAAGGTGAACCTTTTTGCATTGTCATTTTCCTTCCTTCAAATTTTATCAAACTTCTGCCTCATTACTTCTATATCTTGAGGAAGCCCGAATGAAGCCCTGCTTTGCAAGGAAGCTGGGACATTGATGCTGGTGTTTATATTCACGTTTTTATTATCTTCCTCTATGAAACCATTGCTAAACATTGAGAATTGTGAATCTCTGTTTGAGAAGACCCCTGTTATTTGCAGCAAGTTCTTTGTTTTTCGAGTATTTGCAGCGAGCTCAAAACAGTTATGCATGGGACCATAAATAAGTTTTAACTCCTGTAATTTCTCTGCAGTACCCGTTCAAAACAATTATGCATGGGACCGCAAACTGGTTTAAGCTCCTGTTTTTGCACAGCAGCACCAGTTGAGTAAAAATAGCTAGCCCCCAGCATGGGACCACGGCCTAACTCAAAATTTAGATTTTAGAGATTCTTTTCACAATTTCTGATTTGCAAACCATATAAGCTTTGATACAACGACTGTGTTCAACCCACTTCGTTTTATCAGAATTCCCGGTCAAACTTCCAGACCCCCTTTGGAGACAAATTCGAAGTTAAGAAATCTTAAAAATTATGTAGAACATACTTTGACTCGGAGAATCACACCTAAATACAAATCAAACCCTAAATACCAATAGATACAGTATTTAAAGTTAAACTAACCTCCTTCGCGGGATTGCACTGCAATCTTTTGTCGACGACTTCTTTGGACACAGGAGTCGAGCCCGGGTACATAATAGGTAATGGCAGAGCATCGTCCTTACTCAATGAGCTATCCTTACTCCCTGATCGCCTATCCTTGGCATCAACCCTGGTTACTCGTTTTCTATCTACTCCAACCCCAGCGGAATTCGAACTGGAGTCCTGTGTATTTCCAACGCTACTTCTACCTGGAGAAGTAGGAGAAGAGCCGTTTAATATCGCGTCCGCAATTCTGAATAGCAGAGGGGGCCGAGGCTCGGGAATGGCAGGCACGCTCTGACAAATGACGGACTTTCTAGAACTCGGGCGCCATGATAATGATGGTGGTGATTTTTGACAGAAATGTCTGGGTTTGGTGAGGAAGAGAAAAAGAGTGGAGCCGGAATTTTCAACATTTGACGAAGATTTTAAATGGGCAAATGACGACCATTATTTCTCTGTGGAGACAAGATTCTCGACAGTGTGTGGATTTGTCGACGAAACTCTCAATCTCATCTGTTTCTGTCAATATAACTGTTACTCCAAAATCTATTTTTGACGGGGCGGGGAATTCTACTTATCGTCGTGTTTGAAAAATAAAATAATTTGCGTGAATGCACTAGTGGGCCCCGCCACACTCTGGACCTCGTGGACGAATTGGAATCATATTTATTGATTGTGTGGACCTTAAGTTGAGGAGCGTAGAAGAGTGTGTCACATGGAAAAAAATATATCTTTTAATAGATTTTGTTATTTTTAATCTAAATAATTTTTTTAAGATATATACTAGCAATTGCATGTGTACAATGCAATGTGAACGCCGAACGGTATATGTTATTTGATTTAGAGGGATAGTTATTGCTTGTGTAGTTGATGTTGATAATGGGTGTGATTGAATTTGTTAAGTGTAGGAATATAGATGAACCACTTCATTTAAAGGTTCCATCTCTACATTTCAAACTTGTTACAAATTCATATATATACATTTGCAAATCTCATATCATGAGTGGTAGCGCTTTGCTGTCAATTTTATAAAGTATTGTTTTTTTGCCTCAATAATTGGTGTATCCTCCCAATCCATTGCATCAAATTTAGGGGTGTTCTCAAGCCATAATAAACTGTGGACATGTGTGGAGCCTCTATGTTACCATTCATATGTGTGAAATGCGGGAATATAAATATTAGCTATGTAGTTTGAAACAAATAAAAAAGTAGATTTTATTACTTGTACCAAAAGTCTACTACTCCAAGTTCCTTTTGCAATATAAACATGTTTGATATTCTTTTTTTCCTATGGGGTGTATTTCCAATGTTTTTACTGCTTTTGGTAGGTCCTTCTGGCCTCTTCTCGGAGCGTTCAAATCCTTTGACCTTTCATTTGACATTTGATATGGTTGATTGAAGTTATTTCTTTTTATTGTTCAAGTACCATCACATGCAAAGTCTAGTGATTACCTCCCTCCTCGTTTTAACATAGATACATCTATCTGCAAAAGAAATTTTCTGAATTGATGTTTTTATATTGAACCCTTGTCTCCTTGCATTTGTGCATGGAAACTATTGAGCACTACATGACTAATGCAGATGCAGTAATGATTTTATTTGGTAAATAAAATGATTTTTTTGCTGATTTTTAAGATGTAGCTTTGTGAGTAAGATGAGCCCATGTTTTGGGATTGATACATCCCAAATTAAAGAAAAAGCAAAACTCAATATTGGATGGAGTACATGTTGCTTGGGAATTTACTTGTCAATTTTGGGCTCAGAATACCTTATTTTAACAATAATCTTCAATGGCAGTATGTTATGTCGACATGGGATTTGAAAGTTTAATATATAGTCGTGAACTCAAGCACACTAAGCTACAAATTTGAGGTTAGAGCCAGCACAAACCAGTATGATGGTCGAGTTTATTATGGTATGATCAACAAATTAGCTGATGAACAGGCCAAACTGGGAACTCAGTATTCGCTTCCTCAAATTGCTTTTTTCAAGGCTTTGGTAAGAGAACTCAGTATATAGCTTTTTTTAGAAAATTGTGTTGGGTACTATGGGGGACGATTATTTAATTTTAAGAGCCATGTAAAATCTGTTAAATATGTTCCCGCGCCTTAGATTTGAGGCAATCTACTTGGTTATGTTCATTGATTGAGTTCTTTGGATGCTGAGAAGATGGAAGCAATTCTTCAAGACCAATTTGGCAAGGGGCAGATTTCTAATATTGACGCGTTGAATATTCACCTTGAAACCTAGGTAACCTTAAATTATGATTTCTACGTCAGTAGATCTCGTGTTTGTGCAACCTTGCAATATAAAATCCAACATGACCCATATTACAAAGATGTCTTAATCGACGATGACGCGCTTTCCTCACTACCATCTGAATCGTCAAATGTTTCCTCCTCTCTCAACACAGCCACAATGGAACTGCCCCAAATGCAAACTTGCAAGTATGTCTTAGTCACACCTCTCTCACTATGCATTTTAACATTACTACTAACCGTTGTACTCGAGTATAATCAATTAAAGCCTTATATGTGTTAAAAGTGAGATATTGAAATTGATTTCTCAGGAATAGGTTAGATGGCCACAGTGATTAGCTATGTATCATGTTTGTGTTTGTATTTATGATTTGGAGTTCTTTCTAAAAGGTGGTATAGCTTCTATCTATTTGACCAGGTTAGAAATGGAGCTCCTCGTAGGTCTCTTCGGGTGCAACCATCTATAAATGAGGAAGATCTAGAGCTTCGACTTGCAGTTGGAGGTGCGTTCATGGACCTTGATATGTTATAGATAAGTTTACAAAGAAATTTGAAAGTCCTTATTGAATTACAAAATGTGATATAGAATTTTCAGCTAGAGTAAAGATGTTGTAATTGGAGAATAGAAAGACTTTCATAAGGAATATTGAGGTATAAACTTCACAAATTTTTACGGATTGGAATTTTTAATAAAATATAACATTAGAAGATAGAAGCACTCTTGAGGCATAAAATGTTCTACCCTGTTTTACAACTTTGAAAGAAAGGTTTCAGACAAAGAGAAAACAACCGAGAAATCTGAATTGGACCTATATGAGATTATCCCAAACTGAAAGTTATGTAATATTGAGTATTCTGAACCTGGAAATGGATATTATATTATTATGTTTAATTCTAGGTGAACGACACACTCTCAGAGGGATTCAAATAATGTGTATGGGTGAAATATATGCAATTTTGGTGAAAAATGTTCATATGCTTGTAAAGTATTGTGTGTAACTTGAAAGTGTTGCATAGCAGAAGTTGGTATTTTCTAGGAGTTATTATTGATTATATGACAGAGTCTTAGTCTTGGCTAACTCGGCCTAGGCTAGGACTGGAATTCTTCAGGGCTCGAATGGTTTCTTCTCACACTTGTAACCTACCTAAATCTCTCCCAACTTGTACATTAATGTTGTCAAGCTTCTCGCACAATTCGAAAATCAAATTGAAAACAAAAGAAAACGTGTTGCTCTGCCTACACGACCTGGCCACAGACAGTTACAAAGTTTACCCTCTACAGGCAATGAAAAATCCCTTGGTTCCTTAAGAATTCTAATTTGGTTTACACATAAGTGATTACAGTGAAAAATTCTCCATGCAGTTCAGCTAGTGAAGAAAAGTAGAGATGTTGGATATGTTCATGATAGTTTGGTTTTTTGGAATGTGCAGTTAGTCCTTCACAAATGCTACATGATCCTTTATCTTTGTTGTTAGCTCATTTTTCTTTGTTGATTACCATATCCCCCTTCTTGTTTGAGGTTGAGACAGGTATCACCTAGACTCTTCAAATATCCATTTTTCTTAAGATGCTCTTCAGTATTGATTTTCTAGACTTTTGAAGCATGTTGAGTCTTTCCACTTATTTTTCAATGGTGTTATCCATGTTATGTCTGATTGATAGCTTCTTCAGTGGAAGATCTTCTAGTTTTGGTTTTGAATCTTGTGATTTTGGAATTGCAGACAACCAAATTTTACTCATTAAAACCATGTTTTACTCTTCGTGATCTTTTCTACAAGCCTTTGGTCTAGAATTAGATGTGTATAAGACACCATCTATCTTTGCATCTTTAATAAGATTGGTACACCCTTTTCTCATACTTCGAACAATAGGTTGCGGATTTTCACCAATTTTCCCATTATTACATTCACTATTTTCTTCATATGTTTGAATTAGCATAAGACTTTCTTTTGAAAGTTTTATGTATGATTCTATGGACGGTTCACTTCAAGCACCTATATCATCAAACCAAACATCCCTACTATTGAAATATTTCTTGGTTTTTGGATCAATATTTAACCTGTCCCATTGAATAATCATTATATCATGTAAAGATGTAGGTAGTTGACTTCACGTCCAACTTTATCCTTATATGGGCTTTACTTCCGAAAATTTGAAGATGAGATATAGAAGATTTCTTCCCTAAAAATGGTTCCTATGGATTCATGTTGTCGATTGATTTCGTGACTACAGTTTCATCGTGGATCTTGATGTTTGTCTGCACTCTTTCCATCTGGTTGAAGTAGATACCTTCTACTCATTAATAGATATATTTTTCATTATTTTCTTGGAGTTAATGTCTACTTCCTGCATGTGCAACGACATTGTGCTCCTCTTTTGTCTGTAACAAATTCCTCAGACTCTTGCACCTGTTGGTCATGCTCATGTCTTGATCGAGCGATTGTTGGTATGAGTGTGAGTATGGTTTCTCGGATCTGTCTTCACCCAGTGGAAATGGGTCTTCTCTTCCATGCCATCAGATTCATTTCTCTTTTTTCCCTACCTTTCTCATATCATACAAAATAGGAAGGACTACTAACAAATATCATGAGTGTACGGCTAACAATATTACTAATTACAAATAATAAAATATGAAATTAAATAAAATCAACATAAAACAAATAATAAATTGAAAATAAATTAGAATCATAAATAATAAATACAAAGTAAAAAATATTAAAAACTAAACTAAAACACTATTATACCACCGATAGGATAGACGAGAAATAATATAAAGCCATTTTCAAATAAAATTTGATCCAAGGACATCCACAAAAATCCGTATTGTAGAAGCGATGACATTATAGATAAAGGGGTCGCTCGTTCTTCATCAAGCTCATCCTTCAAATTTTCCTTCAAAATTAGGCATGCGACAAATTGCCTCCTAAATCCCACAAGCATCCAGATACAATCCTCATGGTCGCAGCCATGGCAGCCTACAGTTATTCAATCCCCGGATAAAACATTATCATCGCTTTAATTTTGTGATACGGTAATTCTACTTAAGGTCGGAGTTTCCAGCCAAGCATAAGATGGGTTGCCACTTTCAATAATACCCTCAAATAAAAATCATACAATGCCTGGATGTGTTTCATGAGATGTGAACACCGAACGATATATGTTATTTGATTTAGAGGTACGAGGTTATTATTGATCCACTTAATCTGAAGGTTGTTTCTACATTTCAAACTTGTTATAAATTCGTACATGATTACTTGTGATATCGTTTTCGATAGTTAATCAATTTTATAGTTGATGTTGTTAGTTGTGCATTGGTTGTTCAGTTGGTGTTTTGTTGGAGAAACATTTATTATACATTTGATAATGTGTGTGATTGATAGTTGTAGTGTAGGACTTTAGTTGAAACATTACATTGTAATGTTGTATGTGTACATTTAATTATGTTACAGGTTTGTACTTTTAAAGTTGCATACCATATTTCCAAACATAAAATAAATGTAGGTATACGTACACGTAATGAGACATGTATATGTTTGCAGTATTTATATCATGAGTGGTAGCATTTAGTGGGCAATTTTAGTTTCAATAAACTTGATTACATTTGATATCCCTTGAACGACCTTACCGCTTTCGATAGAAGAAATGTTGAGTATAGTAGTATTTGAGGTGCTATGAAAGCAGAAGCTAGTATTTACGATGCGTTGAGTGATAGTAGTCTTGCTTCCTCCTTTCTTCTTGCTTGAGTCTTTGGTACGTGTGCCATATTTGAGTATCTCTCGAATGAAAAAGTAGGTGAAATGCGCAGATTTGCAAGCGAGGGAAATCTGGAGAAAGCTGTGAATGTCAGACCCTGCCTTTCAGTGGTTCCAATGTCGACAGTTGCTCTGTGCAAAGTAAGTCCCTATGACTTGTGGATAGTTAATCCCGTGCCATTTTAATCGGAAACTATCTTTGATTCCTCCGGAAAAAGGGGGTATGGGAATATGTAAGGGGTTGGAGGGATCCCAACATGGGCCGTTGTATCTATCAAATTTTACAACAACAAATAAAGGTAATCTTTGGTGGTTGCATTGATGCGTCGAGACAATGTCGTGATTGTTCCCATGGCGCATTCACGAGGCCTGCATCAACCCATAGATTTGCAATAAGCATGATTTTTTGTTGTTTGCATAACGAACGTTGTGTTGCAACTGATCATCATCAGGATTTCCTGGTCCAGTCCACTGTTACTTTCAGCAATGGATTGGGCGATCGAAACGTTCAATGCCTTCAACATCTGTAGGTTGTGGCATGCCACTTGATCATTTTTTGCAAACAAATGTGGTGCATCCTTAAAAATGTTGAGCTCCTGCTGAGTTAGGTGTGTGTCTGTGCGAGACATCAAGAGTTCCCAATCCTCAATTAGAGGGGTCGAATCTCGCATGTGGAGCAGTAAATTCCGGAATGAAACTTGTGCATTGGTTGTTCCTTGTTGCCGAAATATTGTTCGCAATGTAATGGAAGATTGAAATCCCTTCCAAAGGGTTGCTCGTAGGAATTACTTGCGTAAAGAGGATTGTCCAAAACCGGCGGTAATTGCCCGAGGTCACCGAGGAGGATGACTAATCTGTTCCCAAATTCAGATGTTCTTGAGTGTGGGAAAGCTTCATGAGCCTACTGTCAATTTTGCTTAGCAACTTTGGCCCGATGAAACTCATTTCATCAATAAGAACATATTCTATATGTTTCAGTGACTCTTGAAAAGACGATAATGCACTACCTTCAAGGGGTTTTAGTTCTTTAATTGGAATACGCATGACTGCGTGGATTGTGGATGCAGAGATGTTGAATGTTAAAATGATTACACGGACTTTCAGGAAATGGCTTCGCCTCTGCCCATGAATTATTATTTTCATCCAACTTCCACAAGCGCAGTTATCTGGTGTACACCAAAACCACATTCCTGTCATACCCTATCAAGTTCCAATCAGATATACAATCATGGCAGTATGGTTCAAATTTAGGATTAAGAGGCCTCTGTGGCATGCTACTAATACTCCATGTCTTGTTTTCCACATTCAATGCGATTACGCCAGTTCACGTCATTATCAATCCGTTTTTGAGTTCGCTGGTTACACTAACCCAGTAGAAACTCCCTACAGAGAATACTCCTTCCCCTGTCGGAGCCGATGACAGAGCATTAATTGTGTGGAATGTAGTCCATTCATCCCCCTCTGAATCATATATTTTCACTACCAACAATCCTCCGGGGGTTATTTCCCTCTTATTTATTACAATCACAAAAGTGCAGCCCCTGGTGTAGGTATCAAACCCCAATCCAACGAAATTATGTCTGCAAACTCCAGTGCTAACAAACGTATAAAAAAGAAACAAATATATCCATTGAATTTGCATGTTCTCACTTCACTTGGGGTTGGTTTATCTTGTTAAAGTCTTCAAAGGTACTAAAAATTCCTGCATATTTTTCCATTTTGTAAGCTAACGACAAAGTCTCTTCAAACTAAATACAAGAATCCATAA
This sequence comes from Taxus wallichiana var. yunnanensis, assembly GCA_018340775.1. Lineage (NCBI taxonomy): Eukaryota > Viridiplantae > Streptophyta > Pinopsida > Cupressales > Taxaceae > Taxus > Taxus wallichiana. Next base: position 867,743,211 of record CM031235.1, read on the forward strand.
AATTCGGATTCTTTACCATTACAATTACCAAAATTAAAAGTATACATTCAACGAGTTATGGAAATTGCATGGAAAATTCATATATACATTTAATTTACAAAATGTGTTCAAATTGAAATAACTCAGTGAACGGTGGCCATCATCACGCGCTTGAATTCTTCAAAGTTTACTACTCCATCCCCATCTTGATTGACTTGGGAAATAATGAAAGTGCAGTGATCAAGAGTGAGACAATTATCAACATCTGCTAAACTGAGTCGGAGCAATCTTCAACTCCACCCATGATATTTTACCGTCTCCGTCGGCATCCAAGTGCCTGAAAACAACGAAAATCTCCTCTCTCACCATGCTCTCGCGGCTTCGCTTCTTCGTAAAATAATTTTAACTATGGGGGATGTGTACCACATGTTTACATCATCAACCCATATACATTATAATGTTATATCCATGAGCACATAACTTGTCATCCTTCCTTGACATGTTTCATCCTAAAACATTCAAGAAGAAACCAAATAATGGTTGTGTTTCAAATCATTACACACTTGTCATCATGCTCAATCATCCAATAACTTGTCATTCTTGCCCCTGTACATCTGTGTCACTCAGGGCAGGCCTTTGTAGTGGTGTGTATCCAAAAGACCCACCTCCATTTGCAATCGCATTTGAATGGAAAAAAACTAAAAATCTTGGATACTTCCAAAGCCATCGATGGCGGGTCACATCAGCATTACAATTATTGGCTGATTACTTCCTAATGTTTTGGCTATTGACTCTTATATTTTAATAGTTAAGGAACTACTCACCAAAAAGGTCTGATTTTGACGTTTTATTCGCCTTCAAATTGGGGATTTCATGGATACAAATCAGTCCATATTGGGGTAATTGCACAAGAGACACAACTTGTATTTTGATTTCATTATCAGACTTAGAATAATTAATGCCATCGATTTGTCTCTGTGAATCTCGATGACCATTTAGGCCACAAAGAGCCCTCAAGCTCAGTTAGTGTAGGACCAACTGAACTTCTTTTAACTCCTCTCCAACGGAAGCAGAGGACATTTGTAGATGTAGAGTGAACTTTTCCAACCAACGTGATAGAAAATTGAATAAATTTTTGCCTGCAATTTCAAAAACGTGTTTCATTAGGAAGGTTCTTTTTAAATTTCTAAGATATTTAGGCTAAACTATATGGTAAAAAAGGGGCCGATAATTCATTCAACTCTTCTATGAGTTATTTGCGACTCATGTGCATTTGCTAGTACTAAATAAATATTGTATTGACAAATAAACTTACATTGTCAAACACTTTCTTTTGCATTAAAAAAAAGTAATCGATGAAGCATAGGGTATCTTAAAGTTAACTATGATAATATTCCATTAAAAAAGTAATCCATGAGCAATAGGGTATCTTAAGCCCCAAGTTATGGTTAAATATAAAAACATTCCATATATGGCTCCAGGGTTAATTTAGGCTTTACCCGCTTTGCTAGAATGCTATCTTCCTCTTAAATTCTTCAAATTTAGGTCATAAAACATAAATTTAGGTCTGCAAGGAGATATGAGCAGCAAATCCATTGAAATGTCACAGGATCAAATTAAAGATTAACATTGGATAAATACTTCATGTGTAGAATTCAATCATCTCAGGTTCATAGAAACTGGAACATCACTTTATCCATTCATTCAAGCTTGAGCAAGACGATTAAATCTCCTTTATTTTGTGGAAGTGTGCGAGTCAGATTTGGATTACGGGCTTATCTGTGCAGTAGGAGAATGAGTAGCATAACAACAGTGACCTAGAGGGCATCAAGAGCTTTGCACGTAGAGATCAACTATTGAAAATTCAGAGGGATGTGCATCAAGTTGCTATGGATACACACCACTACAGGGGCTTGCCCTGAGTGACACAGATGTACAATAATTTTCCTATTATTGCTTTGCCATGAATGTCGTCAACGTGGTGATATCCGGAAGAGGACTTTTTAAAAACATTCATGAACAGGAGGCCTTTAGGAGTGAATATATTTACCTTACACAAGGTGGATTACAATTCTAAGGTAGCAAACCATACACAAAATAGTTAAAGCTATAAGAGATTATAATACAACTCCATCTTGCAGATTGTTATGAGGGTTTCCAAAGCTATAAATCAGTCCTCATTAGAAGATGGCGTGAAGAAGAAACTAATTCATAGCAAGGAGGTTGAACAGTTACATGTACCGTTACATGAGCTTCAAAATCATCGCCCAGAAAAATGCTTGTGGGCTTCAAATGACAATGGACGATGGGAGTCTTAGAGTAATCCGCAGGCCTATTTCAATGCTAAACATGTATCAAAGCATAATAGAAAGCTCACTGATTTTCCAAAAATTAGTTTGGAGATTCATTGTGACTTGGGTATTCCACTAAATCTGGAAAGCCTCCATTGGGCTCCCAAAACCTTTTTTCACAATCCTCCAGTGGATCCACTATTGCTTGTTTTGGGGCCAATTTTGACTTGAACAACCTAAAGGCTTTTCTGGCTAGGAGAAAGCACTATGCAGACTTTTCGCTGTGCTCTTGACCTGTGACCAGATAGATTATCACTTACTTCACTTGGGCTTCAACCTTGGCAAGAGAGACCAAGTGCTAGTCTGCCTCCTCACAATGGGTTGGAAAGAAAGAGCTAATGTCATTCATAATTATGTCAAAAGTAAAACCAAGCTCAGGACTATTACAACCTGATTGCATTTGAAACTGAAAAACCAAGTTTGAAAATTGGTGATGGAGTTGGAGCATATGTAAGTCTTGATAGCCCACCGGCACATTGCATAGCGTCTAAGTCACCAGGGTATGTCTAGAGAACAAGGCAGTGTTAGAGCAAGGAATTGTTTAATCTAGATCTAGTTTAAGGACCAGAAGAGGAGTTTGAGGAAGTGGAAAGAACTGACACCTGTTTTACTTTCAACTGCATGTAGGACAAGATTTATAAACAGGGCATCAATGGGCTAGTTTTTTCACACGGAAGCAAATTCTAAATAAAAAACCAAGTTTGAAAATTGGGGAATGGCACATTGCATGCTGTCTAAGTCTCCAGGGCATGTCTAGAGAGCAAGGCAGTGCTAGATCAAGGAAGAGTTTGATCTAGGTCTAGTTTATGGATCAAAAAATGAGATTGAGGAAGTGGAGGGAATGAACATCTATTTTACTTTTAACCACATGTAGGACAAGGTCCCTAAACAAAAAAGCAAAGTTAAACGAAAGTTGAGCCTTCGTCTTCACAGCGGCCTTGACAAAAAACCCTAAGTACTTGATTTGGGTCTCTCCCTCGTCGTTCTGCAATGCAAAACATCACCAAATTCAATCGAAATGCATTCTTTCTGTTTTAAAAAAATGGAGATCCAATTTTTGCCATTAAAAAAATAGATTAAAGCCTCAAACTATTTGGAATCGTAACCATATTTTACACAAACTATCTTTAAAATACTCTCAGTTTAAAACTGTAACTAAATTAATGTCAGATTACATGATGGGTTTCTGAGCTCTATGCTCTTTCATGATGGTGACCCTAGTCTTGGCATGCATGGCACACAAATTAGTATCCTCAAATAGCCCCACCAGGTATGCAGAGTGCGGATTTACGAGCAGCCTGCAACAAAAAATGGAAACAACAAAAAACCCCTAAATCAAAAAATTCAGAGAAAAATACAATTATTACAGTACAGGTAAGGAAGAAAGTAAACACCTTGGTGGCAAGTTGTTTTCTGGGAGCTTCCCCTCCCAAGGACTTGCGAGCAGTTTGCTTTTCCATTCTTCGTCATAGTCCCAGTCGTAGTCGCTGCACTCAATCAAATCTGTTATCAATTATCTTGGTTATGTGTTTTCTATATCCAACACTTTCAAGTTCTAATTTACTGAAGAAGCCAACATTTTGAGACCCCCTTTTTGACTTTTTAAATGAAAAAATAAACACATATCCGGAATGAGGTAGTTACAAAATTTGTAACTGTTGGCATAATGGCTGGAAAGTATGTGGATGTGCAACCCACTAGAACTGCATCAAATAGATTCTGCTCTCTTTCCATGCGGCTTCGCATTGAAATTAGGGCTAGATATTTGTTACTCAGAACTGCTGAAATCCAAGTAAAAACACAGCACAAGAGGCCTAGCTGTATAAAAAGGGGCCTTTCACCTATATTCTTGAAATCAATTGAAGCACGTAAGCAGCACAAGCCACACAACACACCCCCAAATCCATCCCCATCTTGATTGACTTGGCAAATAATGAAAGTGTAGTGATCAAGAGTGAGACAATTATCGGCATCCGCTAAAAACCGAGTCGGCACATCATATAGTGCAGTCCCATAGGAGTAATGCCGCCTCCACCTTCCCTGCCCTCAAACATTCTGAACGCCGCCGCCAGTTCTTTTTCTGCTTCTTCCACTCCTCTTTCTTCAGTGTTAATTAGTCGTATGAATTCTTCCAAATCAATGCATCTGTCTCCGTCTCGAGTCCAATTGTTTTACAATCTCTCGCAACTCATCGTCCCTTGCATCTTCCCCACGGAATTCAAAGCAGTCTTCAACTCCACCCACGATATTTTACCGTCTCTCACCATGCACTCGCTGGCTTCCGCTTCTTCAGAAAATAATTTTGGCGGCGGCGAACAGAATGAAAGGGAAGAAGAAGAAGAACAATGTCTGCGAGGGGAGAAGGTGGAGGTCAATCTGAGGGCTTTCTTAGATGTCGATTTAACCAGGCGCTTCAGAGATCTTGTTGGAGATGCGTATTTAAAGAAAAATCAGCATGCAAAAAAACCAATCGAAAAAACAACAGTTAAAAATAGAAACGAAAAAGCCACCGTTAAAAATTGCTGCAAAAGTGAAAACGACATGCAAAAGCAAACAATCAAATTTAACATCGTTGCAGAAACGTCCGGAGGACCTTTACCATAGGGGGAATGCCTCCGGCTAAAAAATATAGATTTTGATATTTATAAAAAAATCATGAAAAATAAAATTAAAAAATAGACTCCATCTGCATGGTGATGTTAATTTAAAAACGTAAACGGATGAGGGTGACCATCACATTTAACCCCTTGGATCCAGGTACATTAAGTTCGCACACACTAAAATAGCTATTTACATCTCCAATTATTTTGTAAATCACGTTATAACAAGAAACTTGGAAAGAATTATACCAATCAATTAAAGAAAAAAACTCGCACATTTTTGCCATTTATAATTTCCAACAACTTGAATTGGCTCATGTAATATACCCTTGAACTCCAATTTTATTTTAAGCTGTGAAAGTGAAAACAACCAGCCCACAACTTAAATTTGATTTTGAGCCACACTATTTGGCTTTTTAGGACAACTAACTTGAAACATGGATGGAGACGATCAGAACCAATCCTCCTCCGAGTCATTTTTTGAACGCCTGTCCGTTTTACGCCGCCTCCTCTCATTCGGCTGAGCAGTTCTTTCCTCTGTAGATGTGTTACTCTGTTTCTTTCCATCTCCAGTTTTTTTCTTCTTGCTGCTTTGAGATACTTGCTCTTCCAATCGTGAGATCCATGAGACTCAAATTACTAATCATTTCCGTTTGCATCTCACTTTTCTTCAACAGGTCAGATAATGTCATTTTCAATCTCTCGTTCTCTTCTCTTACCATACCAATATCCTCAATGGACTCCTCTTTCTTCGCAAATTTATCCCCTGCCTCTTCACAGTCCATACTGTCATCAGCCTCTAGCTTCCCATCAGATTGAATTGTCTCCCCTTTTAACAAATCCCGAGAAGATTCAGAATGCATTTCATGATCCCTTGAGTTTTCTATCATAACATCTTCTTCTATGCAGGGAATTGCATGTGAAGTATCTGGCTCCAATACCGGCCTTCCAAACTTGACTTCTTTAGACCTTCTTCACACTTTTTTTCTTTTGAAACCTCTGCATCTCCCTTAGCACCATCAACACTTATGCGTTCTTCGGATCCAGACACAGTTTGTTTAGTCTCTGGAGAGCTTTGTTCAAAACTTTCTAGCCCACCAATATGGTCTTCTTCAATCTTGGGGGAATTTTCAATTTGTAAATCCTGCGTCTGAGAAGGCAACGACTCCACTTCTTGCATTTCATTTTGCTCTGCATCGTGAGCATTCACATCAGGGTTATTTGCCAGGCACGGTAACTCCTTGTCTTTGATTTCCTCATTGGAAGTTCCCTGCAAGCATTCTACGGGATCATTTTCCTCAACATTGGGGCACTCCCCTTCTGCTTCAAAATTCAATGGAGCTTCTGTAGTTATCTCTTGCATAGATTTGCCAGAGATAATGTCATCTATAGTTTCTTGCAGATTAACCAGTTCACGAGTCACAGCCTTTCTCGATTCCCGTACAAAAGAATTCACTCCCTATAATTCACAAAACGGTGTTCATTAAAATTTTCAAAAAGGTTTCTATAATAAAAGAAAGATATCTACATGAAAACATCTTAAACTCGTACAGAGGTAAAAAAAAAAGGTGCAATAAGTGCTTATCGTGTAATTGAAACAAATTCCTGGAGAAAATGTCCTAAAATGGCACAGATCTTGGCTGTATACAAGATTTTATACGACTAAGGAGACGAGGAAAACAGAAAGCATATAAACCTGTCCAAAAACCTGGAAAATCAGAACTACATTTTCGTAGAGCCAAGAAGCAAGTTTGCTGTTAAATATGTTGTTGCAGAGAATTAACTTAGATTGGCATAATGCCATAACCCATTCCTACTTCAAGGTTTCAGTAATAAGAAATGAAATTTCAAAAAACAGATAGAACCCTAGAAAAATTTGCATAAAAAGCAGCTAAAAGTCATCTTATACAACTACAAAAAAGAATACAAACACTTTAGTTCAAATTAACTTTTTTAGAGAATATAACCTTGCAGATTTTAAAGACTTCTACAACCAAAATGAACTCAAATTCTTGAGCTTTTGACTCAAATATAACATTTTTCAGAGAAAATAACCCTGACTATTTCCAACATTTCTACAACCACAACTGGAGATGGTGCACCTTGGTGTCAAGACAGGGAGCCCACTGAGGATCTAGGTTCGAACTTAAGAGGATGTTAATAAATCTGAGTGTTGTGCCCTTCAGGGACGAAACAAAAGTAAAACTTATATAAAACCAAAAACCTTACGGGTCAAGTGCAACCTTGTTTAAGACTAAAGCAGCTGCACCAATGATCTACCTGTCTTCAAGCTCTACCCTAATAAAACGCAGTGTAAGCTAAATTTGCCCAAATAATTTAGCTAGTCTCAAAGATTTTTAAAACAAACAGAAAAACACAGTAAAAGAGCTTATAAACAAAGAATGGAATCCAAAAATTTGGAACTTGGGGCTCTCTCAGAGGAAAATGCTCTTTGCAGTCTTGTGTCTCACCAGAAATCGTCAGCATCTTGAAATATATAAGCAAATGAAAAACAATTTGAAAAGAAAAGGCAAAATACCTGAATTGCGTCGAGTCTGAGCAGCAGAGACATGATGCTTTCCGTTATCTTGAGCCGCTCCTTCTCATCCCGCCGTATTAACTCCACTACATGACAGTCACTAATACGCCTCTGTATTTCTGCAGCCTCTGCCTTGGTTTTCATTATAACCCTCAATTTTTTTAAAGGCTGGGGTTTCCTCACGCAAAACCCTCTGAAAGCCGCCTGTATTTTCAGAGCCGCTGTAGTTTCGTCCATCCGTTTCTTAGCAGCCATATTCTTCGCAGCTGCAGATACCGATTTTGCGGAGTCTGAATTGACGAAATTAACAGGAATCGAAACGACGCTGTTGGGTTTGATCTTGGTCGCGGAATGATGATCGTAGTCTGATTTTACCGGCGTGGCATAGGAAGTTGCAGCGTAAGGATTGGGATAATAATAATGGGGCCTGTAGGATCGCCTTTCGGGGATTCGCTCCCAGAATCCACCAAAGAATGGATTTTCCATTGCCGAAAACTCAACTTCAACTGACACAAACTATCGATGGTTTGAGCAGCGCATACAGACAAGGGTAAATATGGCTTCATTGGATATCGCCATGTCTTTAACCACAGCGACTGCATACCACCATATTGAAGTGCACACAATGGCGACCAATTTATCAGAAAAAACCAGACACAACATCACAACGATCAAAACAGAGACACCGATGGCCGCATCGTATCCTTCTGTACACTCCAAATTTACAACGGTTTGACTGCTCCCTTTCAACGCTATGGCGGATTTCGTGATTGCCTACTATTCCAAAAACTGCAGAGATAATCCCATCTATACAACCATGCATGATATAATTTATGATGAGCTTGAGAAATGCCGAAGCGACAGGGCGGAATCTAAAAAACAGCAGTTAAAAATAGGATTTTAAAAATAGAAACTCAAAAATTGCATGCAAAGTAAAAACGACATGCAAACAGCTGTCAAATTTAATCCCGTTTGAAAAACGTCTAAAAGGCTGTCAAATTTAGGACAGTCGTAGAAACGTCCGGAGGTCCTCTACCATAGGGGGAACGCCTTCGGCGTAATTATATGGAAAGTGGTTTTTTAAGGTATTTAAATTAAGTAGTTTTTCAAAGGGTGGTTCTTTTGAAGGGAATTATGTCAATGTCTATTTTTTTCACTTGTGTGATATTATTTGATTGGGTGATTGTTTGATGTGATTAAATATGACTTTTTTATTGACTATTTTTTTTTGTCAAATTTTAAGTGAGAAGTTGACATGTACTAGTCCTTAACTTTACATCTACCCTCACCATTATTGGTCAATGCTCGTGATTGCACCTCTCCTTATTATAAATTTTTAATTTTTTTAAGTTGATTATCTTACAGTATGATTTGAAGGTGGGTAGCCTAAATGAGTTATTTGATGAGAAAAGGATTCACAAAACAGCTAGCTTCCTAGTCAAGATTCATAGCAAAAGATCGACATCGAAAAAAATATGAAAGTTTCTTAATGTTGTGGCTCTTAGTCCCTTAGACTGCTTGGTCTCGTGGACGTCACTAAAAATCTTTCATTTCATTTCATTTTTAGAAGCCCACTTTTATCAATAATAATTAAAATATTACAACGCCAATCGATCGTAAAAAAATGGTTAAAAAGAGTCAACACCCCAAAATGTGAGATAAAGGTCTTGAGAAAGAGGTCAACTCACCTCAAAAAAGTAACACAAGCGCTAAAGTAAAACCATAAGATCATCACAAGGAAATGGTTTCACTCTTGCATTTTTACCTTTCTTTTTAGCAGGAGAACAACCACTTGTAAATTTGTGTTGTGAATTTCAATTAAAGAATTTTCGATTCATGGGCTCTCTTCGACATCCTACTAGAAGTTCTTTTCAACTAAATCTCTTAAGCAAATATCCCCCACAAACATCCCTTCTTCCGGAACCTCCAGTGATTGGTTTAAATCCTCATTCGGGGTTTTTGTGCATTATCTTTTTTTATCCACCTTTGAGGTGTATATAATTTATGTATTCTTATTAGTTTTGGCTTCGAAGGAGGAAACAATTTATGTATTCTTATTAGTTTTGGCTTAGAAGGAAGAAAGTCATAGAGTTGTTAACTCTTATATTTGAATGAATTTCCTTTTTTCTTTTTAGGTCATCCTTGTACTTGAGTACATGTTTTCGAAGATGGATTGTTTGATGAAAAAACCGACACCTAAATGTTATATTTTCATAATCCAATATCGGGACCAGTGGACTTGCCTAGTTTTAAAATCAACCTATCGATAGACCTTTACTAAGGTCAATCTCCACACAAATTCAAGCATAGGTGAAAATATATTGTGTGGTCAAAGCATCATCTACCTTTAAAAAAATCACATTGCATTTCCAATATCTTGAATGATAAACCGATGCCAAAAAGAAATAGGTAAATTTGGGATGCGGACCCGAATTGACATTTTGGAGACTACACATAGTTGAAGGGTTAAAATATGGAAACCAAGGGGTTGTGAAGATTCGATCCTCCTCCTCGAATGGAGCTTAACTATAAAGAAACCTTTGAAACATAACATAATATCACAACTTGAGGACCAGTTGGAATGAACTTGTTGATGAAGCTCTACATCCTTCACCAAAATCCATTAAACTCGGGAAATTTAAGCTAAAGACTTAAGGGAATCATAGAATTTCTTTACCACTTTATGCTTGACCTCTAAAGTATGCACTTCCTCTAATTTTTCTACAATAGACAAGTTTAGTAAAACAAAGGATTGGGTGAAGGAGGAAATCCTCGAATCAAGCAACATCTTTGTAAGATTATGAAAAACCTTGACCGAATGACACTATGGTAAAGGAGCCATGTACTTCCAGGCTCATTAGACGAGTTGCTTGAAGAAATAAAGAAAACCCATGTTGAGAAGATGTTAAAGTTGGTATTAGTTCTTTGATTTGGAAACTCATTTTCAATGGGAGCGTGGTATAGAGAGTGTTGAAGCTTTCTAAGGTGAAAGGAGCCAAAATTTGGACCTAGGCATTCACGAAGTATTTAATCTTGATTTCAACAAGGATTTCGCTTTTAAAGGCTAGTTGAAACAAGTTTTTGGAAGAAAGAGAAAATAATCCTTTGTTGAAATAAATGGTCTACTAATTAGATGTCAATCTTTGATGAATATATTTTGAAAATATTTAAATGATAAAGAAAGTCAACTTAAGCAAGCAAGATCAAAAATCAACTTGTTGTGATCTAAGCGAAAAGAATAGGCTTTAGACCAAAACCATGACAGTTAGATCAAAAGGAGCAATTTATCTATTTCCTTTGTTATGAATCACTTTGAATAGTTGTATTATCATTTCAGCGGGTTCATAAGTTGGACCCATCTATATGAAGGTTGCATGAAAATTCAATAAGTCATTGCAAGTTTTATCACAAGCTCCTTATCCTACGTATGTGAAGAAATGACAATAGTGCAAGATCATGAAGGATATGTGACAACCTATGTATACGCTCTCGATGATGACACGAGCTTTGCAGAGCTAGAATGAAAAACTAAAATAGAATGAAAGTTCACAAGCTTGAGAAAGTACATCACACTCGAGGGTTTTACACGGCTAATTGTTGCGCAGGATGTTGAATAGTGTCAAAGCTCTAAAACGAACATCTATAAGTCCGAATACACAATTTAAGGTAGGGAAGCTTCGTAGAACTTAGGGAGAAACTAGATGTGACTTGAGTGCATAGGAAGTGGTTATTGAAGGTTGGCAAAGCAGGTTTAAGGAAATAATGCAATTTATCATATTTTGTTAGAGATCTAAACAGTCACCTACATGTCCAAAAGGAAACTTTAGAGCAAGGGGAGCTATCTCTAACCCTCAAGCAAGGGCTCTAGGTGTTAAAATGATTAAAAAGACAAATGGTGAACCTTGAAGACAATTTTTTGTATTATTCCAATGGGGGACAAGGTCCTGACAACCAAGTAAATAAGTGTAGCACACCAACAAGACCATAAACACGCAAATACAATCCAGATGAGGTACAATTGTTGAGCGGATACGAGGACTGAGATAAAGTTTAGTGAAATATTTTGTGTATGATGAGTCAAGTGTACCCAGAGGGAGCAAGGAAACTAAGCTTTATGCGGTTTATGATGATCTAGAACATGACAAGAATTGACCAAATTACACTAAAAAGTTGCTTTAGGGATCTAAGCCCTAAAGAGCATGTGAAACTCATACATGGTAGAATGAAGCTTCGATTGATAATATTAAGCAAAGATAAACACATGTATGTGTTAGGAGGATGGTTTCACTCTAATGTCATATTGTTGGCATGTGTATGTGTCATGAATGCCTTTTCTCAAGGGGAGCAATAGTCAATTAAATGCATGATGAAGACCTAAAACAAAAATTTGGGAAGATAAAGACAAGAGGAGGAGCTCAAATGAGGAATTTAGTTGATGTTTCCAACCAAAATAAAGGTCAAACAAGCTAATGTGGGAGGGGACCATCAACTAGAAGCATGCACTTTGTCATTAATGCAAAAAGGGGAGAAGAATCAAGAGGTTTTCCATCAATGACAAAGGGGGGGATTGTTGGCATGTGGATGTTGAGTTTTCATTGATGTCAAAGGTATATTAATGACAAATAATGATGTAGGAGAGATTAAGGATATCTTGGAATGAGTCATACAAGGTAGAACATGTCGGTGACTTGAGAAAACTGAGTAAATCGACTTCTTGAGGAGCCAATGACTAACAGAGGCTAAGTGGTGATGTGAGATCATGACTAAATGATTTCATAACAACTTTAGCAAGTATGTGATGTGGAAACATGGTGAGAGTGTTGAATATAGGGGCACATGAGTTGAATTTGTCATACTAACTCAATTCAGGATGCCTAATCCCTAGGCCCGATTAGCAAAAATACGGAAAGGTGGAGTGAAGGCTTGAGGCTAATGGTGAAGCATGGTAGAGGAATGAAACACATAATAGGACATGGTTAAGGGTCTACATGGTGAGAACAGGATAGACGTGGTGAGCTATAGTGTAAACTAGCTCAATTTGACCTATTTCAAACACCTAACATGAGGTTATGAAGTAAAATAACTTTTATCGAGAAAGTGAAATCATGGGAAGTGTGTAGGAACATTGTCAAGAGTCCTAATATGAAGCTATATGTCATAATTCAATGTTTGGAGGCATGGTTGGGGTCATTGGTATGTCGCCCTTTAGGATAAACGGGTTTAGTGTGCACATACGAGATTGGTCAAGAAGTTACATGTTCATTTATGAAAAATTAGACATTTTATATCATGGAGGAGGTAGTCATGAAGGTGTGGACCAAATTTTAGGACATGAGGAGGATTTTTGTGCAAGATATTGTAATTTTACCAAAACCGGGTTAAGTAAGGTATGCTAAAATAACACTCTGACTTCTTAGCATTTAATCTAAATTGTGGAGCCTCCTTCAAATAAATCATAAGAGAAATTTTTGAAGATCATAGAGATAAAAATATGTTGCAAAAAGTCTGAGGCCAAAAGGATAAGAAATAAGAAAGTTCTATTCATTTTTGTGGAACTATCTGAAACCCTCCTAAACCCCAGTTGAAAGCGGTATGGAGAAAATTGTCTAGTTAGGTGTCCAAATGAAATATTTTTGCTTTTTATGAACTTGATCTTGTATATAATTCCTCAGAGCATATTTCCATGGTGATTTGAGCTCTTGACACATGGTGGGCCCCTCAAGAAATCAGTTGTTTTGTCGGTGCACAAACAAAACTTGCAAAGGAACCCATACTAAAATTTTTACGAAGGATGTTGGGGATGTGCTCATATTGTTCATGAAGTCATAAAATTTGGTCCTTTGGATAAATTTGATGATACAATTTGCATTTTCAGTCATACCGCTAAGAAATCCCACAATGCAAGCCTAGTCGTGAAGATCTGAAGAGTATACATGATGAATTGCCCCATAAAGTGATTTTTTTTTTCTAAATAGCATGAAGGTGTTCCATACGAGTTATGAGTGTGCTTGGTTTGGTCTCGATGAGATTTTTACATGCACAAGTTTGATTGATTCAAAATTACTTTTTTGAGCTAGTGGAGAAGCTTATTACTACGGGTGAGTAGATGGAGTTTTGTTCAAGCAAAGTATGCTTTTGAATGCTTTTACACATTGTTTATGATGTTCTTGTTCAAAGTATTAGTTGATCTTGGAGATCACTTTGAAGGTGTTTGAACATGAGGATCCAAGACCAATTCTTGAGAACACTAGAACACATACGAGACCATATTAAGAAATTGAAGAGAAATGATGCTCCTTTCAAGGTTTTGATAATTCTTTGTCAATTATATGTGAAAGAGGACTTAAAGAGATTTATATTGATTTATGATAGGTAGTTGGATGATAGGTTTTAGTGCTCCAATAATTATACTTTGAGGACTATATTTATGAGTGTGAAGATCTTATTGGTGCTTGTTCAAATTAACATGTTCTTCCTGAATGAGATTGATGAAGCTTCTCTAGGCATCTAAAGGTAGTGTAGAGACCACTCACCACCTTATCCAAGCTTTCAAGAATATTTTAAGATGTGTTATTTGAAAAAAATTTAAGCATGTCATTCTGTAATTTATGGACCTCCATGAATGTGAGTGTAGCTCGATGAAACATGAAGAAGAAATGGCAAGCATGTGAGGATTTAAAGAGTTATGGAGAAAAATAAGTAGAACATCCTTGCATTCTTAGGATGCTTATCCATGTGTGTAAGAGAGAAAAATGACAAGAGGAACTCTCCAAAGGGAATAGGACAAAACAAATGGTAGTTACATGTCAAACATGTTAGATTGTAAGTTAAGTTGTAAGAGGAACATTTCAGATGTGTCATACGGGGAAGTGATTTTAGGAATATTTTCTAATGCCTTGTAAGAATATGAAGCATATTAATAGGTTTAATGAGTCATGGGTTTGTAACTAACAAAAATCAGATGTAATTAATATTAGTTGACCATTTTGTTTTGTTATTTAGTCCTCCTTTGTATGAGTTATAAAGAGAGGTAGTGAAGGGTCGTTGAATGTGTTGTGCAAGAGTCATTTTTGAGTGTATCTTCCTTAATACTAAAAGCTATTTCTTGTGCTTGAATATGTTGTTGATGTATATGTTATTGAAGGTACAATAAGGAGATAAAAATCAAAGGTTGTATCAAATGCACGAGAGGGTTGAAATTTTGCAGCATTGGTGGAAATAAAAGAGTTGATTTTTGAAAGAAATATTTGATATGAGAAGCAAGCTAAAATGTGTATGAGATATGCCTTGAGATATAGTCATTGCATCAAATGAAGGAGGAGAACGAGAAGAGAATAATTTTAACTAAATAAGTGACCATAATCGGTTGTGAGAGAGACGACAAACGAAAAGTGATCGAATATTGTGAAGAAGTCCGAGTGGATGCTCAACACTCACCGAGTTGATGCTTCCTTGTAAGTGACAACTTACATAAGATCAAGTTGAAGCTTGGTTTAATGGTTGGGAGTTGAAGCCTCCATACAAGTAGAAGCTTGTTAAAGGTCGGTTGGAACAAGTTGCACAATACCATTGTTGTAGAATTCTTTTAATTGATATGGTTCCATCCATTCGGTCTACAACTTCCCCTTAAAATCCCTATATTTTGATTCAAATAACATAGCCCAATATCCTTTTGAAACTTCCTCTATTTGATACATCAGTAGTGCTACAACTACCTCTAATGTTGGACTAGCTTAGTTTGATGTAATTCTTCCAAACTCATCTCATTTAACTAGATAATTATTGACTTGTGTGCTTCGATAGTTTAATTCCCTTTTCTAAGGTTATTTTTAATGTTTGCATCTCATATTATATGGGAAAGATGGGAATATATAAGTTTATTCCCATAAACCAATTCATATGGAGTAAATCTTGTAGTTGTTTTCTAAGTTGTGTTATACGCCCATATTGCCTCTGGAAACTTTTGCACCCAAATTTTCCTTGAAACATCCATTGTTTTTAGTAAAAGCAGTTTTGAATTCCCTATTGGTCACTTCAACTTGACCATTAGACTAAGGGTGGTAAGGGGATGACTTCTTGTGTCTTATTTGATAGGTTTCCACAAAAGAACTAATCACATTTGACATAAATTGAGGTCCTTGATATGAAACAATTGACCTTGGACTCTAAATCTCTAAAAAATATGTTCATACAGGAAATTTACCACCTTTTCATCCCTAACATACTGAAGATCTTTCACTTCAACCCATTTTTTCACATAGTATGTGCACACCAAGATGTATTCCTTTCCTTGAGAAGGTGGATTGATTGGTCCAATGAAATCCAATCCCCACTTCTCAAATGGTTCCAGAACTATCTAGGGTTGAAGAGGAATTTCATTTGACAGTGTTGGTTTCCCCATACGTTAGCACTTATTACATTGCCATACATATTTTTGACATCTTTGTGCATTGAAGGCTAGTAATACCCAACTCCTAGAACTTTATGAATTGTTCTTTTGACTAAATAATGCCCTCTTGATGGTTCATCATGGTAGGCTCTAAGTATGTCAAAGGATTCATTTTAGTTACACATCTGCATAAGACATAATCAGGTCCACATTTAAAAATCATTCCATCAAACCACTTATACATTACATTTTGTTTGATTAATTGTTTCCTTTGTTTGGGTGTAAGAAAATTTGGGAACTTCTCTGTGGCCAAATAATTATCCATATCAACGAGATAAAGGATAAATGGTGGAAACAGCAAATAAGTGTTCATCTGGGAAATCATCATTCACTTGTTTATATGTACCTAAAATAGTTATTCTTGAAAGAAAATCAACTACCATATTTACTTTTCCAAGCTTGTCAACAATTTTAACATTGAATTCTTGTAATAATAACAACCATCTAACAATTCTACCTTGAACCAAAGGTTTGTTCGTGTTAAACATTTAATTACAAAATGGTCCATATGAATGATCACCTCATAGTTTGAAATATAGTGGCAAATTTTGTTTATGGGATAAACAATTGTAAGAAATTCTTTTTTTTTTTTGTGGTAGTATAGTTCTTTTCTATGGAGAGAGATTTTTACTACTGTAATAAATTGCATGCATCGTTTCTCCCGCTTCTTGTTGACCCAAAAAAAAACCTCAATTACCTCGTTGGAAACATATGTTCGGATATGAAAGGGAACTTCCAATTTAGTCCCTAAGAATTGGAATATTAGTTAGTTTCTATTATATTATGTTAAAAGTTTTTACAAGCTTTTGTCCACTAAATTTTAGAATGCTTAGTTAAAAGTGAAAATAATGAGAGACTATTTTGTTAAAATTAGAGATAAGTCTGCTATAATAACTTGCGTGTCCTAAGAAATTTTGTACTTTGGTCTGATTCTTGGCGATGGTAGTTGTGTAATGATCTTAACCTTGTACGGATCCACTTTGATTCCTTCCATTGAAATATGGTGTCCCAAAACTATCCCTTGTTCCATCACAAAAAGACACTTCTCGTGATTGAGAGATAATTGATTTTTTTCACATCTAGAGAGCACTATATCCAACTTATTCATTACCTCTTAAAACGTAGTTTACATATATCGTAAATTAATCCATATAAATTTTGACTGTCATAAGTAAGATTAGAAAAAATTGCTACCATTCTTGTTCTTTGGAAGGTGGTAGGAGCATTATATAGACCAAAAGGAAAAACCTATAAGCAAAGGTTCCCCATGGACAGGTGAATGTGGTTTTGTATTGGTCTTCTAGTACCACCATTATTTGTTTCTATCCACTAAATCCATCTAAAAATGAAAAATATCTTTTCTCGATAAATTTTCCAAAACTTGGTCGATGAAAGGTAAAGGGAAATAGTCTCTATGAGTAACTTTGTTCAATTCTTTGTAGTCAACATAAACCCTCCATTTTTCATTTTTCTTGGGTACTATGACCAATGGAGATACCCACTGACTATTTGAGATTAGATAAATAAATCCTACCTATAGTAGTTTCTCAATTTTAGTCTTCACAATATCTCTCAAGGTAGGGTTTATCCTCCTTTAGGGTTGTCTAATTGGTCTAGAGTCAGTGGTGTAAATGTGATGTGTGAAAATGTTAGGATGAATGCCCTTCATATCATTGTATTCCCAAACAAAAGCTTGAGGATGGGAGCATAAGAGTTTAAACAAGGAATTCTCCTCTAAATTGGTGAGCCAACTATTAATTGTCAATGCCTTCCCTGGAAAGATAGGTAATTGTTTAGTATTTGGGTGGATAGAATTGACCATCGGATATTCTCTTAAAAGAGAATTTAAGGGGCATTTATGAGGTAACAACCTATGGATTTCAGAGATGTTATGAAAAACACACTCAAGTAAGATCAATGTTTCTTATAAAAGGGCATATTAATGACTGCATGTTTTCATCTAGGATATCTTCTTCCTTTGTCTCTAACTCTCGTGAATGAAGTTTAGAGGAATCATAGTCCTGAACTGCTTTGAGTGTTCTTACATTATTACAATCAGTTCATGAGGACACAATATCCTCATTTTCCTCTGAGTCACTAATGCACCATTGATTGCATGCAATGAAAAATAGTTTTACAGTTGGGTACAAAGATATTTTTTTTGCATCTTATCCATTAGTAATTGGCATATCCCTTGTACTACAATCAATAAGTGTTGCAACAATAGCTAGCCATGGACGTTCCAAGATTAAGGGACATCTAATTTTCTTGTTCTTAGTCTTAATAACCATGAAGTCTATAAAGTAATCAAATGATTCAATTGTAATTGTTACATATTATATAACTCATTTTTTCTTAGTTACAAATTAATCAGCCATTTGCAAGACCGCATGAGTTGCTTGTACATCAAGAAGATATAGTGTTGACAAGGTATCTGTAGTCATAAAATTAATTATAGTACCTAAGTCAATCAAAACATTGGGCTAATTTACCATCGACTTGTATGGCCTTTGGTTGGTTTCTCTTCCTTCCTAGATTTTTGACACATAATTCTTTAATTGTTTTGTTTAACTCTAGAATATATCGACAACTTGCAAAAGGGGAAGTCCAGTACTTAATTACTTTAATCCTTGAATCAAACCTGATTTAGGACCCTCTTGGTTTGGGATATTGTCTTTACTTAAGAACTTGGATGGGAATGATTTTTTGGAACTGAGTCAAATGACTTTTCAAAAGTAGGTTTAGGTTGTGCAAATTCTTGTTATCCATTTTCTTGAAAATTCTTCTATAATTAGTGAAGAGGGTTTGGAAGAAATCTTTCCTAAGCATAGTAGTATGTTATTACAGTTAATGGAATTTATTACATGTATCTTCTCGGTTTCAACAATATATGCTTGATTGCCTGCCTAGAATTGTTTGGATTAACAACGGACTTGAGTTCAAATTTGAGTTTGGGTGATTGTTCTCCTGGGGTGGAAGTGGTTTGTCCATTTAACAAGGCTTTTGTTTTCCTTGTGGCCTCCTTTGATTATAAAATGGTTTACCATAACCTTGAGGAACATTCCATTGCTACTGATATTGAGGGTTAAACTATTGGAATTGTGGTGAAATTTGTTGGTTATGAGTCCATGGTTGCTGATAAAACGTTGGTTACATATTCCATTATTGTGGACCCCATTCTTGTGGAACTTGTTGATTCCAAGATTGAGGATGGGACCATGGAGTGTTCCATTGATTAGGAAACCATTGGGTCTTTGGAGCATATTGTTGGTTTTGGTTTGAAGCAAAATTAGCTCCTTACCTTTTAGCTACATAGTTAACTTATAACTCGCCATGTGTATTTTGTTTATAATGACTTTGAAGCAAGGGTAATAATCCACATTGATCAATTTCATGTTTCAAATCATAAATAAGACAAACTTCAATTTTATCTAATGGGAAATCTTTAAGTCCATGCTTATCTCTACATCTAGGATAATATATGAACAATGGCTCAATATTCTTGGATTTTTCCCTATCCACCATTGTATTGAGTTGTACCAAGAGATCCATTCTTAGGTTTGCAATTTCTTCTCTTAGTTTGGATATATCTCTATTGACAATATTGCCTATGTTGTTATAAAAATTTGGGGGAGTTTGGGAATAATTCCTAAAGAGATCAATAATGTCTGTAAACTTGAGTTTGTTCGTATCTCCCTTTTCCATTAGGTTAAAATTCTCTTGAGTGTCTTCATTCAATCCTTTAAGAAACATTGTTTTCAAAAGAGAAATGTCTACGCCTGTGCCACACCTCTTATGAAGGAGAATTTAAATCAATCAAGACAATCTTCTACACTTTCATCTTCCTTTTGTTGGATCCTAAAGAGTTCCTCCCTACGGTCTCTAAACCTACAATAATCTTAATACTTGTCCAAAAATTATTTCCATCTCTTCCCAGGTATGGATAGAGTTGGGGACTAGTCACATGAACTATATCATTCTTGTATCTTTCAAGGTTAAAACAAATTTATTTTTACGTGTTAGAGGTATAATCATAGGTTTGACATAACACTTTAAATTCAAATAAAAATTGATCAAGATCTTCTGAGACCAAACCCCTAAATGTTGGTAAGATTGAAGGATATATATTTTTCATAGGGCCTTGGTCATTGGGATCCAATTCTATGGGATAAGTGAACGCTCTTCCTAGTGGCGGATCACCATTATTTTGTCCATTAGTATTTTCTACTCCATCCACTTCGCCCTCTCTTATTACTCAACTAGTTCCACTAGTAAATTTTAAGAGGGTTATTTAGGTTTATTCTTATTAACCTACCTCTGTGATCTCTAGGTCCAAACATAAAATTCTAACATGTTAAATAAAAATTCCCTAACTAGAAGTGCTTATTTGATCATCCTATTCCACATACTCCAAAAGCATAGAAAATATACTTGTTGTCACTACAAGACCTTTATATCTTAAAAAAGAGTATGGAAAAAGAAATTATAAATGGAAACTTACTAGATTCTCAAAAAACATGCAAATTAGTACGTTAATATTCGATAACACCTTGAAATCCACGACAACGGTGCCACAAAGTAATGAGTGTCGTCAATACTCGCACTTTAATCATTCAATATTTGTCAATATAGGGTGGTGTCCAAGGCTATTTGCAACAAATAATGGTTGGAACTGTATTGAGCATGCAACTTAATTATTTGAGGAATAAACAACTACTATAACTAAGAAATTGCCCTAACTTATTAAAGCTTTACTAGAGAAAAACAAAGCACAAATACTCCTAACTCTATAACTTTGAGGAAATGAAACATGCAGATGTAGAATAACAATTTAAATGATTTAAACACAATAATTCTTGGAAATAAACAAATCAAACTAAATGAACAAGAAATAAATAACACTTCCCTTTACATTTGGGAGAAATGGCCTTTGTTCCTTCCCTTTGATCCGGTTACAACTTCTTACTCATGAAAACATCGTTGATTATAGAATCACGCCCTTTTTATCAATGATTTTCCAATACACTTTTTATTTCTAAAAAAAATGACACACCTATTCTATGATGACAACGCCTTATCTATTAGGTGAAGTCCAATTCTTTTTTCAAGAGAACTTATTGTTCTAATTACATGTAGGAGTTAACTAAATAGGTTTACATAAAATAACAATATAAGTGATAATCATTAAGTTGATGTGTCGTCATGCATGTAGATTGTTGGTCATACTCATCTTATGAATGGAAGTGGAGTTCTTACAAACAACGTTCAACTAAATCTGGAGATCTCTAGAGTCTAGACAAGCTCAAGTAATTACACTCCTCGCATAGTGGAGGATTTAACAAAATAAGGACTAATTATTGCTAGTTAGAATTTTAATGCAAAGCCTAAACCATGTTAGCTTTGATTGATCTTTAAAGAGGTGGTTGCCACCTAAGTAGACCAAGTTCCTATATGGAATTGATGTGATTAGGTGGTTCCACAAGTTTTGCAAACCTTGTGCTAACTAAGTGAGTCTCGTGCTCTGTTGTGTGAGTCTTGTACTACTGCTTTGTGAGTCATACGCTAGGCTTATGAAAGTTCTTCCACTCACATTTGTTAGCACAAATATCATCTTATATCAATCAATTCAAATAAGCATATGAAAGATAAAAGATAACCAATATTTATGTATAAAACTTCTTTTTAAGTCAATGGAAGTATTATTTACAATAAAGCTAATATCAGTTCAATATAAGCTAATAGTGGCAAAAATGGAGCTTGGAATGGGAATTGAAAAGGCTCATAAATTTCAAATTCCAACTCATATTACGAAGATCTCTCAAGTTTAGTTCTCCTAATTTCTCATGTGCTGCGGTCCCAGATCTTCCTAGATATTAGTTGTGGTAGGTTAAGTGCTTGTATACCTTAATTTTATAGTTTCAAATGCATGCTTGGGTTACGCAGCGTATATCGATATTTCTTAGTTGATATGAGTTAAAAATCTAATTTATTAAATCAATTATCAACTCTAATATATCCTACACCTAATTAAATTGAACTAGAAATTTAATTTAGGGTTAAACACTACTCAACATCCTCATCACAAATAATGATGATACTAGTTAAACTTACCTTAACATTAAAACCTCTAATCTTCTTGATTCCATCATTTCTAATTTGCCCCCTTATATGTAAACCCATTCTCACAAGAAGGAAATTGATGTATTCCCTATTACTATCTCTATTGCCTTACCTCATATGGAATATTATTTTTCACCTTGGAGAAATTGTTATTGCATCCCTTAATATTGATATATCTACATCTAAGTATGACATGGGTTATCCACTTGATGATTCATTCTTGTTTGGATACGCCTAAGCTAAGGACATGGAAGTTTTATGATACCAAAAATTATTACACTCTTATATTAATTGTAATTATTCTAATTAGGGAGAAATTTCATTAGTGCATCTTCCCCATAATTCTTACATTGTTTTAACCACTTCAATAACTAGATCTATATCACACCCCCTTTTAATTCTCAACTTTAAAACAATGAGCTTGAATATTCTAACTTCAAACTCAAAGAGGATGACTTGATGACAATGGAAATTAAAGGATTGTAAAAACTGATTTTCATTTTTTCTTCCTCACCGCCACATCCGAGAAATTCATATCTTGAACCACATCTCTCATTCATGCTTTTTGTCGGTGTCGACACCTAATTTTGGTATTTTATCACTTGGACAATGTTGGTATTGGCTTAATCTCTTTAACCATCACCTTTGCACCTATTTCAAGTTCATTTGTTTTATCCTAACATATCCTTAATCATATTGTAAAACTTGTTCTTTTCATTACACTATTTGGCCACTTACAAAAATTCTTAGATCGGTCATAGGTAGTCAATTACTCATAACTACCATGTATAAAACTTTACATTGCCACACTTACCTTTTGGACCAAACTATTAAGTAGGATGAAATTGTTAAATGTTTTGATGTGAAAGGAATGGATTTATCCAAACATATAGTGGAAATCCAAAATTAGAGATTACGAATGAACAAAACATTTCCAGCCAATGTCACACCCAGATAAGTCTACGGGACATTCAAAGAGCTAAGTGCACTCATATTCTTATGTTTTACTCTATTAAGCACATGTTCTTATTGATTTATATTTTGATTTCTCTATATGTATGTTGAAAATAAAATTTTAATTCTTAATTAGTAATCTTAATATACATCATGTATCTAACCCTAATCTAGATTTTAAATAAGTAAAGGAAATATCCCTCGTATCCTTCATTTCCTAAATCTTATTTATTTTTTGGGTGTAAGCATTTGGTGAACCTGATGTGTAATCATGGTTACAATGTTTGAGAGGAACTATTGATGAGAACAATCACAATATACCTTCTCCTAGCTCCATACAATTATCACAATCAAGCATAATGGTCTCACGACTACCAATACAACACGAAGTATTGGAAATATGTTATGGTAGAGCATGGCCAACCCTATACTTATGAAAAATAAATCATGACTATTTATTAGATTTTAGACTCTATGTTGACTTAGAGAAACTCAATAGTTAGGTTACCATTTTCTTTTTACACTTTACCACATGGTTGATTTGGGACTGATAAGTTATGATCCTAATACATATTACCTACTTGATGTTGAATAACATGATTTCAAACATTTTTAATATTTCAAACATACAAAATATTTCAAAAATATAAAATTAGTACTGAGCATCATATGATTTACTATTTTTCTTATTTACATATGTTGCTTGTCATATGCTATGACAGATAACATATTCCACGAACACGTGTTTTAAGAGGTATTTGAGCGTGATGCAAGATACACATAACCCTACATGATCATAGGTGTTGGAATCACTCTTTTTTACGTAGTGACCTTGCCAATTTGGGGTATTTTTACACTATCAAGTGCTATTATTTCATTTATTATAGTATTCTCTTTCACATCCTTATCATGCTTATATTATATGTTGTGATATATGTTATTTATTTGGATTTATGGGACTAACAAACATGGACTATACATGAATAGTACATATTGTTCAATGTGTCTACGAGATATTGTTTTCTTTTTATCATTACACATTATTTTTATTATCTACTTGTCTTGTGTGTGTGGCATTTTACCTTCTATGTGTGTGTGTGAAACTATTGTGTCCCTTATTTGTGGCCTCAGTTACCTTTTCTTTTATGGCCATTTGACCCTTATGTATGTGTGAGACTATTGTTTCCCTTGTGTTGATTTGTTCACCTTCTTTATGACACGATGTGTGACATTGATTATTGTACTTGTATGCTTATGTGTTTTAATGATTGTCTATTTGCATGCTTATTGTGTGTACCATCTCTATGTGCCATGATTTCTATCTAACGATCTCTTATAGGGCCGGAGTTCTATAAGTTGGCCACATACAATTATATTTTGTGTTCGATGATGATTATTCAATATATATGAAATGGGAACACTTTGATTCTTTCAGTTGAGTGAGCAAAGAAGAAGAATCTCACTCAGCTCAAAGGAGGGGGAATTCAACGTTGTTATCAAAATAATATCAATGCAATTGAGCACATGGACCGATTATATATTATAAGATACAATAAAATAGATTATAAGGATACCATAGTAGAACGGATAAAAAATCATCTACATACTTTAGTTTGGATAAAACCATTCAATAGAGGATGGAACCATAAAATGTTACTATCTAAATAGGGAAAAATTTAAGACCCTCCAAAATAAACTCGTAGATATTTCTTGGTGAATATGTGAAATAGGCTTTCAAAATCATGCAAAATCGAAATAAAACGGGTTTCAAACGGTTGGCAAATTATTTCATAATGTCTTTGAAGGTCGGTAACATTTATGAATGTTATCGATCAATAGTATTTTGAATGCTACCAACCGGTAGTATTTTTGAATGCTATCGACCGATACCATGTAACATGTTATCATACCAACCAATGCGAGCCATGTGGTCTCCTCCTCTATACATATACCAATTACACTATTTTTACACATTTAGCAATCCCTCTTGCCAATAAATCACAAAAATGAGAACAACCCCTTCTCGGCTTTGTCACTCACCATACGATTACCGAGTCAAGTCCAATATCCATCTTGTTCAAATCCATCTACAAAGTCAAATCCACTACCATGGGTCGACCTAAGAAGTAGGGAAACAAAAATAGGAACCACTTGTTCCCAAATTCACATACAAGATCCTAATGTTTCCTCAACTCCTAAGGATACTAGAGGATCCAAATTGTTTTTCTATATGGATTGAACAAAGCAGTTTTACTGGCCTCATCTATAGTCCATAATTTGAAATAGACTACAAGTTACTTAACTACTTGGTATCAAATTTCAATAGTGAGGATTATACTTTTCACGTACAACTCACATCACACATACTTTTGTTTGGAACATCCCTTAAAGATATTCAGTGTTTGACAGGACTTCCACATAAAAATGTGGATCTGTCACATCAAAGACCTTGAATGATGGAGATTTCAAGTACTTGAAGTCTGAATTTGGCATAACAAATCCTTTAAAAAGGGGGATTTCACTTTAAGATGTCACACACTCATTTCTGCATGCCATGGTGGAATTTTTCTTGAGCATGATTATTTTACAGGGTATATATATTGACATTCCTTATTGGGCCTTGGTTTACATTATACGTACCCTTGGTGGTCACCAATATGACTGGTGCACCTACTTATCTACCAAGATAAGGAATGACATCAATAATGCTCTTGTGAAAGAATTTGTTGTAATTACAACATGAAATTATATACTTTCATTATATTTTGAGACTTATCACAATTTGTGCAACACCCTTGTTCCGACTACATGCCACCAAAAGTTGAAGACATTGTCCTTGTCCATTGAAAAGATAGAGGTGAGATGAGTTTAAAATTTACCTTTCTTTAATTCAAATTATTTTTTTACGTTACAAATTTATTATATTAAAAATTAATATTCTGTTTAATTTTAACAGAGCATTACAGCTGCATTTTTTACCCAAAGAGACACCTCTATAAGAGGAGTCTTACCACCTAAAGGTGTCAGAGATAGTATTGGGGACAGTCTTCTAGACAAACTCACCAATACCCCATCAAAGCAAATCTAGCAAACGTGTTAGGAGATATCTAACACCTCAATAACTTGAGACATTTGCTAGTTTTTACATTTCAATTTGTAGTAATGTTAAATATTTTTCAGAAATGTTAGTTTTTAACATTCTTTTTAATGCACTCGTTAAAATTTGCATCCTCCTCAGTAGTACACGGGTTGTCGTCGACCTCCTCCAGTTTCCCAAAGATATGTATATGAACTTGAAGAAGTGTAGTCTCTACAAAATGTGTCTCCTCCTCAAGCCCAAGGTATGTTTCCAATTACCTTTTACATTTCAATATATTTTAGTTTCATTTATTTTTAAATCAAGTTATTGATTAATTTTATGGTTAATCAAGAGTTGGTCATCATGGTGCTACTTCTAATGTTGTTCAATAATGGAAACAACCTGAGCAATGCAACAACACAACAATAAACTACTCAATTAAGTATTTTTTTTACAAAAATAGTTATGTTACCTTCTGTTTTTCAATCATTTTATTCTTTATATGTTCTTCATTTCTGATTTGATTTCCTATTGCAGTGCCTCCACCATCTCATACTCATAGTGTTATTGTTAGACCATAGTTGCCACCACCCCTACGACCACCTCCCCATAATATTTCCACAAGGGGTAAAAATATTAGATTACCATCTACTATTGTGGGAATTGTCCATTTTTCTACCTCTAAGTTCCCCAATTTTTCTATTAGTGGTTTACAAAGCATGGGTGGAATTTTAGTTCTAAATAAAATTTATTTGGATGAGGAATATCTTGGTTTTGCAAGCAAGGACTAGGCCCCTACAAATTTCAATCCTCAACATTTGATTCAAGGTCCAACACAAACTTCCCTAGAACGAGAACAAACATCCAATACACCATCTTTGACTCCAAGGGAAACACCATTAATTAATGATGAGATCACAAAGTTTTCATTGGGAAGTCTTTTAGATGATAATTGTTTAGCCACTGTTAAAGAAATTATTTTGAAAGATATTGAAACATTAAAAATTGGGAGTTCAGAGAAAAATCATTGATTAAAGAAATTAATGTTTGTTTTCACAACCACTCTTATGTTAGGTAAATGTAGTTTATTGTAGTTAATTTATGCATTTAATATTACTTTGGTAAGTT
Source organism: Taxus wallichiana var. yunnanensis (assembly GCA_018340775.1). Taxonomy (NCBI): domain Eukaryota; kingdom Viridiplantae; phylum Streptophyta; class Pinopsida; order Cupressales; family Taxaceae; genus Taxus; species Taxus wallichiana. The sequence goes on from CM031235.1 coordinate 867,770,410, forward strand.
GTTATGGTTTGGTTATCAACCATATCTTGTATGTATTTGGGAATAGTATTCCCGTATTATGTTTTTGATTTTATTTGGGTTTTTTTATTATTATATGGTTATGTATTGTTAAAACCATATATTTGTAATTATCTTTACACGGGTTTGTTTCTTGTTGCATAGTTTTTACGTATATGGCTATCAAATATCTGTAAATATTGAATCCCTTTTATTGTAATATGATTTTATTACATATTAATAAACTTATGAGGCTTCCATCCCTCTTCTATATTTGGTATCAAAGTAGAATAGGAAATCTTTCAACTTACAGAGAGGTTGCCGAAGGTAGAAAAGTTTTGGAGAAGAATTTTTCGTTCTTAGAGAGCCAATGCTACCTCCAGTGACTTCCTGAATGTCCCTACATCCCCACAACCTCCTGTTCATTCTCCAGGTGTTTGAAGAGTAATTTTTTTTGCATAGGTGCCCTTGCACGGTAAAATTTTCTTCTGGATCTATTATATTTCAAAAACCAGATTCAAAATCTAAAAAAATCAAATTTTCCCCACTAGGGTTTCTCCTCTAAATATAGAGGTCTGTATAGTATCTGCTAAATATAGTAATCATCGGAGTTTGGATGAAACTTTGCAAAGCTACACATCGAGCTCTACCCCAAGTTGTGCAAACCGAGCTGGTTACATTGAACACATAGCTCTTGAGACAAGTTCGCATCCATTCAACCGAGCCATCCCTCCACTTTATCCGATGATCCAAGTTAAGTTGTGATCCCTTCATTCACCAAGCTCTACAACATTATGGGTGTGTTAGCCCTTAGCATTGATCGAGCCTTACTTTAATTTCATTGCATCCACAAACCATCGAGCTCCTAGCTCTAATTAAGCTATAAAAATCGACCACTTTGCATATGGCTCAAAGCGGTGGAGATCGAATATCATACACCTTACAAAAATAGACTTTGCAATATCCCAAGGAATATTGAGCTCCCCAAACACTTATAGCAGAAGCAAATAATAGGCAAGTCATGTTGCATCGGCATGTTCAACACTACCGATCCACCCTACCTCTGGTGTACTCAATGCCAAGATCCTGCAAAACATACAAAGAGCGAGTGTTCAAGCGAGTTAGGAGTGTGTGAGGCATGTGTGAAGATGATCTATCAAACCTATGGGGAATACCTGTAATAGTGAAATAAAAAAAAATAACAGTGACCCACTTCCACTTTGTACCTGCGTAAACACACAAATAGACTAATCAATTAAAAAATCAATTGAAAGCGGTGTCCACAACAAAAATCAAGTGGCGGAGATAAATATAAAATACAAAGAGTGGAGGTTTTTACATGAAACCTAATCTACCACAACCCTCCAATATCTCTAACTACCACGTGGACCTCCAACTACCTTCCTAGACAATGATTTAAAAAGGTTAGTCCTTTGTTTATTGGTTTATATAAAAGCACCTTCAAATTGTATTGCATGTGCTATAAGCACTTTTGTGGATAGTTAGTTGGCGTTGGGAAGGGCAGGTCTTATGGTCGACCCCCACCCAAATACACATCTTATTTATAAATGACATTTGGAGAAGGATTCAGCACCAAAGCCACTAGTCATAGCCAAACCCCCACCTAAAAATAGCGGAGAAAACCCTACTTTAAAAAAAATCTCCTATGTTACTTAAAAAGTCATTTTGAGCAACTTTTTCTAAAGGGGGGATATCAAAACTTCATTTTTAGCTTTTTTTGTAGTTTTTAGCTCTAAGAGCCATATCGAGGTCCTGGAGGCCACCAGGGCCTCACAAAACAAATTTTTTTTACGCCATTCAATTTTTATGCATATTGGATGTAATTGTATATTTCAATGGATTGTACTAATTTGAGGTTGCCATATTCAACCGCAAACATTGTAACTAATAAAAAATGGTAGAGATTTGTAAACAAAATTAGTAAAATTTGGTTCTGTAACACTCACGAGATCTTCGGATCTCTTTCGCAACATTTAGTATATACAGTGCCTCTAGGAAGCGCTTATAGGTAAAGTTGTCGCGACTACTATTGCACTTAACACCTAATATAGTTGCAACAACGTCATCTGGGCATCATCCCTATAAATTGATGGGGAGAAATAAGGACACAATGCACACACTTTGAGCCCTCCCATCCATCTATGAATGATTGCATGACATAAATTCGGACACTAAAATTATCCAAGTATATAGTGAAGTTACGCGCGTGTATGAGGATATTTCTTTGAGTCAGTGTCAATAATTACATAGACCCCTTTCGACTATCTGGGACCACGTATCGAATTAATTCAAGTACATTAATGCCTCTTTCATGTACCGCCAAGTATATTGAAAGGGAAAGCTTCTTCCACGTATCAACGGGTATATTAGAAGGGTATGTATATAGAAAGGTTTGGTATATCATTGATGATATATAGATTGGGAGACCGTATACCTAGAGTGATAAGAGCCTTACCCTTTGTCAATGAATTCAGAAAATGGGCACCAATGCCCCCAAGTTCTTTCTTCTAGACTCATAAATCCTAAGAGGAGATAATTATGTTGTATGGAAGACTAAGATCAAAACACAACTTGAGTTTGAAGAGATATGGCATGTTGTGAATGGTTCGCAACAAGATCACAAGATGATGCAACTCAACAGAGATAGTTTGACAAGGCCAATCAAAAGGCCAAATTCATTATCTTGTTTGTAATATCTAAGAATGAGAAATCCCACATTCGAGATGCTAAAACAACCAAAGAAGCATGGGATAAGTTGAGCACCGTGTATGAGGCCAAAAACAAGAACACAATTTTGAATTTGTAGAGTCAATTACACACACTGAAATTCAAATAGAATGAGAAATTGGAAGCTTTCTTTAGAAGAGTTGTAGAATTGAGGGCTTCACTTCTAGCCCTGGGAGAGGAGGTCACTGATGAAGCTCTTTCTCCCATTGTTCTGATAACACTTCCTCCTTCATACCGCATTTTTATGATGACACTTAACTTGTCAAGTCGATAATTGCTTTGACAAGTTAGTGAATCTTGCAACAAGAAGAAACAATGTACAATAAAGATGATGAAGAGGATTAGACACTATCTTCTCATCAGAAAGGAAAAGGAAAAGGAAAAATTTATTCTTCTCAAAAGTCCCAAAAATAACATCAGCTTAGGGACAAGTAAAAGAATTGTCCTATCTACAACAAAGGACATGATGTGAAAGATTGTTGGTATAATACATACAAGAAAGGTTCATCAAGTAATTATGGACCTCAAAATTAGCAATCTCATAAGGGACATTCACACTACAATCAAGGGCATAAAAAGGGGAACTGCAAAAAAACCCCATTAGCAAGGTAATATATCTGAGCAAGAAGAACATTTAGAAAATGAGGACTTCTTGTACACTTCTCGATTCCAGTGAACCATCCACATCATCTAGTGTTGTTTGGTATGTTGATTCGGGATCCACTTGACACATGACCGAGCACAGAGACTGGTTTATTACAATGAGGGACACACCTTGAAAAACCATGTTTTGTTAGGTGATGATTCTTCTTACATAGTACAGGGTATTGGGAACATTTCTCTACCTCTTGGTTCACGAAATTGTAGACTATCAGATGTATTATATGTCCCTGGGTTAACAAAGAATATGTTATCAGTAAGTCAACTTCTAGATCATAATATGAAGATTGACTTTGATATTCATTCAGTAAGAAAGTGTGTTTGATTCGAGACAAATCAAGAGGCTCGAAAATTGTTACAAAAGCCTCCAATGTGGGATGTATGTTCTAGCTTGATTTTGTCCACATGGATGATCAAACACTTATGGCTAAGAATTATTCCTCAACATAGTTGTGGCATTGGAGACTTGGTCACATCATTTTTAAGTATCTCGAAACACTTCACCAATACAACATGGTGAGAGGTTTCCATCTCTTCAGAAGGATATAAATAAGTGTCCCCCCACCGCCAAACATGCAAACAACATAGAGCTTCATTCCATAAGAGTACTTATCGAGCTCATGGTAAGCTTGATCTAGTTCATATCGATATTTGTAGTCCGATGCAACCTAGTCATTTTGGATTTAGTAGTACATGCTATTTTTGATGACTATTCAAGTAAATTGTGGATATTTTGTCTTCGTAAGAAAATTTAAGCTTTTAAGAACTTCAAAATTTTCAAAGTGGTTATAGAGAACGAGACTAGTCGTCATATCAGATCTCTCCACTCAGATCGAGGGGGAATTCACCAGTAATGAGTTCAAATCCTACCTTCAAGCTCAAGGGATTTGTTGATATATGCCTCCTCCACACACACCACAATAGAATGGTGTTGTTGAGAGAAGAAATTGTACTATCATGGAAATGGCACGTTGCATAATCAATGATTTTGGACTAGCGGGAAATTCTAGACAGAAGCAATAAAGACAATCTGTATAGTTGTTAAATAGAGTTCCCACAGTTGCTCTTGATGGAGTAACACCACATGAAGCATGGTCGAAGAGGAAGCCATCCGTTGCACACCTCAGAGTATTTGGGTGCAAAGCTAGCATGCACATACCCAAGTAGAACAAAAATAAGTTGGATATGAAGTCACAAAACTCATCTTCATTGGCTACAATGAAGAGACTCTTGGGTACAAATTGATGGATATGAAGACCAAAAAGTATACACCAACAAAGATGTTGATTTATTTGAGAAGAAGGAAGATGAGACTCCTCCAAACTCACCTGATGTAGATATTCCACCTGTTGTAAAAACAAAAGCTAATGTTCCCGCTGATGATGACGACGGTGATGATGGGGATGATCAAACATGACCACGACCCATGGGAGTAGTACAACATATGCCCAAGTGGTATACTAACATGATACGAGATGTAAAATTGGATGCTCCACAGATACATCCACCATTGGACCAAGGAATCATGAGTAAAACACGAGAAGAAGTAAAATTTTCTTTGATGAGTAAAGTTGTTGAATCTGTTGAGCCCTCTACTATCCAAAAAGCTCTATAGTCGAAAGCTTGGAAATATGTCGTGGATATCCTGAGTATTAGTTAGTAATGAAAAACAACACTTGGCAGCTTATTGATCTTCCACCAGGGAAGAAACCCATTGGTTGCAGATAGATATCTAAAACAAAGTACAAAGTAGATGAGACCATAGACAAGTACAAAGAGAGACTAGTAGTAAAGGTGTATGCATAAAAGGAAGGCATAAACTATTTGGAGACATTCACTCCTATAGCTAATATCAAGATGATCTTTGCTCTAGGCGCTTAGTTTGGTTAGAAAGTCCATCGATGGACATGAAAAGTGCATTTCGAACGAAGATCTATAAGAAGAATTCTACGTGACTCACCTGAGGGTTATGTTGTACTTTGAGAAGAAACAAAGGTATGCAGACTTAGGAAATCGTTGTATGGCCTTAAAAATGTACCCCGAGCTTAGTACATCAAAATTGATGAGCATCTCGTTCAGTATGGATTCGTCAGAAATCCATATGATCCCAATCTCTACCTCAAAAAAGCAAGGGGGAAGATTGTGATTGTTGTTGTCTATATCGACAATCTAGTCACCACTGGCAATTCAATGAAGATGATCGATGCAACAAAGAAAGATCTTAACCGATTGTTCGACATGACATATCTCGGGCTCATGCACTACTGTCTTGGATTGGAAGTATAACAGAAAGAGAATCACATCTTTGTTTCTCAGTTGAAGTATACCAAGACAATGCTCGAGAAATTTAGGATGATGGATTACACACCTATTGCTACACCCATAAAGATGAGACTACAATTATCTCATTCAGATCCATCTCCTGTGGTAAATGTAACTCTCTATTGATAGTTGATTGGGAGTCTCATTTACCTAACTTATACTAGACCAGATATCACTTTGCAGTGAGCTATATTTCGAGGTTTATAAAGGAACCCAAAGTATTTGATTGGAAGGCTACAAGGTGAATCTTGAGATATCTCAAGGGAATAATGGATCTTGGTAACATAACTTCTTATTACTGTATATTCGGATTTAGATCGTGTAGGTAACATTGATAATAGGAAATCCACTTTTGGATTTGTATTCTTTTTGGGATCTGGATCGATATCATGGGGAATCAAGAAACAAAACTTTATTTCTCACTCTTCTACATAAGCTGATTTCATGCTACGAGGTAGAGATGTCTACGAAGTGATATGGCTATGTCGTATCTTGGAAGGACTTGGGGTACCACAAGAAAACCTACCACCTTGTATGTTGCCAATGAAGGTGTTCTTAAACTTGTTTGCAATCCAGTGTTTCATGAAATAACAAATCACATTGAGGTATAGGTTCATTTCATACACGAGCATGTCTTGAAACACAACATACAACTTCAGTTTTTACCTACAATTTGAACAATAAGCAAATATCTTCACAAAGTCACTTGCACGTGATAAGTTTGAGTTATTCAGAGAATTCCTCTCCTCATCCCTCGAGTCAATGTAAAATTAAGGGGGATGTTAGGTAAACTTAGTTTACTATAGTTAATTTATGCATTTAATATTACTTTGGTAAGTTGTTATGGTTTGGTTATCAACCATATCTTGTTTATATTTGGGAATAGTATTTTTTTATTAATGGCAAAAGGTTTTGGAGGGACCTTACACGAGTTACAAGCAAGAGGCTCAAAAGCCAAGAAGACCATGAAGGAACAATGTGGTTTTTTGAAACGGGGACCACACCCCAACCCAAAAGACTATAACTAAAATAAAACCATGATAGGGGTCGGCGCCAACAGGAAGCCCAACGTGAACATACTACAATAGTTCAACAAGTAAGACAACAACAAAACATTAAAAGAGTAAAGATACTAGATAACAACTTTACTGTAGACCTTGATAGAAACCCTTAGTGCATTGCAAAGATTCAAAATAGTAGTAACATTTGGGTCCTAGTTAGAAGCTGTCTTTATGGTTATCTTGCCATTCTTCCACACCGAAGTTTGAATTCCACTAAGGTCGCAGATTTGTTGGATGTGGACTTGAAGAAGGTCAAGCATTACACAATGGATGGCCATCTGGTTGCTCTACTTGTCTTCAAGGGCTTTGAACCGAGCAAAGAGAGAGATGAACTCTTCTTTTAGGTTGCACAAAGTGTCGATATCGGTGATTTTATTGCTTGATTTGAGTAGGAACTCTATGTTGTCCTTAATTCTTTTCAAAGCCTCTACTTGCATTTTCAATATTTCCATGACAAAAAAGTATCTAAACTAACTTCAATTGGGTTAACGCCAACCATAACTTCCTTTTATTTTTAATACTCTTGAGAACCCTTTTGGGGGGAGGCACATTGATGAATCACGGTACATAGGGTTTTAGAGCGAGATACTGAGGCTACTTAGGGGGTAGAGGGGCAATTGGGTGCCTCGGGTTGTTAGCAACCACATTCAATATAAACTGATGCATGAGAAATATTACCCCTTGGTGTAAAGGCATAACCCTTTTGTGACCTTGAACCTCGAGAATTGACTTCTCTAAAGATTGCATAATGTAATAAGGAAGACTTACCTTGATTTCCCACTAGAAATGGTTAAGGAAGACTAGGTGGTGGAGAGGAAGTGTGGAAAATATGCCTTAAAGGGTGATATAACGAACCATCATACGAGCTACCTCATAGAAGGGATATGGAATTGAAGCATAGGCAATGCCCTCCTTTTTCTACTCAATATTTTCACCATCATCTAGGAAGACCCTTTCCTCTATTTCTTTGTCGAATTTGTTCCTGAAGAATTTAATACCTTCCATGTTTAGGCCAGTGATGAAGGAAATGAACTCCTCTGTGATGTTGAAATCCCTTCCACTGAACTTAACATTCTTATCTTTCCAGTTCTCCATGAATTGAAGAGAAATGTGTTGATCACGAACTTTGATTCTTTTAATGAAATATGTAAAACCCCTTGTGTCTAGGGTTTCAAATAGCTCGACATTCTCTTGCCATTGCGGATCAAATATGGGCTCAACTCTGCATGGGGCACCTCCCATTTTTAATAATAGGCGGTCGACGGAAGTGAGTGTAGTTGTGAGTGGGTCATTCAACTACAATCTTACAGCGTGAGTGTTTGAAATTTCAAAGATGAAACTCGAGTCTTCCACTCTCTCCTTCTTACAATGCAGACAACATTTGATTTTCGAGGTGGGATGATAGTGAATCTAGTTGAGATCATCAAGCCTAAAAAAATCATGTGAATGACACCGCACATGTAGGATGCACCACCTAAGTGGTGTTGATGAGACTTTCATTTGTGTCATTAATAATGATGGAATGGATGGTGGGAGTCTTGAACATTATACCATTCACTATAATGATTAATGGTGACTCCAACATTTGTTAGGGCATCGACAATTTATTCCCCTCCCTATATACATGTTGATAAATGATGTTAAGACCATTGCAAAGTATGGTAGCTTCATCTATAAAATATTTAATGGTTCTACTAGGGGGTGGGTCTTGGTAAGGGTGTTGATGATGTTCATTGAGTCACCTTCCACAATAAGCTTATTCACTTTGAGAGATCTGGCAATTCTTATTCCCTAGAGAGCTACAAGGGCCTCTAAATAGTGATTAATTTGAGAACCCATAGGACCAACATACATAGTAAATATGTGCTCCCTGTGATCTCTTATAAGACCTCCTCCACACGTAGAACCCGGGGTTCCTTCGGAGGCACCATAAAAATTAAGTTTGTGCCAACCTTCTAGAGGGGGAATCCACTAAACAAGGGACCTATCAATGTTGGTGAGAGTTGTATTATCTTGTTGTGTGTTGATGTTCCGGCCTTAAGATGCCTCTCCTCATCCCGAGGATAATGAGCTTTTTTTGGAGGCTTAAATCTCTTAATATTTTCTTTAGAAGCCACTTTGTGATATCATTCAACATGCTTTTAATTGTCTTGTTGGAGTATCTAAAGATAAGGGAATTTCTAGATTTCAGATTCTCCATATCTTTGTGAGGGAAGACAATCCTCTAGAATCTGTGAAGAATAGCGTGTTTTAAGGGTGGGTTCCACTAGATCCAGGCCTAGACAATGTCATCCGATAAATTCCAATTGACCTCAAACCTATTAAAGATGAGCTTCCAGATATCACTCACATTAGAAATGCAACAGAGCTGTTGGATGGTTTTGTTATCCTTTTTATAGTGATAACATTTGTTAGGCATGATAGATCCCCTTTTGATAAGGTTTTCAATCGTGAGGATACATTTGTTCAGGATAAAACACAAGAATTGATTGATTTTGGGGGTTAGTTCTTTGAACCAACTCTAGCTCCAAGGAAAATTGCTTCTTGGCTCACTAGCATAAAGTTAATAACCATATCTAATCTTATAGTTACCAACAAAAGAGGAGGCCCAAATAAATTCATCCTTGGTTTGGGTCTAACTGGTTGGGATGTGACCGAAGATGATTTGAAGGTCACTCATGAGCTCCTTTTGATTAGGAATAATTGCCACTTGGTTTTTCCATTGCAACTTACCCTCGGATTTCTAAATGTAGTCACTAACTTTTTCTCCTATGACTACAAATAGCTTTGTATTTGAGTTGTTCCCACTTCTCACAATTGGTAAGGCTGTTGAAATCAGCCCGATTATCTCTCCGAAGTTAATGTTTTCACCTATTCCCATAGTAAATTTACCTCCGAAGTAAGTTATTTTATGATCTTAACAAGATTCTTATGGAAGATAGAACCAAGAGGATGACCGTTGTTCTAAAAAAATCGAGGACATTTCCATTATTAAGATACTTAACTTTAATGAGTTTAGACCAAGGATGTTCCTCTTTAATAAGTCTCCAACCCATTTTCAAGATTAGTGTTGCATTCATGGTTTTGATTTTTTGATGCCAATTCCACGAGTTTCTTGTTCATACATGCCTTGTCCTAGGCTACGAGATGATTTTTTTACCTTTCCTTGGTGCCCATCCAAAGAAAGTTCTGTGGATTCTCTCTATTCCGTCTACGATAGTCTGCGGGAATATGAAAGAGAGACATGGTATAAACTGGGAGGTTTTGAAGATTACTTTTGATTATCGAGACATTTCCAAACACCATAGAGGATGGTGCCTTTCCAACCAACTAGATTTATTTAAAACCTATTAACCAAAGCATTCCAAACACTCATGTGAACCTTATTAGTACCAAGAGGAAGACCAAGGTAGGTGGTGGGCGGGGAGTTAATTTGGAAACCAAGAATGTGGACAATTTTTCTTTAATAGGATCATGGGTGTTGAAAAAGTAAAGAGAGCTTTTGTCAAACTTGATTTGTTGTCCAGAAGCCTCTTCATAAAGTTGGAGAATATGTTTCATGGTTTTGGCTTCAAGGATAGAGGCTAAGAGAAGCAAAATGGTATCATCAAAAATTGTTGATGGGAGACTGAAATATCATAGGAAGTGGGTTTGAAGTCAGAGAGGTAGCCCATAGAAATAACTCTAGTGATGGTTCTACTAAGACTATTCTCCATGATAAGGAACAAGATGGTACAAATAACATACCCTTGACGGATGCCCCGCTACTTGGAAGGAAGCCAAAAGGACATGACCAAATATTTAGGAGAGGAGATACATAACCAAATAATTTTCTGAAATGAGCAAAGAAAAACCAATTTTTTCCATAACTTTGTCAAGGAAAAGCCATGAAAATCTTTTGAAAGCTTTGTTCATGTCAAGCTTTAGGACCATACCTGACTTCTTACTTTTTTCTGTTGAGTGAATAGTTTCATGCACCATGACAACTCCATCTTGAATAATCCTACCTTTAACAAAACCTCCCTGTTGGCTGGAGATAATGCATTGGGAGAAGATCTTCAAGTACCTTAGGAACAATGTTGGTGTTATTAATTTCTTTTAAGAGTCTACCTATCTGAAGAATTCATTAGTTTCCTTGAGGAGGTCATCAACACATATCTCCCAACACCTGTGATAGAAAAATGTACAGAAGCCATCTGGGCTTGGAGATTTGTATCTCTCCATGGAAAAACAACTTTTTGTAGTTATTCAATAGTAGTTGGCATGGAGAATGTGTGAAAAACTTCCAGCCTCACAAGATTTCTAGGTATGGAATCCAACAGCGTATTGGTGGCTTCAGCAAAATGGGTTGTGGTGTCATTTAGGAGTTTTTTGTAAAACATGACAACTTCTTCTTTTATGAAGATTTGGATTTGACGTTATATCCCCATTTTGTCTTGTGACCTCATTAATCTTGTTATGGGCCATGTATTTCAGAGTTTTCATGTGAAATTTTTTTAGTGTTTTTGTCTCCTTCTTTTAGCAGAGACAGCGCTAGATTTTAATCTCCAAAAGGGTTCTTCCCTAGCACAAACAATGTGAAAATCAACTAGGAGGGTTTTTTTCCGATCATAATCATTCTGATTCATGCCGTGTGTAGCAAATTTCTTCTCTAAGGCTTTTAAATCTTCTTTGATTTTGGTTTTTTGATTGAAGATGTTTCAGAAGACTTCTTTATTCCAAATCCTAACTTTTCTCTTTATATTTTTAGTTTTTGCACAATCCTAAACTAAGATGATCCCTCAACCTGAATGCCCCACCATTCTTTTATTTTGTCAAGGAGATCCAGGTGGTCAAACCACATCTTTTCAAATTTGAAAGAAGGATGAGGAGGTCTCTCATTATTCAATAAGATCAAAATGATGGGATTATGATAAGAGGAAATCCAGGGGAGAGAAGTGAGATTGAACTCTTGATTTAAAATCCAATCATTAGTAGATATGAGAGCTATGTTGAGATGGACCTGGATGAGGTTGACACCTATTCTTTTAATTTTCCATGTGAATGAGTTACCATGAAGTTCCAGGTCAAGAAGGTTACCTTGAGAAATAAATTGATCTAAATCATCCATGCCTACAAAGTGTGGTCGAATTACCACCTTTTTCTCCTAAGTGGAGAGAGGGAGTTGAAGTCACCCACGAGGAGCTAGTTCCAACCTGAACAAGTGTTTTGAATGCTATGGATATCACTCCAAAGTTAGGGGCATAAATTACCGAGAAGATCCAACTATGATTGTTATCGGTAGTGTGGAAAGAAAGAGCAAGATGCGACTGTGAAGAAAGAATAGTTTTACCTATGAGTTTGTTGGGATCCCAGAGGACAACCATACCTCCAGAGGCCCCTCTTGAATCAACTGCAACCCATTCATCTTTTTCTAGATTTTAGAAACACAGTCTTCAAAGAATCAATACACATTTTGGTTTCTTGAATAGCCATGATGGCGGGATTACAAATTTTCCTTAAAATATTTTAGCGTGTATAACTTTTCATGCCATTGAGACCTCTAATATTCCAAGAAACAATCTTCATTAAAAAGATGAGGAGAGGAGTGGACCAGGTGGTCCAATGAGGATTGAGTACCATCTGCTAATGCTTTATTAATCTCATTTTTTCCTTTGCTCATTTTTGTATGGTCTTTGTTTAATAGTGAATGCTCTTGTGTTTGCTTGCCTTATAGCAGATCTGGTCACCCTGAACGAGGAAGCAACCCAACATCCAAGAGACTTTTTCTTTTCAAAGAACATGCCATATAGTATGTTTTCATATCCTTTAGATTTTTTCTTTTTTCTGCATACCAATGTAAATTCAGGGGAGTTAGTTGAGTCTTTCAAAACTTGACTCTTCAAAGGTGTAATTTCACCCTCTTCCTTTTTTTGTGTTGGGAGACTTTTAAAGTCCTTTAATAATCTACTACAATGGAGGTGAAGGAGAACAAATGTAGAGATTTTGAATAGAATCGTCAAAGGAGGGGAGACTTCTCTCTTTAATGACCTTGTCGAAAGAAAGTTGCTCCACCGTCTTTGAAGGGATGTAATTGATGGCTTGTGTCTCTTTCTCGACTTGAAAGTTTGGATTTGGAATTTCTTCAGGAATTGGAGTAATACTAATTTTTCCATTGTAGTTTTCATCACAAGGTTCTAGGAATATCTTGACCATATGGAGATTTTCATCTACCTAAAGCTTAAGATCTACCAACTTTGAATCTACTTCAATAGTCACTGAGGGGCCATTTTGTTGTTCAACTTTTTAAACTGGAGTCTTGGGGACCCATAGCATCCTTCAAACAAGTTTCTTTTTTAGAGGTGTTGACATGTGTTTTTCCTAGATTTTCTCCTCATAACCCTTTTTATTAGGAGTCAGGTTCTTTCTGTCCTCCTTATTGCTTTCAGTAGGTGCCTTGATAGTAAGGCATTCCGTGGAGAAATTCCATAACTTGTGAGATTTTGCACACCTCATTTGAAAAGAATCATAAATCATAGCTTGGGTCCAAGGCCCGTATTTTGTTTGAAGAAAAATTTGGTCAAGTAGCTTTTGTTCCATGTCGAGACACACAAAACCGAGCAAAATCTAACCTCGATCTATTTCTAGTGGCATTTTCTGGACCTATGGGAGATCCTAATAATTTGACGATGTTGACCAAGATCTCATCATCCCAGAACTAAAGTGGGAGCCCAAGGAGTGCACTATAGGGGTACAATGTTGATATTTTCTTTAAAGGGGTAAAACTCGGGTACCATCTCTTGATGAATAAACCCATATTACCAAGGCACTAAGGTCCACCCATCAAAGACAACATCCATGTCTTCTTGCAAAGTAAATTTGAAGAAGAAAAAACCATTGGCCATGGACGAAGTAGATATTTCTCCTAGAGGGTGCCATTTTCTAGAAATCCATCTTCTAACAACGTCAATATTAGGCCTGCTGAAGAGAAACTTACTAGTCAAAGCCATTTGATTCGTTTGGATTACTCTGTTCAAACAAATCTCGGGGATGTTGATGTGATGGATGCCCTTTTCATCCTTAGAGCTTAAAAATAGAGGGGACTGGGTGCCCCCGATACCATTGGGGTCCACAATTTGTCCCAGGGGCTTTTTTAAACAACCTCATCCATGTGCCTAGCTTGGATAACGAAGAGAAAACATTTCCGGAGGTACTCACATTATTGGCCTTTGCTTGTTTGTGTCCCACAAATTTCAGCAGGGAATCCATGGAAACTACTTTGGGATACCCGTTGGGTATAGATTCTTCCTTGTTTGATGCATCGGTCCTTCGAGTAAAGGTATTGTGAGAATCTTGATAGAGAATGGCATCTCGAGTAGATCTGCAGTTCTTCTAAGCAACTCTCGGACCTTCCCTGGACCACATCGTGGCAACTAAAATTCAAATTTTCAGCCATTAGCAGGGGCATATACTTTACATCGCATCATTATTGGGAATAGTATTTCCATATTATGTTTTTTATTTTTATTTGCATTGTTTTATTGTTATATGGTTATGTATTATTCAAACCATATATTTGTTATTATTTGTACATGATTTGTTTTATTGTTGCATAGTTGCAACATCCTAGTTGTCTACATATGGTTATCCAATATCTATAAATATTACAAAATTCTTATATTGTAATATGATTTTATTGCATATCAATAAACTTATGAGGCTTTCATCCCTCTTCTAGATCTTAAAGACATTCTCTATTTTCTTTAGTTCAAAATGAACCGACAAAGATTGATATATTATCAAATCAAGTTGTATATGGTTCCATTACTATTTCTAATCATTATCGTGATAATGTGTTAGATAGAATGTTAAATGGAAGCAGAAAATTTAAATGTACAAGCCCAAACCTACTATAATCAATGGTATAGAGACAAGAGACTTGTGATTGTGAATACATAGAAAGAAAAAGTTGTTTTAGAAAGTTAATAATAATTGATTATGGTATTTTTAACTTTTTGTGTCACTATTGTCTATTTTATAAATGCAGTTCAAGTATCCGATTTAACAAAAATGAATTATTATGTTAAACCCTAGATAGGATAGTTTGAGCCATGATGTAATAATATAGCAATAAAATACAAAATGTGACACAAACAATAAGCAATATGAATTAAAACCCTAGGTGCAAGAAAGAAGAGAAATGACTTAGCTGATTTGCAAATAATCCGAAGGTATGCGAAGCTGGAAAAGCGATGGAAGTAAGGTGCACACTTTGGCGCAATGCCACTCGTAAAATTGCAAAAGTGTAGAAGAAGGTTGTACCAATGCACTTGGAGCAGCGATTCGGGGTTCTTAGGCACTAGAGGCCCTATCTGGGTGTCGTGGTCTCGCACAAAACCTCAAAACTAGTTTTCACAGTGGTCGCTAGATGTTTGTTGCCCTTCACCGCTTATCACTTTGGTTGCTTGCAGATCTCTGTCTCAGAACTTGTAATGAAAGAGATGAACTGCAAAACCCCAAAATGCATCAAATCCCAAAAAAATGCAAATGCGGAGTCGATGACTCCCGATAACTCACCCAATAAAGTGAACTTATGATCTGGGCATTGCACTACATTTCAGACTCCATGTAGTTTTACATATGTGTGTGTAAAATTGTACCCTAGGAATCTGTTATCAGCTAATTTTGACTTTGGAAAATTATTTTAAAAATTATAAAAAAATTTGAAGTATTATTTCACGTAATTTTTATCCTTCATCGCAATCGTTTTATTCTCATGGTCATTTTGGATTTTTTTCATCCATTTTGAATGAGCCATTCTCCCGTTACGCCACAAACTGTGTTTTAATTATTTAATTAATATTTATCCTATTATTTAATAAAATTAATATTTATTAAATTTTAGGGTTTTTATTAATAAATATTAATTTAATACTCATAGAAGTTGTTCGAAAAACTTGGAAGAACTTTTCTTTTTTTATTAATTATCAGAATCTTTGTGAGCAAGTGTCTTTGGGGCAATTTTTCTTCTACTTCCAATTGTCGTAGACAATTTTAACTTTACTTCTATCATCTGGGAATTGATGAGTAGATGATTACAAGAGGTTGCAAAAGTGGAGGAATATGGGAAGAAGGAGAACCAAGGAAATATTACAGATATTCAGAGCCAGAAGAAGGAAAAGCTTATTCTACAGGTACTACCCGACTTTCACACGGAAACCTCACGGGCATTAGCTAGAGCCAGAAACCTTAAGAGTTCTAGGTAGTTGTCTCCATTGCGAGATCACAAGGTTAGGAGATCATACGCTTGGAGGGAAGCAATATCAAGAAGTTTCTGAGATCCACGCTTGCAAAGGTGAAGGAAATTTCATGCACGTGCAAGGATTGATCTGGAATCCCAAACAAATCCCTTATGCAACAAAGAAGGTGAAATTTCCCATAGCTGGTAGTTTGTTTTTGTTTGTTGTTGATTTGAACGGAAGTTGGAAGCCAATCAAGATCCTCCACACAAAAGCAGAATAATCTTTTCATGCAAGCCCAAGGATAATGTCCACGCAGCCAGTCCAAGACAAAATAAAATGCCAAAACAAAGGCCCACGTGATGGATTTGTTTTAGGAGTTGTTTATTGTCAAGTTTCCCACACAAGTTGAAGATTTTTCATGCCTGCAGAAAAGACAAACATAGTTTCCATGCAACATATGTTTGGAGTTTCAAAAATCCACGTAGTCCACTTAAGAAGAATGATACGCTACCCACGAGGAATAAGATCAGCGCGGAGGTTGAACACAAGTTTCCACGCCATGCTTGGAAGGGAGAATGAAGTTTGTTTTTATTCACGCATAGTCTGAGAAGGAGGAAATAAATTTTCTTGCACATTCAAAGGAAGAATGAAGTCAATTTGTTTTTAACCACGTACATCCTACAGAAAGGAAAAGTCTTTTCTCCCATACATCTATTTTGGAGATCCACGCAGCTTGCAAAAAAAAATAGAACAAAAATCATGAAGTCCACGCCATGCTGGAGAATAAGATCAAAACAAGTTTGTTTTATGCCCACCCATGCATAAGAAACAAGCCTTTTTGCCCACGCATGCATTAAAAAAAAGAATAATAAAATCCAAACAAACAAGAACCCACACATGCATACAAAATTTTTGTTTTATTTTATTTTATTATTCCTTTTTTAAGAAGAGAAAGAGAATAACAAGGATACTACGCATGCTTAAGAAGAAGAAATTTGATCATTGCGCCAGAAAACAAAAAAAAACACTCACTGCTAAAGAAGAAAATATCACGCATTCAAATGCATTACCGATGTATATCGGCACAAAGAAAAATGAATTTAATAAAGAAAATGATAGATGCGGAAAGGCCGCGGGTTGTATCTGTTGAAGTAATCAATTTTGGAGCTCGATATCTCAAAGTCGGATGATCTTCGGGAAGAAAAGTTTGGTTCGTTGAATTCTCCCAACTTCATGTACTCCTTTGCCAAATTTCAAATGTGCAGCACCTCATTTGATGTTTTTCACGAACCGAAGAAAAACTCAGTTTTCTCGATTTTACCGCACGCACAATTTCAGCTTGGCGAAAGACCTACTTTGAGAATCCATATCTCAAGCCTAGATGATCACCAAGAGAAACAATTTACTTCATTGAATTATTATCAACTTCATGTACTCTTTTGCCAAATTTCAAATGCGCAACACCTCGTTTGATATTTTTCACGGAGCCAAATAAAACACAATTTGTTTGATTTCGCCACGCATGTAGTTTTCAACTGTCAAGGTGACTCACTTTGAGAGTTGATATTTTGAACTCAGATGATCATCAAGAGAAAAGAATTATTTCTTTAAATTCTCCCCACCTTCATATGCTCCCTTGCCAAGTTGTAGATGCCCAGGGTGACGTTTGATATTTTTCCCAAGCTAAAACCAAATGGGATTTTCACAGTTTTACACTTGCATTTTCCTAGTAGTTTCAAAAGAGTCAACTTTGACCTTTAATATTTGACTGAAGAATTTGATTGGAAAAAAACCTTTACATGCAAACTTTTGGTACCTTAATAAAATCCCTCATCTAGTGAGAACTTCTCATAACAAGATTTGCTATTTTTCCCAGGGTAGTTTTACAGGTGATTTGTGTAGTTTTGTAAGATGGAAGTAATAGCCTGAAATCACACTTCTGTCACAATCATGTCATCTCCAAACAAAACAATGTTGCGGTAAAGGTTCCAGGGTATTCTAATCACCTCAATGCTCCATTCAGAGTATGAGAACATCACCGATACCAACTTGGGACACATCGACATAAGTCGGTTCTGCGATCGCATATCAACCGAAGGCGAGTCAGAATTTTCCCGACGCTTGTTATGAATTCCATAGATGCACCATGACACCTACACAATGTTGTGATTCAATTCCAATGGCTTCAAGCGGAAGCAACCTCTGACTTTCTCATTATGTGGTATAAATCCTAGTTGTTGCCATTGTTATCGACAGAGATCGATAATGGGGGAATCTTGTCTACAACAATTGTTTTCACTTGATTGTTGTACAGATCTATTCATAAAAAAACTAATACCAATGATAAGTACAATCATGTGGATCATCAAGCAAGGCCACATTATTCAAGCATATCCCTATCAGCTCTTAGTCAAAGAATGGGCTCAATACTTCAACGACCAGTCTTAAAGTTAGAGCGTTCTCAAATTGGATGATCGTGAGTGGATCAAAATGCCAACACTTCGAGATGGTGACAAAGACAAAAGACATAACTCCAGGAAGTGAATTGCAATTTTGGCTCTTGGAAGATCTTCTCAATGGTGAAAGATCAAGTTGGATTCTGACAAGCCAAGGTGGCGTAACGACTACAGTCTCACGACAAATGAATAATTCACCATGGAAGGCTATTCAAGCATGTGGAGAATTGTGTGTAATTGTGAATGTGAATATGAATGAAGACAAACTTGCTCACACTATGATGTTGCTCAAATGGAGGGGTGGATGAATTGCTCAAGTTTCAAGATCGACTCTCTTGTCATCTGGAGGATTGCAGAACACGATCAATGAGTTCATTCCTGTACGATCAGGATAGGCGGACTCTTGGCCCAATGGATAATGCACTGATCATATATGTTTTGATCTAGGTGGCGCATTATTGACTAGGATGTATATGTATGCGTCCAAGTCATTTAAGTGGGGTCCTCATGTACCCATTTCTTCTATTTATGTATTTATCCTTAAATAACTTTTTAAATTAAGTGGATTCTATTTTTAGTCACTTTTTAAAAGTTGGTTGAAAAATTCAAAGTCACTTAAGTGCCTTGTTTAATGATCATGTAAACCCTAACTACTTTGTAACCAAATTTTGGGTTATAAAAGAAAGTTAGGGGCTCATTTATAAAGGTGACTTTGAGAGAGGAGAAGAAAATACTTTTATGTGCAAGCTTTGTTTCAGGAAGAAACTTTGTGTTCTTTTGTGAAGACATTTTGGAGTTAATGAAATACGAACTTTGTGTCTCATTCATTGTCTCTTGTAACATTTGATGTTCTTATGTTCATTAGATGTTATATGTTTAAATCTTGCATGAAAATATTGTCTTTGATCTTATTGTCAACGTTATTAAGTTGTTGTTCTTGTTCACAATGATCAAGCTCTATTATTTACTTGCTCATGTGTGTTCCCTTTACTCATTCTCGTTTAACTGATGCAAACTCCATTTTATTTGTGTTAGTTATTTATTGTTCTTCTCCATGCAATATTAGGCTCTAATTTTACCTAACTCTTACATGTTCCCTCCATTCATTCCATTCCATTCCTTTCCTTCATTCTACTACATCTCTCTCATTCACTTTTCTTTCCATTGATGTTCCAAAACACCCCCCACATACAATTCTGAATGTACAGATGTAAATATCAGTTTTGGTTTTCAATAAAGGCAACCTCACCTTCATTGAGGAGGGAGTTCATTCCCACACTGTTGCATGTCATTTGCATGCGTGCAAATCCACATGCTAATAGAATCTCATGTGAACATTACACTTGATAGCAAACAATATCTAGATGTAGAAGATGTAAATAGATGTGTGCATGGAAAAATAAACTTCCCCTCTTACACGTGTATGCAAAATAACAGTCCCTTGTCCCTTTAATGAAGCTAGATGGATGTTTTGATGCTCTTTAGATGCCTTTGGATGCAACCTTGATCACATAACATTGTATTAATATGATTCCCTTGTTTGAATTTCATAATCAACCACTAAAAAGTTGACCACTAATAAATAAAAATGTCCAACAACTAAAAATGACCCAAAATAAGTGAGTAAGATATAAAGAGGCCTGGGGCACCCAAAAGGGACGAGGGAACCTAGGCATTGACGTCCTTGTTGGGCGTTGGTGTCTAGAGCTAGAAAAGGCGGAGTGACGAAAGTCATCTTGGGTAGTGAAGTGTGTAAGGCCAAGAAGGAAATAAGAAAGAACGCACAATGGCCAAAGACAGACGGTGGTCGATTAGCACTTTTATTGCTCAAGAATCATATCAATGTAAGTATTTTATTAGGACCTAAAAATGTACCCAAGTGTGCGGTTTAGTGTTTATAGTATTAGAATATGAAGAATGAGGTACATGTGCTTAATGTGCACCTGAAAAATACGAATAAAATTTTGAATGGATTCATTGGGTTGAAACAAAAGGTTGTTCTTTTGAACAAGCAGAATAATGCTTTATGAAGAATTATTAAAGAACATGGAATGGATCTAAATATTTTATTGAAGAAGAAAATTTATTTAGATCTTGGTTTAGTTTCATCAGGATAAAACAAATGTAGAATGTGTAATGTCCTGTTTTGAAGACCCTTAGCCTATCTTTCCCCGTGGGCTTTTGGGATGTTGCAAGGGGAAAATTATGCTAAGTAATTGAATGATATTGCCTGGAGAGTGATTTTAATCATTTGTCATTATAAAGCAATATTCATTTAATTATTTAATTATGGATGCTAAGTGGTTTTTCCACCACCTTGTAGTATTGCTCACAAAAGAATATTTATTGAGCAATTAATGTAATTTATTATTTAATTTAATTCCCAAAAATACAAAATAAAAAGGGAATTAATTAAATAATAATAGAGTGGCTTTTAATGTCAAAAATACCCTTAGAAAGGGGATGCCACACATAGGGAAAATAAAATGTTTTTAAATTGTGATTTCCCTCCAAAAGGGAATTCAAATTTTGTACTCCTTGCCTATAAAAGGAGGTCATGGGATCATTGTAAAACTTATGCTATGTTATGATAAATTCGATTTGACTCCATGCTTGGAGTAGGGATGTATGCCCACCATTGATGTTCTTGCTCTCATGTATTGAAGATCTATTTGCAATCCATTTGTAACTGGTTTTTGATATCAATTTGAGGGATTTATTGATGCTATTGCAAGTCGACTTGTGGTGTGTGATTTCTACTTGCCCTAGCGAATTCTTATGATGCTTTTATGACTGTTTTGAAGAGTATTTGGTGTTCTATGATCATTCGACACTAGTCTGAAGTAAATAAATTTGATATTCAAATTATTTGTCTAGCGTATTGTTGCTTTGAAAGGTCTAGGGTTAGCGAATTCACTTTGGCATTGATGAAGGCTGTAGCTACTTGTTTTGATGCAATATTTTATTGAATATCCCTCTCTAAACCTCAGCGAGGGTATGCTGATTTTAGCGACTGGTTTTGGGACTGATCTTCATGCAAAAATAAATACATTAGCCATGATTTTTCCTCACCTCTTGTTGGCTGTTATAATCTAGTGTTGGCGACTCCATTTAATGCTCATATTTGTGTGGAAATATTCATCTATTTGGCAGAAACTTCCATATATTTAATACTCATCTTAATGACTTTTGGACCCTGAGTAAAGCGACTCGGATAAATGCTTAATTTAGTAGTGATTCAACCCTATTTAGCAACGATTTCTACTTGTCTTGATAGTTGATATATTCCAGTCTTGATAACCTATATTTTACATGCTCTTAAGGTGTTTTGGGAGTCTCTTGCTGCAGCTATAAAGGTGATACACTTATGAGGATTTGGAAAAGGAATTGATTGGGTTTTAATGCTCTTTATAGCAGAAATCTAGGTCAAGGAAGTTTGTTATGATTCCCATGATTATTTTATTGACTCATAGTGATATATATGAAATACTAGATCAGATTATATATATGTTTCAACAACTTGTATTAGAAGATTAAATCTGGGTTTGTATGCTCTAAATGATCATGACTGGCTGAGATTTGTATGAAGGTATTTGAGAGTGATCTCAAGTGTTCATTATAGCTGAGTTTTGCTTATTTGATGCTCAAAAATAGTGGTTTACATTGATGATGTAAGGTTTGATCGTATACCTACTTTGGGAGCAATTACAGTAACTAGAAAGAGAAGTTTAGGTTTGATTTTATCTATCCTTTTTACATACATATCACTCTACATTTTGGTTCCTCAAAGGATCGACTAAGTTGAGTGCATAGTTGGTTTTCTGATTTACAAATGAAATTTGATTTCTAAGTTCATTAGTTTCAAATGAGAGTTAATTGCTTGAACTATTTGATAGAGGCCATTAAACCCCTCTTTTTGAGTTTATTGAGCCATCTAATTGAATGCACAAGTATGATTGGTTGATTTTAATCATGCATAGTGGTGTTCTAATCAATTTTGAGCAATAAAACTATTTTTGGTTACCATTTCCAATATATTCTATAAGAGGGATGTTACGGTGGTATCAAAGCTTCCTTCTTGTATTCGTGTGGGTCATTTGTGAACACAAGGTTTTTGTTTTCATATTTGAGTGCAAAGATACGAGATCATGGAGTTGATGAGTGAGGGCGAATGAAGGCAAAGATCAACAGAATTGGAAAGAAGCTTAAACATCCACATCATTCAAAGGATGCCTTACTTAAGAACTTGGAGGAAACGATGAATTGTTGTAATGACCGAACAATCATATAAGTACATGGTTCATTCATTGATGTTCCGGTTGATTGAGCCTAGGTTATTAAAGCATGAAGATGTGAGAGTAAGAATTATGGTCGTCACTTGCATTGTTGAAGTCAAAAGGATCACAACCCCTAACCTACCCTACGGTGATGCCATAACGAGGTACATTTTTGAACACATGATTGGGAGTTTCCAAGGCCTTTGGAACATCATAAGCCCTTATTTCAAGTAAGAGGGTAATTTTTTTGAAACTATGGCAAAAGTAAAATCTTTTGTATTGATGTTAGATCTTGGTTGTAATGATCTTATCCTTCATATGTTTAAAATATTCTTTGGGTTCATACAAGATAACCATCGTAAAATATAGTGGTTGTAATGCAAATGATCATGTCCATATTGTTAAATGAATATGATGATATTCCTCAACATTTATTGACTATACTTAAGGGGGAATTCAGACAAGAGACATCGTGCATTGCTCACACCTTGGCCGAAGGTGTCATGGATCAATGTTCAATCAAGTTGAAGACATATATGACAAGCCAATTTTTTAGAAAAGGATATGGGAGTAGATCCTCAAGGTATGAGTTCTTTGGTGCATAATGGTGAGATTTTTGTGTCTAATAATTGCATAGAATGTGAATGCAGAAAAATCATATGTTAAAGTGAAGGACAATCAAGAAAATGTAGAGGCATTGAGGGACAGATATCTCCCAACAAATAAAAATGCAAATAACAAGCTCGCTAGTCGTAAGATAGTACCGATGTACACGTGTAACTAAATTTAGTGAAGGAGGGGCAGTCAATGTCACCATTGGGTGATCAAACACATGCTTCAAAGGGGCAGCTAAGGGCATGCCCTAATAAGATCATAGAGAGGTCTATTTCACCATACTTTCCTCCACATAAAGGGCAGCCACTTAACATCAAAGAAAAGGAAAGTCAACTATGTTAAGGTAATGGATTATTCAAAATTTGATTTTGATTTGGCTAATGAGTATGATGAAGTTATTGTTGATGAGTATGAGTATGAATTAGAAGTCAAAAGAAAATCATGAGCCTCATAAAATTTCCAAGTCATTACCCACCAAGCACGAACACGTGTGAGGAAGCAAAAGGGATTTTAGATGAGGGGAATGAGGAAGGAAAAGGTGCTTCACCTAACTTAGAAATTTTGAGTTTAGAAGAAGTTGGGAGAATCCCAAGGTATGTTATTTTTCATTTAATTTCTACTTCCATGTTGAGCTTTTTTATATATGATGATGGGCATGATAGAGAGATGGGTATGGTTAATAACATAAGGTGGATAGAGATTCTGTTACATCCATGCATAATGAATGGGAATGTCGGTAGTGCTTTGAAGAAAGATGTGTCTAATATTTTTGGTTATCTTGTTTCTTCCCATCCATGGGCAAAGAAAAATTCATTTATTTACTTTGGGAGCTCAATGCACAAGTGGTAATCACAAAGTCCTTCTAAATTGAGGGAATTACATGGACCACATATTACATGGTAAGAAATTCATTTTCAGTTTTGGTACAATAGTTATATCTTGGTGAATTTCAACTCGTTTGGATTGAACATGGCCTAAATTTCAATCATAGTAAGGGTTTTTACCTAGGTGGTATCACCACTCAAAGGTATGAAGTCATTTTTCACAATTTTGAGGCCCATTTAGAGCCATTTCTTGCACTTCATCTTGCTGTTATAAAATTTCTACATGCTGGGCTGCCACTTGGATGTTTGATTCTTGTGTTTTCAAAGGAGAATTTGGTGAAGGAGATGTGTGGGATAAATCTTGTTAATGTTGCCTGCATGACTACAAATTTTGGGGCTTCTACGAAAAAATTGAAGGAGATGAAGGGTCATGACATAAGATTTTAACATGTTTTGTATTCTATGGCAGCCAAGGAAGAAGAACAAGGGGCATCCAAGCATGGGAGGAATGACCTTCTAAATAACTTGGTAAGTTTTCAAACTCAATTTTGTGTTGCCTATAATTTTACATTCAAATGAAATTGGGAGATGACATAAAGATACGATCATGGATTCTATCAACATGAGGGGTATAACATTCCTTCACATGAATATTTTGATGTCTTGCACATTGGGATCAAATCTTTTACTTTCCTTATGCCATGTTAATTTGCAACTTCTAGCTTTTGAAAGAAGTATTGGGAGCATAGAGTTTATCTTAGAAAATAAACAAGGAGGATGTTATCTTGCTGCCCCAAGCAAGAAAAATCATATGCACATTGAGTACTTGCTAGAAAATGACAAGAAACTTGAGTATATATTGTTGGTGTTGGCTCCCATGCAAGATAGGACTGTTGTATCTTCTATTTTCAGTTTGATAGCTTATAAAATTGCTGCCCAACACACAGAAATTGATGTTTGGATGATGACATTGAAAGCTAACAAGACCTAATATCATCATGATCAACCCCTTGATCCTCTCTACAGTTCATATTTTCACATATATATAATGATATGGTTATTGGTGTTTGATTGTAACTCATGCATGAATAATTAGGGAGGGATAAGTTTGATTTTTGAAGAGAAATTACATGGTTATAGCAATGTTCGGGGCTGCATAGCAGATTCTGGGGGCAACCCATGCATGGAAGAAAGTTCAACACCATCTAATCCTTGGAGACACTCAGAGGAGGAAAGAAAAGTGTTCTTCAACACTCATTTTTCTAACATGTTTGTTCCATGTGCAGATTTGAAGAAGAAAGTGCAGTTGAAGACATTCCCAAGTTTTAAGAGGAAGAAACAACACAAGTTGTTGCAAATGCTCCTTCACTTGATTGGTACGGGATCGAGACTTTGGGAACACTACACCATTGCATTTTGATGCACATGTTTGGCATTGCTTGAGGACAAGCAATCGTAGGAAGGGAGGACTGTAATATCCCCATTTTGAAGACCCTTAGCCTATCTTTCCCCATGGGCTTTTGGGATGTTGCAAGGGGAAAATTATGCTAAGTAATTGAATGATATTTCTAGAGAGTGATTTTAATCATTTATCATTATAAAGAAATATTCATTTAATTATTTAATTATGGATGCTAAGTGGTTTTTCCACCACCTTATAGTATTGCTCACAAAGGAATATTTATTGAACAATTAATATAATTAATTATTTTATTTAATTTCCAAAAATACAAAATAAAAAGGGAATTAATTAAATAATAATAGAGTGGCTTTTAATGTCAAAAATACTCTTAGAAAGGGGATGTCACACATAGAGAAAATAAAATGTTTTTAAATTGCGATTTCCCTCCAAAAGGGAATTCAAATTTTGTACTCCTTTCCAATAAAACAAGGTCATGGGATCATTGTAAAAACTATGCTATGTTATGATAAATTGATTTGACTCCATGCTTGGAGTAGGGATGTATGTCCACCATTGATGTTCTTACTCTCATGTATTGAAGGTCTATTTTACAATCCATTTGTAACTTGTTTTTATATCAATTTGAGGGATTTATTTATGTTATTGCAAGTTGACTTGTGGTGTATGATTTCTACTTACCCTGGAGAATTCTTATGATGCTTTTATGACTATTTTGAAGAGTATTTAGTGTTCTATGATCATTCTGCCCTAGCTGAAGCAAATCGATTTGATATTCAAATTATTTCTCTAGCGTATTGTTGCTTTGAAAGGTATAGGGTTAGTGAATTCACTTTGGCATTGATGAAGGTTGTATCTACTTGTCTTGATGCAATAGTTTATTGAATATCTCTCTCTAAACCTCAACTAGGGTATGTTGATTTTAGCAACCGGTTTTGGGACTGATCTATTCATCTACTTAGTGGCAACTTCCATATATTTAATACTCAGCTTAATGACTGTTGGATCCTGAGTAAAGTGACTTGGATAAATGCTTAATTCAGTAGTGATTCAACCCTCTTTGACATAGATTTCTACTTGTCTTGATGGTTTATATATTCCAGTCTTGATAACCTATATTTTACATGGTCTTAAGGTGTTTTGGGTGTCTCTTGTTGTAGCTATAAAGGTGATACACTTATGAGGATTTGGAAAAGGAATCAATTGGGTTTTAATGCTCTTTATAACAGTGATCTAGGCCAATGAAGTTTTTGTGATTCCCATGATTATTTGATTGACTCATAGTGATCTATTTATGAAATATTACATCAGATCATATATATGTTTCAGCAACTTGTATTAGAAGATTAAATCTGGGTTTGTATGCTCTAAATGGTCATGAATAGATGAGATTTGTATGAAGGTATTTAAGAGTGATTTCAAGTGTTCATTATAGCTAAGTCATGCTTATTTGATGCTCAATAAGAGTGATTTGTATTGATGATGTAAGGTCTGATCTTATACCTACTTTGGGATCAATCAGTAAAGAATCGAAAAGAGAAGTTTATTTCTGATTTTATCTATTCTATTTACATGCATATCACTCTACATTTTGGTTCCTCAAAGGATCGACTAATTTGAGTGCATAGTTGGTTTTTTGATTTACAAATTAAATATGATTTTTGAGTTCATTAGTTTTATCTGAGAGTTAATTTCTTGAGCTATTTGATAGAGGCCATTAAACCCCTCTTTTTGGGTTTATTGAGCTATCTAATTGAATGCACAAGTATGATTGGCTTATTTTAATCATTACAATGGTGTTCTAATCAGTTTTGAGTGATAAAACTATTTGTTGGTTGCCATTGCCCATATATTACATAAGAGGGATATTACAGAACATGAAATACATTTCAATATAATGTTGATGCGAAGGATCTGATTCAATGAGAAATATTAAGTGAATATTCTAGTCAAGCCCAAGGAAAGGAGGTAGCTTCTACAGAAGAGAAAGGAGCAGAAACTAATACTATTGATATAAATTGAGAAAAATGATTTCTTTTGAACCTGGGAAACTGTTGGAGAATTTTTTTGTAAGAAATGAAATCAAGAAAATGATTTCTTTTGTACGTGGAGAAATTGTTCTTTTATTTTCTTTGTATCTGATTGTATAAATAAATTGGCAATTTCTACGAATATTATGTGTCTTATTCTTTCCATGCTTAAGATTTATGGAAAAACTATTTTTGTGATCGTTATGATTTAGTTCTTTATGTAGTGGCATTTTAATATTTCTTGTGTCCACCAATGAGTGCTATGATGGGTTACTATTTTTAACACACCTCAAGAGTCAAAACAATCATATAGTAAGTTGTAACAGTCAAAACTTAAATAGGAAAGACAATGGAAAAAAATTTAATTCATAGATTTGTAAATAAAAATACTAAACAATGATACTGAAACTGTCTTTCAATAAATAACACAACATGTCAACTACATAACAATTTTATATAAAATTTTAGTTCTAGAAATACAATGTTCTTAAATCATTAGTCAAAATAAGGTAGCTAAAAACATGATTTGACAAAAATTGAATTCATGTCAAACCCTAAGATATTGCAGAGTCACGTATGAGAAATAGATGTTAAATCATAGATTTAACACAAACAATAAGCTAAAGAGAATTAAATCCTAAGTGAAAGAGAGGAAACATAAGACTTATTTGATTTTGCACTTGGTCCCGAAGTGTTTTAGATTGGAAGACTAATAAATAGAAGGAGGAAACTATCATGACTAAACTAAAAGAAAATTATATTTTCTAGATGAGCATGGACTTGGGCGCTAGATCTGGGGTGAGGGTGCCTAGACATCAAAGACCTCCCGTAGGTACTTGTGACTCGCATAAAAGCTTAGAAATTGAATTCTTTGGTGTCTTACAAGTGTCGCTTAAACTTTGTTATTGGTCACCTTTCACGAAAATGTCCATAGAGTTCTCATGTAACCTAGAAAACAAATGATATCTCATGTTATCAGCCAATTTTGACTTCGCAAAATTAATTTTAAAAAAATTGAAATTTTGAAATTTTTCAAAAAGTGTTTCTTTGCGTGGTTTGTCACTTTCATCATGACCGTCTCATTTTTGTGATCGTTTCGGTCTTCGTTTCATCCTTTTCGGGTGAGAACTCCTCCCGCCAGGCATTAAACTGCGTTAAAATTAATTAATTACTCTTTGTTTGATAAAATTAATATTTAATAATTTTGGAGTATTTAATTAAATAAATATTAATTAAAATTCATTTGACAAGTTTTTTTTTAATTGCTGGGAGAAAAATAAGCTTCCACTTCCTTTTGCCAGAATGCTAAATTGGCTTCCTGGGCCCGGATTTCCCCTTTCCTGGCAAAATTGTTTTAATTTCCTGCTCATGGGATTTCTTCCCCCAATTGCCAAATTAATAAATTGGCAAACGGGCAAGAAATCTCCGATTTCCCACATGGGGAAATTGAACGGATATTGCCAGCCCACTTTGCCATTTCCGTTGGCAATTGGCCGTTGCTTTCCCCATTCCCCCTGGCAATTAATTCCACTACCCGGGAAGAAGGGAAGTTGGATTAATCCTCATAAATTCCTCCGTCGAACTCGTTGGAAAGATTCGTGTGAAGCTTTCCAATTGCTTCTTATTTCTTCTGAAGGAACAAAGTAATATTTTATCACATCCCTCAACGAATCATCACGCATTCACAAAGCTAGATATTGAAGAGGCTCTCCACCTGAAGGAAAATAATACAGCTTCCACCCTGTCTAAAGGACCACGCAGGAGTAGTTTAAAGATTCCACGTTTTGGGATAGCTGAGGATCATCAAGCTTCTTTGAAGGAAATACCATGTATCAGCTATTTGCATTGAAGAAAGATTTCCCACGCACAACCCAAGGGAAAACAACAAAGAAGAACAGATGTAAAAATTCATCACGCTATTTGGAAATAACAGTCCACGCAGGGGGGAATAACACACCAGTCAAAGAGGATATTCCCATGCTTTGGGAGGAATTCAACAAGCCACACATGCACAAGACTACGTGGTGGAGAGCAAAAAAGCAAAGAAAATCTTCACACATTGAAAAGTCGGGACAATCCAAAACAACAAGGAGACAACTTAAAATTCACCATGCACGAGCAAAGAAGGATCTCCCACGCAGCAAAAGGTAAATTTCAACGCAGTTTAAGAATAAGTAATAAAAGTCTAAGGGAAAATGTTTTTGACTCCCACGCATTGGGACAACATAAATTCCCACGCCCAACCATCAGAAGGAGGTCTCCACGCATACACAGGTAGTCATAAGACAAAATCCACTTAGCTGTATATGCATTGGCAAAGAGAAACACGACTATCCAAAGGAAAACCAAGCATTCCACACATTGGAGAAGATTATCCGTGCATTTGCAATAGAGGGTTGTCCACGCAGGTTAAAATAAAAATAAAAACCAGATTGAATAGATCACGTAATTGTTTCTACACCCAATAGTCATACACCGGTCAAAGGAGGAAATAGCAAATGCATTGTTCACACATTCACGAAGGATTAAGCAAGTGTATTCACGCATCACTCAGAAGATCGCAAGGAAGAAGTGAATCTCAAAGTACATGGTTATTTAAATCAGGCAATTTTTACACATACCAGGGAGAATTTGCTCTGGCAAATTAAATAAAAAATTGATATTGAACTCGGGTGATTTTGTTTATTTATTTATTTTAAAAGTTGTCGCCTGAGTCGAATTCAAACCTAGTCTCGGTGTGTGATTTTGTAAACAAGACTAGTTATTATTATTATTATTGTTTTTAAATAATAATAATAATAATATTAAAACGAATCATATTGTTCTTTGACATTGACAGGGGTTTCGGAGACTGAGACCCGACCCCGCTTGCATTGTTTTACGTGCCGAGTCATTCTTCTGTGAAATTCATAATGGCCAAGAAATCTAACAAATCCGTAGGAAGATCAAGGAAGCCAGTGGAGAAATCGAATAAGTCCACACTCAAGTACGAATTCCAAGGAATCATTCCTCCCAGTTCTATCAAATCAACATACGACAATATAACTGATACAAATATGGGTCACATCAATGTGCAACAATTCTGTGAACGGGTGAAAACTGAAGGCAAAACCATATTCTCGGATAGGCTTTACCATAGTGGTCTACCTCAAGCAGCAACATTTCTGTCTCGGTGTAGTGTCCAGAGTTGGTTATTGCTTGTGCGTTGAGCACTATGATCCTGAGAGATGAGGAATTTTTAAAGATAATCATGAGCCTTTCCTCTTAATCACACCAGAGCACATTGAGGAATTGCTCGGCATACCTGACTTTCCTGAGAATGTGGATATCACTCGCTAGTCAGCGTAAGAATTTTGGGATGAAGAACCCCTGAGATGGAGCAAGATGGTTAATAACAACTGGTTAGTAACCAAGAGGCCTCGAATTAACAGCTTCCTAAAGAACTGTACCACATTGAGTTCGTGGAAGAAATCGGGGACATGATTACTCTCCTAAGTCGAGTTTTTAGTTTACCCTCTGCTAGGATTTTCCACCCATGGATGTATCAGTTTATCTGTATCATCCTTGCCAAGAAAGAGTTTGTGGATTGGGCCACCATCATCAGTAACACCCTTCACAAACAATTGATAGAAGTTAAGATGACTGGATGCTTCTACATGACATCGTATCTGACTTATGCAGTAGCAAGAAGAAAGCTATTTTGAGACTTGAAATGAGAGGAGTCATGGGGCCATGAAATAGTGTTTTTCATTATTACCCGTAACTCAGTTTCAAAATAGCTCTCACCATTTTAGAAGAGTCAATGATGCATTCACCTTCCGCGTGATTCAAAACTTGAATCGAATACAGAGGAAAGATATTTTCGAGGCACAACTCATGGAAAAAGAGTTTGCTCTCATTACAATCCATCCATATGTGAAGAGAGCCTAGTTTGATATCAATGGATATATGCAAAAGATTTTGGGAGCAAAGTATCAACATAACCCTACCATGGAAGATTTCGGGCTGCCTGTTCGGATGAACATGAAGTAAGAAGACAAGAGTTTTCTCACCTAACACTTGCTCAGATCAAGGCCTTCCGCATCAAGAACCCTCCCGATTCATTCATAAATGATGATGAAGATGTCATTGATCCCTCATATGATGCAGT
Source organism: Taxus wallichiana var. yunnanensis (assembly GCA_018340775.1). NCBI lineage: Eukaryota > Viridiplantae > Streptophyta > Pinopsida > Cupressales > Taxaceae > Taxus > Taxus wallichiana. The sequence goes on from CM031235.1 coordinate 867,802,191, forward strand.
TTCTTTTACCCCATTGCCTCGAATCGACTGGACCAAAAGAGATGAATTTTCTCTTGATAGAAAGAATCAACCGATTCTTGAAAGAAGCATATCTTGGTACGACAAAGAACTTGCCAAGTTACAATCAATTCAAGATCATGCTTCAGGATCACAAAAATTTCCAACACGAGGAGGCCTTCATTCAACCAAATCCTCTTCGATCAACCTCTGTACCATCCAATCATACACAACAAGCAAGAAAGGAGTGGTTTCCAAAATCCACTTCGCCAAGTAACGTGTCATGAGGAGAAAAATCTAAAGATCCTAACCCCGAAGAAGGAAGAGAGTGTGTATTAGGATTTTCTACCTCGAGTAGAGATTCTTCTACCCACATTGTTAATAGTGCTCAGAAGCTCGTGGCAAACGATCCTCAGCCATGCTTTGAACAAGCGTCCACTCAGTGCAGGTAGTTCAAATATCAAACACTTCGAAGCATGTAGTTCATGAAGGGATTTCCCAAAATATCCCGAATAATCAGGAGGTGGACATTGAGGTTGTTTCTCCTCAAATTGAGGTCGTAGATAGGATTCAAGCAGGATCTCATGATGTCGAGAACAATGAGAATATTGATTTGAGCTCTAGGATTTTGTATGCGGAAATAGTGCATGATACTCCTTCCTGGGTTGATTATGAGGTTAAGAAAAGGAAGAGGGTTGTCAAGGCAATTGACATTGATTTTTATGCCCTTTTCAAACTTTCAAATGACGTCATTCCAAAGAAGCCTAAGGTGCTTTCTCGAATAATGGTGGATAATGATGAAATAGATTTGTAGATCTTGCCATCCCATAAGTTGATAAGGAGCGTGATGCCATGACACCTGCTGATTATGAAGTTTCCAGACTTGGACTTGGGAGGTCTACATTAGAAAGTGACATGGCAATGGCTCAAGATTCAATTGATATCGTGCTAAAGAGACTTGAGAAATATAAGTCTCAGAACTCTCAACTCAAGGCCGAAAAGAATCAATTGGTGGAATATGTTCAACATTTGATAAATCCCATATCATCCACTTTCCCAGTACCTGATGCAGTGGCTGCCCCTGATGAAGAAACTCTCAATTTGTCAAAAGAAATAAACACATTAGGCCATGTCACTAAAACTTGGCTTTCAGAGATTCTCATTTTAGGCCAAGGGATGATCAAGACCGTAGTTAAGCTTCATGAAGATGTCAGTGCGTATCTTGATCCAATTATTTCTTTCAAAGAAACTTTTGTTTCTAATATATCAAATTTGGATGAGATATTGCCCAGTTTGTAGGAGATGACAAGTATGGAATCCTCAGTTTTAGCCATTGAAGGAATTCTTGAATTTGAAACATGAGGGACACGTGTCGCATCTCAAATCAAGGAAGACGCTTCTCAAGGATTCTATGATCCATTATGAGAGCATGTGCAATGAAGCCTTCACTTCACTCTCCTTGATTCAAGAATTCATAGCTGAGATTCCTTGCAACCTCATAAATGAGCATAATCAAAGGTGTTCATTGGAGCAGGTGGAAGAGCAATTTTCACAATTGTTTAAGGACATGTACACTCCCGCCAACAATTTCTCGTCAGTTTCAATGGAGCGGTGCATCAAATTAAAGAACTTATTTGAGAACGCTCAATCCAAAATTGTTAATTTAAATGATATGCCAAGTAGAATTCTTGAATTGCAGGTATTTTGTGAGGCTATTCTTCGACCAAATGAACCTCCAGAAGAAGAAAAAATGTTTGAAACTTTGGGAAGGTTTAGATCTTTTCAACTGGCAAAAGCGGCAGATCCTAATTTCATCGGCGGTTCAGGGGGATAATTTTCTTGATATTTAACGAAGTGGGAGAGTCCATTTCTCATACGCTTGAGATAGGTGGACCCCATTTCAATGGATAAGGCATTGGTTATTATTGTATATTTTAAAAAGTGGATTTTTAAGAAAAGGATGTTGTTATTTGTTTTCGGGAGCTGTGGGTAACTTAAGTGATTTCTATTTTTGGTTGTCTTTAATAAAGTTGGTGAGAAAAAGTCAAAGAGGTGCCTTATTTAATGATCATGTAAAACCCTAACTGCTTTGTAACCAACTTTTGGGTTATAAAAGGAAGTGAGGGGCTCATTTGTAAAGGCGACTTTGAGAGAGGAGAAGAAAATACTTTTGTATGCAAGCTTTACTTCAAAGAAAGAAACTTTGTGTTATTTTGAGAAGACATTTTGGAGTTAGTGAAATATGAACTTTTTGTCCCATTCATTATCTCTTATAGCATTTGATGTTATTATGTTCATTAGATGTTAGTGTTTGAATCTTGCATCCGAATATTGTCTTTGATCTTATTGTCAACATTATTAACTTGTTGTTCTAGTTCACAGTGATCAAGCTCTAATTATCTACTTACTTACGTGTGTTCCCTTTTACATATTCTTGTTTAACTAACTCAAAATCCATTTTATTTGTGTTAGTTATTCATCTTTCCTCTTCATGCAATATTAGGCTCTATTTTTACCTAACTCTTGCATGTTCTTTCAGTTCATTCCATTCCACTCCTCTCATTCATTCCATTCCATCTCCCTCGTTCACTTTTCTTTCCATTGATGTTCCAAAACACCCCCACATACAATTTTGAATGTACATATGTAAATACAGTTTTGGTTTTCAATAAAGGCATCCTCACCTTCATTGAGGAGGGACTTTGTTCCCACACTTTTGCATGTCATTTGCATGTATGCAAATCCATATGCTAACACCCACAAAACCCCAAAACACATCAAATCCTAAAAATAAAAATATGTGAATGGGGAGTCGACCTCATGGTCACCCAACTGAGTGAACTTACAACTAAGCACTGCACTACATATCACACTCCATGTAATTTTTGTGAGTGTGTGTAGAAATCATGCCCTTAGAATCTCTTGTGCAAGATGCACTTAATAGCAAGCAATAACTAGATGCAACAATGTATATAGATGTGTGTATGGAAAAATGAACTTCCCCTCCTATGCGCGTATGCAGAAAATGCAACCCCTTATCCCTTGAATGAAGGTAGATGGATGCCTTGATGCTCTTGGAATGCCTTTGGATGTAACCTTAGGTGGTGATAGTATATGCTTAGAGCTTTGTCCTTTATTATGGTCATAAGCTTTGGTTTTGTATGATTCCCTTTCTTGCATTTTGTAATTAACAACTAAAAGGCGGATCCACAAGAAAACAAGATGCCCAAAATATTAAACAGTCCAAAAGAGGCGAGTAAGATACAAAGAGGTTGAGGGGCAACCAAAGGGGACAAGGGCACCTAGGTGTTGGTGTCTAGAGTCAATAAAGATAAATCAATGAAGATCAGAATAGGTTGTGGGGTGTGTAAGACCAAAGAGGAAACTAGAAAGACATAAAAGAGGCCAAAGATAGAAGTCAATTATTAATTTTCTTGCTTAAGAATCATATGAATAATAGTATGTGATTATGACCTAAAAAAGTACCCAAGTGCGTGATTTAGTGTCTACAAAACATTCCAGACCTTCATTAACTCGTTCTTCATAACTAGCACTCGTAACTAATGTATCTAAGGCATATTCAGTGTGAATGTTCATATATTCTCTTCTGGTGGCTGTATTAAATACCCCTCTCCTATCTGTAAGAGAACTCCATATTTCTAGTGCTCTTTCATAATGGAAATGTGTCCACAAAATATCATGAAACATATAATCTCAAACAAGTCTCTAAATTTTTATCCAATATGTTTCAGATTTTTGACTTAACAAATGTTAATGCACTAAAAAACCTTTCATCTTCCACTAAGCCTAATATCATTGTTTGACACAATTCATATAATCAGAAATATTCACTAATACTTTCCTATAGGATGCTACTAGGATACAACTTTTTCCATAGCCATGTAATAACACCTTTTTCTGTTGGTTCAATTAGACAATTATATTGATCAATCATTGTGAGTGTGAAATGAGATGACTGAGACGTCAATAATTCCTTCTCGTAGAATACCTTTAATTTCAACTCCTTGGAACTCTACAAATTTACTGAAATGCTTAATGATAGTTTCCATAAATTTGTAAAATAAAATTTTTATGCCTTATTTACCTTTATCAGGATTCCAAAAATTAGGATACACTACTACCATGGCCTCAAGCAAGTCATCCCTTTTAAAACGTTCTCTGATCTCACGGGATAAGCTTTCTAAATTTTTCTTAATTTTATTTGTGTGTCATATAAATTATGTGTTACAAGTACTTCTTCAAGATCTACTACTATGATATCTTTACTTTTTTGGAAAGTGTGCATTGAAATCTCCATCCCATTAACAACGATACAAAGATGGTCATTGATATTGAATTTCAAATAGCTTTTCAGATCCTTTATATATGTTAAAGTTTTCCAACTACTGAAAATTGGTCCTTTAAAACTTTCTTCAAAGTTGTATAACATATCAAGAGATAGACATACATGTTTTCTCAACCTTATGAAGTCAAAAATATATATGGATCTTTCTTGAGCATGTTTAATTAAGCAATTGATTTCCTTCAACATAGGGAGAATATTGCATAGTGTCAATAATGTTTCCAAATATTTTAAATGGTACAACAAATCTTTTTCTTTGTCAACTTCCCTACGGTATTTAAACATGAAACCTGCTAAAGATGGATATTCTTCAAAAATCCTACATGTAGGCTCATACATGGAAATCCATCTTGTATCAACATCTTTAAGGAGATTTTTACCATTAGTAACTCCAATTGCAAATTTTGAAACTCTAAAAATAAGTGTGCAAGTCACGGATGAGCTCTTCCACTTTAGTGACATTTTCAAATGTGTTAACAATTTTGTATGCAAGGTTCATTCTATGAGCCATGCAATGAATTGGAATCATATATGGGGCAATTTTTGTTTGTAGGCAAACAAAAATTCCACTTCTATGACCCTACATTATTGATGCACCATCAGTACCAACACACACCAACTTAGTAGCAATTGCATAGTCATCCATCCCAGCTAAATTCCTCAAATTAGAAATAACCAATTCACAAATGTTTTCAACATTACGTTTTTAACCATTTTATTAATAGCTAACAAATGAGTTTTCCTTGAATGATTCTCAAAAGTGTAGACATGCATGCAAACCCATAATGTGTTGTCAATTGTTGTGACCTCATCGATGGATGATTAGGAATGTCTTCCATTGGAGGAATTTTATAATGAGGATTATCTTCCAACTATGGCATGTCATCATCAATAATATCTTCATGTGTTGACATGTTATTCTGATTAATTGTTCCATGTGGTGAGTGTGGTGACATGTTATTTTGATTAATTGTTCCATGTGGTGTGTCTAGTGACATGTTCTTCTCATTAATTATTTCATGTGGAATATAATTATCGGGGTTTTTGCATTCAAAAGGGACAAGGGTTTGACTATGATCTTGAAACTTTAAATTAAACTAACAAATGCATTAAAAACAATCTCTTACCCTTGTGTTTGAAGTGGATGCAAGTTGTGTGCGTGATTTTTTTGGTTGCTGAAATAATTAAATATGTTATTTTTCCTTTTTAATTGATTTGTCTTCTTGTTATTATTACTAGAGGCCATTTTACCTAAGACCAATCTAAATGTAATTTAAGTATGGAATCATGGATGAGCCAGATGTAAACTATAAAACTAGTTATATATTCATACCATGTCTTCTACCGGCCGAGCAATATATATGTTACCTATAGCCTTATAAGAAAGGATGAAGCATATATGTTACGAACAATAACATATATATGCTCTAATGAATTACATATTATATAATCAATGGAATGGTTAGAATTTACAATCCACGGGATCCCGTATAATGACATACGATAGTGATTTTCCATTGATCATCAACGTCTACACTAAAATCGACATTGTGATCGAAATTATAATTAGAATACACACACATATGTGAATGTGGAAAAGTTCTCTTTCATGGTAAAGGTGATTTTAATATAAATAGTTGGCTATTAGTTTAAATGTTTGGCCAATGAACCAAAAAAAAATAACTTATACCCATTACATTTAGGCGAAATAACAAGTTGGTGACTCCTCAAAATTCACCAAAACCAAAAATTGAAATCTGGAATATTCATCAATTAACGAAGATTCACCACTAAAATTTTCCTTGTATCCAAAAGGGATAACACTATCACATGAAACTTTAGACATCCAATTTCATAATGTTATGCAAAATACATGTTTTCACTAGTCTATGGTAGAGGTTCATGGTCAAACACGGTTTCAATAAAAATCAACTTTATTTTAGCATAAAATGTGGTGGGCATAGTTCTGATTCAAATCTAATATCAAGTTACATATTTTGTATTCAAAATACATTTACATTTTCACATTTTCAAAAATACTATTGTAGGGGCACTAGTGTTCTTCATTACCTTTTAACTTTATACCTTTGGAACATTGACACCCGTATAATGCATAGTGGGGGCATGAATGTACTTCCTTCCTTTCCACTTTGTATGAGGTTTAACATTTTAGAATCAAGATTCATCTCGCAAAGCATGGTGTGGTTTTTGAGTGGAGGGCCCCATTCCTCTCACTTATTTTGGCATGTTGGGACAACTTATTACCTTTTGTTCAATCACTTTTTGTTATTTTGGTGGTAGGACACCCAATTCCATTTTTGGCTCATGTCACTCCCTACAATCGGGGTTTGATCACTTCCAATTCTCCATGACACAACTTCAATCCCTCTCTCCAAGTGCTTCATCAAGAATCTCCTACATTCACAAGGAAAACAAATGTACTCCTTTCATGCCTTGTTCACCTCAAATTTACAAAGTTTTAATTTCAATTTTAAAGTTTAATTTCGATTCAGTTTAAAATTCAATTATTTTTATATGGACATTGAGTACACTTTATGTTCTAGGTTTCATTTTGGGGATCTTGCAAACACTCGGGAAATGAAGAACCTAAAGCAAAGGAAAATTGTGTTTACAAGATCGTGTATACTTAGTCTTATCATGAGACTTTATCTCCGATTAAAATAATAAACCACTTACATAAATTCTCATATCAGTCACAAGTAATCCATTGCTCCTAATTATCATGTACAAAACCTTATAGTGTTGCACTTCCGCATGGACCAAATCATTATGTAGGATGAAACCATTAAACAATTTGGTTTGAAAGGAATGGTTTCATCTAAACATACATTCAGAAAGAAAAAATTAGAGACTAAAAATCTATTGGACATTTCTAACCATTTCATCACTCCATCACACACATATTAGTCTCTAAATTAGTCAAATATCTAAATGCACTCATCTTCTTATGTTTAAGTGTACTAAGCATATGTTCTAATTGGTCTATTTTTTTATTTCCCTATATGTATATTCATAATGAATGTTAATGCTTTATTTGATAATATGAATATACATCTTATATATAACCATAATTTGGAATATAAATAAGTAAAGGAAACATTCCTATTATCCTTCTTTTCCCAAATCTTTTTGGTGTAATTAGTTAGCTCTCCCTATTATTGACCCTCTCTACCACCCGGTGCATAATCAAAATAACAATTTCAATTCTTGAATTAGTTTGTTATCCACAATACTTCCCTTTCCTTCCCAAAATATCTACCCCTACCTCCTTCCACATCGATTATACACTCCCTAAGTGATCATGTAACAAATAACACATAACATGAGACACTAGGGAACAATGTTAAGGATTATCCATCTTATGATAATCACATGAAGAAACTTGAAGCAAAAGTACACATAAAGTAGATCCAACGACCATCATTTCCTCCCCTCTGCTCCTGGTAGTTGTGCTCACACCATGGACTTAACTCTCTTTCTAATGACACTTGTAAAATATTTTGACATAAGCGTAAGGCACTAGAAGCTTCTTCTCTACCTTGATCTATAAATTTATCTACCCCCTTACCTTTTATTTTTGGTTTCACATCTAATGGAACATGCACCTCTTTATACTCCCCATATGCCAATTTAGGTGCCATTTCGTCATTCCCTTTCTTTTTAGCCACAGGTACATGCACCCTTCATCCCGTTGGTCCGAAAATCTGTCGCTTGGGCAGATCTATGGATAGATGAGCCAACAGTGTGCAGGGCATAGCCCCTCTTTGAGTCAGCAAAGTGAAACTGGTTTATTGCTATTCTACCAGCAGGAATCTGTGCAAGTCTCACAATATTCTACCTTCGGGGTTTGGGATCTCATCCCAGTAGGGTGTTTCCAACTGCGAAAAGAAAGGAATGAAAGAGAGGATGAAGGAAGAGTAGGTCCGAAGGAAGAAAAGAAATGAATTCCAAAGCAGAAAGGTCAGAAGGTTTATGTTTTGGGATTGGTAGTAAACAGAGCCAAACCTACTTGCATAAACGAACAAAGCAATACTGATGAATAAATGACAATAAAAGGAAGCGATTTAATAGAACAAACACACAGATCTAACGTAAGAGAGATCTAATGCACATAACACATGTATTCAGACAAAGTCTAAATATTGTATTAATAATTCTTTCTGTTACAAAAAGCTCAAAGTCTTTTCTCCTCACTTCTATTTTTCATCTGAAAGATATTCACTCTTTGAATACAACAAGTATTCAAGTATTTATAGAAGAAGAGAAGAAAAGAAGGCAAAAACAAACCAACCACTTACAAAATATCTAAAAAGTCAAAGGTTGACTTGGGCAAGTTTTGGATGGCAACATCCCATGGTGCAACATGGATGAAGTCATCATGTATGCCAACATGCTTTTTAAATATCTTACAAAAATGATCGATGGATCCCAAGAAGAAACCACTCTTTAGTGTAAAAGGGCGCACTTTTCATCGTGTCAGCAGGAACTTATCAGCGCCTTGGTGCACCTATCAGCGTGTCGACACCACATTGTCACCGCCTTTGGAAATGGGCGCACTTATCAGCATGTCGACACCACATTGTCAGCGCCTTTGGAAATGGGTGCACTTATCAGCATGTCGACAGGAACTTATCAGCGCCCTTTGGCGCACCTTTCATCGTGTCGACATGAACTTATCAGCGCCTTTGGCGCATCTTTCAGCGTGTCGACACCACATTCTCGGCGCCTTTTGGCACACCATTCAACATGTCGACAGACTTTATCGGCGCCTTTGGCGCGCAACTGGATGTCAAAGACAACAATGTCAGCGCCTTTGGAATGGCCAAAAATGGCTAAGTCTTGAAACAACTTGATTTTTCGAAAGGGAGTTTTGGGCTATTGCGAACATTATCAGAGTTCTTCAGGGGACCAAAATAAATTTTTTGGTATGGTTACCTGCAAATTGCCCTTGACAATTTTGCAGGATAACAGCTGGCTCTTTCTGGGGACTATCTTTGAGTGAAACTTAAGGGTAGAGAATCCCAGATCTTCATGTGCCTATCCATTGGGTTGGAGAGAGTCAAAAACAAGGGTGACCGGAGGGCGAACAAAGGGAACACACACAAACAGAAAGCAAACACACGACAAAAACAAACACACAACTAAAGCAAACTGTACAAAGAAGAGAGCAAGCTCTACTTCCTGAAGATCTTCAGATGCTTCCCGCTATAGGGAAGTGGGAGTTCGGTTCCATCCAGATATGAGAGATAGAAACTATTCTCTCCATTGAGCTGCTTGATCTTGAAAGGTCCTCTCCACAGGGAATCAAACTTTCCATGCATGCCCTTTGGCTCTCTTCGCTTGTCCCACAAAAGGACGAGATCTCCCACTTGAAAATTTCTTTGCTTAGCTTTTTTATCGAACACCTCTTGACTTGATTCTAATGCTCGGTGATCTTTTCGACCACTCTTACTCTCTTTTCTTGAGCTCTATTAGATACATGATCCTCTTCTCAAGAGAATTTTGGAAAGTTTCATCTTCAATAGCTCGTGCCAAGCGTAGAGTAGGGATTTCAGAGAAATGGGAAGCTCGGCATCAGTGCCATATAACACTTGAAAAGGTGACATACCGAGAGACCTCTTGGGAGTAATGCGATCTGCCCACAAAGCGTCGTATAAGGACTTGTGCCACATTCATTGATTCTCATCCACTAGTTTTCGTATGATGGTCACCAAGTTCTTGTTACTGGATTCCGCCTGACCATTACCCTGAGGGTAATAATCCGAGGCGTGAGCCAAAGTTATCCCATATTCATAGCAAAAACTAATAATTTCTCGTGAGGAGAAGTTAGAAGCATTATCAGCAACAATTTTGTTTGGGACGCCAAACCTGACAATGATGTTTTCTTTGATGAAACTGTAAACAACCTCAGAAGTGGCATGTTTGACAGGTATGGCTTCCACCCACTTGGTGAAGTAATCCGTTGCTGTAAGGACATAATTATGTCCGGCACTCAATTGGGGATTGAGTGCACCGATAAAATCAATTCCCCACTACTTGAATGGTTCGTTGACAACAACTGGCCTGAGGGGAAAAGCAGCCAACTTGGGCTTGCCGACGAACTGCTGGCAAGGTTCACACTTTGCTACCCAGGTGGCTGTATCTTGGAAAAGTGTCGGCCAATAGTACCTGGCTCGGATGATCTTGTGTGCCATCACGGAAGAGGAGAAATGGCCTCCACAGGCTGAATTATGAAAACTTTCAAGCAACTTCACCTGCTGTGGCTTGTCGACACATCGCAAGAAGACACCATCTATCCCGCGTTTGTATAAACCGTCATCCCAGATGACATATTTCGCTGCTCTGAGCTTTATAGTGCGCTTCTCCTTTGCAGTTAGGTGAGCTGGGCATTCGCCGTAGGTGAGGAAGAAAGCAATATCGGAATACCACTCATCGCTGGTTGCAACAAATAGGACCAGAGGCAGAGAATGGGCTTTCTCCAGCTGACTTTGTGTTTCATTGACACAATCATCCTTTTCCTCAGGGATTTCTGAATCTTTGTTTTCAGCCATAAGCTGACATAGGCCTTTGCCTCTTACCAGCTTGGTTGGTTTTATATCCAGGTCGTACTCCTGGACCTTTGCGATCCAATTTCCTCGCAAGCTTCCTAACTCCTGTTGAGTTAGAATTGATTTGACTGCCGTGTCAGGAACCAGCACCACCGTATGAGAATTTAGAATGTAATACCTAAAATTTTTGACTGCTTTGACAATGGCGAAGGCATGTTTTTCCAATTGAGACATTTTTAGTTCGTGAGGCTTGAGGGGAGAGCTCATGAATGCAATCGGAGATTCAACATCCTCGAATTATTTTGCATTAAGATTGTGGACACAGTATGCTTAGATGCATAACTATACATGATAAAATCCTTGGAGAAATCGGGACATACTAGAACTGGAGCGTGAGCAACAGAAGCTTTTATTTCTTCAAATGACCTTTTTCCTTCTTCGCTCCAATGGAAAGTTGGTGACCCCTTCATCATGTCCAATATATGACGAGTCTTCTCAGCAAAGTCGGGAACAAAACGCCTAAGAAAATTCACCTTTCCGAAGAAAGAATGAACGCCAGTCTTACTTGTAGGCAGAGTAAGGCTCTGAATAGCCTTGACTCTTTCGGCATCTATCTTCGTTCCTTCTTTGCTAACAACGTGCCCTAGCAACTTTCCTTCCGTGACTCCAAAAACAGACTTTTTCGGGTTCAGGGAAATCCCATGTTCTCGGCATCTGGCCAATACTTGCTCTAGGTGATCACAATGATTACTTCATTGTTTAGAGAACACAGTTAAGTCATCCAGATAAACGACAATGACTTTCCCCATCATACCTTTGAATGCCAGGTCCATGGCCCGCTGAAAAGTGGCGCCAGCATTGGTTAGGCCAAAAGGCATCCTGCTGTAGGCAAATGTACCCCAGGGAGTAGTGAATGCTGTTTTAAATTGATCTTCAGGCGAAACTTCAATCTGATTGTAGCCTGAAAAACCATCAAGCATGGACAACATCTCTGATCCAGTTATTGCTTGCAGAACTTGATCCATTATAGGAAGTGGGTAGTTGTCTTTCAAGGAAGCCTGATTCAAATTTTGAAAATCTACGCATATGCGTATTTCCCGTTCTTCTTGCGCACTGGCACAATATTTGCTACCCAAGTACTGTGATGGATAGGAAAAATGATTCTCGCATCCAACATTTTTTGAATTTCAGCCTGGATAGTACCTGAGATCTTAGGATTATAATGCCTCTGCTTCTGGCGAAAGGCTTTGACATCTTCTTTCAACGGGATGTCATCTTTGGGCGTCTTTGGATTAAAAACTTTAGATTGGCATAGGACCATGCCAATACATCCATGTATTTCTTCAGCAGTTTGACAAACTTCCGCTTCTCTTCTGGCGTGCAACATTTTCCAATGTTCACAAACTGCGGGTGTTCTACCGAACCTAAATTGACCGGTTTGGTTTCTGGGGATGAGTCGAGTTCATCTCCCCTTTTCTTTTTACAAAACGGTCATGCTCAGTCGAACAACCGTTCCAGAGAAACCAGGCCCTTTGGAATTTTATTTCCTTTGAGCTGACATATGCCGTCGTTCCCTCCGGATTCATCCTCTTGATTGGTGACTGATACGTGGCACATAGAAGTGGATCCTTCAAAATGTAATTCTTTGAAATTTGTTGCCTTCTCTAGAAACGTAATGAGTTGATTGTCATCGTTGAATACTTCCAATCTTGCCGAGAATTGTCAGCACGCTTGGGCGGAAAACCACCTCAATGGTGTATTTGTTTGTTTTCAACCCTGGGTGAGGGAGCATGAGGGATGCTGAAATGGCCAATGAATCAGCCATGTCATTCTGGGCTCTTGGAATGGATTCAATTGAAAAAGCATCAAACTCTTCAATGATGTTCCATCTTCGTGTTACGGTAATGCCTGAGCCTTTCATTCTTCACTTGATAAATCCTTTTAACTTGATTTACAACTAGCTCTGCATCACCTTGCACTTTCAGATTTTTTATCCCTCTTTCCTTTGCGGCTTGCATGCCAAGTAGCAAAGATTCATACTCAGCAGTATTATTCGTGTTGAAAAACTGCAACTTGAAAGAGAGAGGAATTACCTCCCCTTGGGAGATATTAGCACGGCTCTAGCACCACATCCACTGGTTGCATGCATTGCCATCGCAGCCTTTTCAAGGTCCGAGATCTTATTAAGATCTTGTTCTTGAATGAGAATAACCATTTTGTCGAGACTTGGTAGACAAGAAATAGTTCCCCATCCACGATGATTTGAAAAGAATTTGATCTTTGGGGTCCTCAGAGCTAGTAACCAAGTATTTCTTTTGTGATTTTGGCTCCAAAGTCTGCATTACACCTTTGACGGGGATTCTAGCCTTAGACCAGTCCATATGAATCTCTCCACCAACCCATTTGTAAAAGCTCCTCCCAAAGAAAATTCCATAGGTCTGCTTAGGATGTCAAAGCAACGAAGACGGTCATCTTTACTCTCTTCTCTGGGAATGCCGCAAATGCAAATTACGCATCTTTGATTTGACCAATCAATGGAACCTGCTTGGTTTCCAAGGAATAACATCTGCCAAAAGGCTTGGTAAGGGTGAGGCCCAAAGCATGGGCGACTTTTGCCGGCATGACGTTATCAGAAGCTCCGGAATCAATTATGCAGTTACTCAACTTGTGACCATTGATTAGGAGGGAGAGATAGAAAGGTTCTATCTTGCCTGATGTAGATGTTGAGGCAACATTTATGTGGGATTCAGGAGGAGTGGAAAGGATTCCTTTTGGGGAAACCTGATTAGATATAACAGCTTGGCTTTGAATATACTTGGTCAATCTTACCAGCTGTTCGGGATTTGACTGGAGGTACTCGGCTTCAGACATTTGGATCTTGGTCTTTTTTGCATGGTCTATGATGTCAAATGTGGCCAAGGGTTGGGCCGGTGAAGGAATGAGTCCCTCACTTCGTGATGGTGGAGTAGGATTACTGGTCTTGATAGGAATATGAGAGGGCTGATTTGGAGGAGAGATGGGGGGAAAAGATTTCCTTGTAAAAGACTTAACAGGGAGTTGAGTAGGAAGAGGATTACCTCTTTTAGCAATGGTTGGAGGAGGGGCGTTTGACACGACCTTCTCATACGCACATGGGCAGCGACCTCGCTTCTTTTCCTTGCGGCGGGTAAAAACAACATATGATTGTCCGCTTGCATAGCCCTGGGTACCCTCTTCTTCATCAGATTCTTCCTCATCAAATTCCATATACCCAATAGTAGAGTCGTCAGTCGGCTCACCGACGTCTTGATCATCTTCACCCTGAGACGAAGGTTCTTCATAATCTTGTTCCTCTTCTTCGATTTCGGCTAGAGCGTTAACCGGAGGAGCCTCAAGTGCCAACCGCGGAGCAGTTGCGGGTAAGCGCGGCCTTTGAGGAACATTGTTGGAAACGAAGTTCCTCCGTGGAATATCCCGGTATGAGGAACTGGGAGAAGCTTGGGCTAACTACCTCTTCAATGCAAGCAAGTCGTTAGCCATCTTTTGAAAGGCCGGATCAGACGAAGTATTGGGTGAAGGGCCCAAAGATTTAGGCTTGGAGGATTCCCTTCTCAATTCGCCAGATATTATCAAATTATCTTCAATTCGGATGGCAGCGGCCTGGGCGAGAATCAAGGTAGCCACTTGCTCTTGTAGGAGCAAGAAACTTACTTTCGAGCTCATAGCGTTCACGAAGAAACACTTCTGATTTTCTGGTGTTGGAAGCATGGCGACAGGAACCCGATTGATTAATGCATTGAACCTGGCGATAAAATCGCGCATGGTCTCATTGGCCTCCTTCTTCAGGTGAGTGATCTGTGATAATAAAGCAAATGCATCTTCTGAAGGTTTGTACCTATCTTCAAAAGCATCCCGTAAGGTGGCCCAACTAGTAATAGATCCGGCCGGTAAATGCTGAAACCATTCAGCTGCAGGTCCTTGTAGAGTTTCCAGAAAAAGGTGAACCGACACATCTTCGTGAGTTACATCCAAGATACTGCACGACATGATGAATGCAGATATGTGTGAATCCGTGCTTTGATTTCCGCTCCCGTCGAATTTGGGAAAATTCTTTCGGTTTCCGTGAGGGAGCGCGTGAACAGGATGTGGTAATGCGAGAGGACCCATAGCATTTCCCCATGGTACCGCCATCTGGACAGCTGGAAAAAGAACGTGGGCTGGGAGTGCGGTTCCACTGAGCAATAAAGCACTACAGAGGGATGTAGAGGCTCCTTGTGAAAACCGGCTCTTCCGTGGGGGTGAGGCGCTTCTGGTTGACCGATCAGCTGAACTTAGTGATGAAAAGCGCGTTGGTGCTACACTGAAATTGTGCCTTCGAAGCCGATCGAAAGTAGGATTGACTTCTGGCACGCGTAAATGGCTCACCTGCCAGCGTACCTTCCAGATCTGGAACGCTGTGGTGTAGATTTAAAATTTATTTTTGGTTGTACTTGCTGATTTTCTGGCTTTTCTGACAAAAACCAGCAGCATGTACTTTTCTAAATATTTAAAAACTATCCTCTTCTAAAAACCAATTGCGGTTAATGACAAATAACAGTGAGGATAAAATGACAGAGAAGATTAGCAAGCTGATTTTCGGATCTAAATCTGACTTTTTCAAAGAGTTTGAAATTTTGGGTAAACAGTCAAAAACTCAGATCTACGGCAAAATACAGGTCTTTATAAAAATTCAGCGAACTAAAGATCTTCAGCTAGGCCAGATCTATGGATCTCAGAAGAAAATTTTCAATTTGGAGCACTTTTGCAAAATTTTAGATTTTTAACAAAAAGTTCAAGTTTGCAAACAGGCGGTGATTTTTCTGATGTTTCGATTTTTCTATCCTACCACCATCATAGATCTGATAGATCTGTTCGTTCCCCAGTAGAGTCGCCAAAAACTGTTGGTCCGAAAATTTGTCACTTGGGCAGAACTATGGATACACGAGCAACAGTGTGCAGGGCATAGCCCCTCTTTGAAACAGCAAAGCGAAATTGGTTTATTGCTATTCTACCAGCAGGAATCTGTGCAAGTCTCACAATATTCTACCTTCGGGGGTTTGGGATCTCATCCCAATAGGGGTGTTTCCAACTGCGAAAAGAAAGGAATGAAAGAGAGGATGAAGGAAGAGTAGGTCCGAAGGAAGAAAAGAAATGAATTCCAAAGCAGAAAGGTCAGAAGGTTTATGTTTTGGGATTGGTAGTAAACAGAGCCAAACCTACTTGCATAAACTAACAAAGCAATATTGATGAATAAATGACAATAAAACAGAAGCAGATTTAACAGAACGAACACACAGATCTAACGTAAGAGAGATCTAATGCACATAACACATGTATTCAGCACAAAGTCTAAATATTTTATTAATAATTCTTTCACATACAAAAAGCTCAAAGTCTTTTCTCCTCACTTCTATTTTTCATCCGAAGATATTCACTCTTTGAATACAACAAGTATTCAAGTATTTATAGAAGAAGAGAAGAAAAGAAGGCAAAAACAAACCAACCACTTACAAAATATCTAAAAAGTCAAAAGTTGACTTGGGCAAGTTTTTGGATGGCAACATCCCATGGTGCAACATGGATGAAGTCATCGTGTATGCCAACATGCTTTTAAATATCTTACAAAAATGATCAATGGATCCCAAGAAGAAACAACTCTTTAGTGTAAAAGGGCGCACTTTTCATCGTGTCAGCAGGAACTTATCAGCGCCTTGGCGCACCTATCAGCGTGTCGACACCACATTGTCACCGCCTTTGGAAATGGGCGCACTTATCAGCATGTCGACACCACATTGTCAGCGCCTTTGGAAATGGGCGCACTTATCAGCATGTCGACAGGAACTTATCAGCGCCCTTTGGCGCACCTTTCATCATGTCAACATGAACTTATCAGCGCCTTGGCGCACCTATCAACGTGTCGACACCACATTGTCAGCGCCTTTTGGCGCACCATTCAGCATGTCGACAGGACTTTATCAGCGCCTTTGGCGCAACTTTTTGGATGTCAGCACGACAATGTCAGCGCCTTTGGAAATGGCCAAAAATGGCTAAGTCTTGAAACAACTTGATTTTTTGAAAGGGAGTTTTGGGCTATGCGAGCATTATCAGAGTTCTTCAGGGGACCAAAATAAATTTTTGGGTATGGTTACCTGCAAATTGCCCTTGACAATTTTGCAGGATAACACATCCTATCTCTATCTTCCTCAATGGATGGAATTTTTTAGGAGGTCCTCTCTCATATATTTGTGAGGGAAGAAGATAACATCAGTAGTGACAAGTCATGGGATATGCCAAAAATTATCAAAGGCCCTCAAGACATCTAGGACATTGTGATTCTCTCACAATATGACATTCAACAATAGGTTCATGACATTATATGAGATGTTTTAATTTCTTTTCATGACCTCTATGATATTGTTCTTTACTTCCATTATACCTTATTTTCATTTTTACCTTACTATCTAAAAATATCATATTTACCTTCATTTTACCATAATTTGGAGAATTCAATTCTTGGCTAACACCTCAAATTTTATTTCATTCTACTTTACCCATATTTTACAACCTTATTAGTTTATATTATTTTATTCCTAGCTAACACCTAAAATCATATCGTACATTTTTTCCTTTTTATAAGTGTGTTAATTTGAATGCTTTAATCTGATGATACCTTGATCTTCTTTTAGCTTCTTTCTTTTACAAGCTTGCTAATTCAAATATTTGTATTCCCACATAATTTTTCTAGATACATTTACACTATGTCAAACTACAAAAATATAATCAAATTAATTCTATTCCAAGCTAACACCTCATATTTAATTTTATCCTATCTCTTTTTAAGAACCTACTACCTTAGAACCGTAGTTTTAGATTACTTTACTATGTATAGCCTTCTCTTGATATCTCCCCATTTTAGGTTTATTACAACATTTTCTCCCTCTTGGATCTTTTGGTACACTTTTATCACTCTATGACACTCTTTCCCACTTGGGTATTATCACTCTCAATTATTGTGTTTGACCTATCATAGGTTTATAGTCTTATCTCATGCCATGACAAGTGATGACAATTCCTACATGACCTAGTTTCTCTTATATTATCCTTCATGAATTGACTGGGCTTTGAAAAAGTGTTTTCAAGCCCTCTTTTGAATAAGAAAATATGAAATAGTGGTTAACATAGCCAACAATGGAAAAAACTACCATCATATGACACTAATTAAGATGGAAATCAATTATTTGGAACATCGGTAAATCTCCAACTTAATGGAGATTTTCACGTATTTGCACTTTGGATTTAGGGTACTAGAATATTGTGGTCTAATGTGATGACTCATGCATGATCTCTCCTTTATTAAAACTCAAAAAAATGTACTCAAACAACCATGTATAGTAAAATTCTTTTAGAAGTATCGTGTTGGTTTGATCTTAGTAATGCCCCAATACACATGATCGGTGTTGCACTACATACTGGTACTTTGTTGACGGGTCAAGCCACATGTAGTTATCCCAATTATTATGTGAATACACAAATATGAAAATTATTTATCATCTAGAATGTTATTTTGTTTGACCATTAACACTTGGCACTATGTAAATTTGTCCCTTTATACTTTAAATTTAGCTCAGGGGACTTCTATAAGGTTATTTTAACAAGATTTGAGATGTGTGTAATCCTTTTATAAAGTAATCCCCAAGGTGAATTTGAAGTAGATGATGATCACCTACAAGGTTCATTTATTTATAAATTACTCTTTGTTAATTTCCCACCAAAGTCTACTCATGAATAAAATTTAAGTTCAACTTATAACTTAGTTCTTGTATTTGATAACGAGTGGTTGCCCATGCAAGGATGCTATTGGAAAAGGAGGAAAATATCGGTGAATGGTATTGTATAGAAGTAGAAAATAAGATTTTAAAAAATAGAGAATATCTATTTAGGTTTTTAAGGTGTTTCCATATAGACTAATATGATCTTGATTAAGTATAATTGGTAAATAGATGTGGATAAAGTAAAATGAGAAAAGTGTGATAAGGATTTCGATATATGTCAATAGTATAAGTGTGCTAAAGAGTGTAAAAATTGATGTTTCAATGTTTAAAATACCAAAATTAGATGTCTACAAGTTTTATTGAGTGGATAAAACACTCACGTAAATAAGGGAGAGATGACCGAATAATGGTAGATATTGAATCCTAAGGAATATGATTAAAATAATTGATTTAGTAAAATTTAAATGTATTATAAAGTCATTGCATTGATAACATAGATATAACAATATTCAATAAATATTTAGCTAAGGAAATATAATCAAGAGTGAAAGATAGGAGGTAAAGATTACTCTACTTGTAGTTGAAGGTCTAGACTAATCTGGACTAATGAAGCAGCTAGAAAGGTAGATTTCAGGACTATGAAAGCTTTGTGTCTAATTCTAGAATGTGCCAATCTCAGGGACAGGAGTGCTTGGAATGGGATAGATCTGCTCGGGTGCTAGCATATGATTTGGGTGGTGGTGCCTACGGAAATACTCAGGATCTGATTCATTTTGGGTCGCTTAGTGTTGTTTCTTATTCAATGTAGGTTACATTACGGATTCTTTACAATTTTGATGAGTCGCGTATATGTACATGCAAAATAAACCCTAGCTACCTATACAATACTCAAGTGCACATTTGATGAATAAAAATATGTGTATGTTTGAGTCGACCGACCTGGTGGTCACCCGATGTGAGTGTCACTGAGCGTTGCACTACATTTCAAACTCAATGTAGTTCTAGCATGTGTGTGATTATAATAGTGTCCCTTAAGCTAGGATGCATTGGTGTTAGTCACACACAAAGAGATAACAATATACAACTCTTTTGTCCCAATGAAATATGTGTGGTATGGAATTTAGAATAACCCTCCTATGCAGTGAAGTATGCAGTCCCAAAATGCAGTCCTTGGTGTAGTAGATAGAAAATATTATCTCCTTGTAATAATATGTGCCTCTGAAATGCTTACCCCCTTAATGAGGTTAAATAAGACATGTATATATATGATTCTTTTGCTTAAGTTTCATCTTTAACAAGTAAAAGACCGACACGGGTGATAAAAGAAGACAATAAAGAAGTAACATCGAAAAATAGTAAAAAGAGATAAAAAAGGACATAAGCGCCCATAGGGGACAATAGTGCACAGGCACTTTTGTATCTCATGGGTGGTCCTGTATAAGGTGATCAAAAGGTCAAACAATGAAATTAGAGATGAGTTGGATGTCGAGTGGCATGTAAAACTCTAATTTGTTAATAAAAACAATAAACAATACGGAGATGAAAAATACTAAAACAATGTCAAAGTAAAGTAAAGGGGTGTTAATGAGTAATTCTCTTGCTTATGAATCATGCATATAAATGAAGTATTTAGAGGATAGATGTACATAATAAGTGTGTAACTTAGTGACTAAAATAATATATACGTATCTCACATTTGTCGATGAATAATATGTAGTGTGTGAAAATTTTGATGTTTACTCTTACTAAATTCTTCAAATATTCAAATTAGACTAGCTCCAATTTATAGTTTTAATCTTCTAAAGCATATGTTATGACCTCCACTTCATTATCAAGATGATGCACAACATGCTTAGATTAATTAATTTGGTCTTATCTCAAGACACATGTTTGTAATATATTTAAATAGTTTGGTCTCATCATGAGACACACCGGATCTTTGATCCAAATCGAGTCTTATTGGTATGTTTATTTTGGTTCCAACACTCTCGAACTCGTTCTCCCTTACCGAATTTTCATTCTTCTCTATATGGGTCATGTTATACCTCTTTTAGCTGAAGTTATCTTCTCTCTCTCTCTCTCTCTCTCTCTCTCTCTCTCTCTCTCTCTCTCTCTCAATTTTAACTTTGTTGCTCTTCCTCCATGATTTGATATTTATCATTTTCATACTTCATGAAAATGGTTATACCCTTATGAAAATGGCCATTTAATTTTTTTGGGCTGTTTTAACCTAATGTGATTTTATCAAGTTTTACGCCTATTTTGGTCAACTTTTACCACATTCGTGTGTCGCTTACATGCTTATAGGGTTCGATTTGAATATAAAAGGTTTATACATAGGATGGTGTATTAGTGCATTTAGAGAGAGATTTACAAGTTAGATGAGAGAATATTCATATTAAATTTGTAAGGACATAACTTGTTATAAAACATTTCCATACCAAAAATATTGATTTCAAACATATATAAGCATGTAGATTCACCTAATTCTTGTACACATTGAGAAGATAATGGTTGCCAAATTGCACTACACGTGACTACTTGTTTAATGCCTTTACTTATTTTTTTCCATATTGTTGTCTAGTTGAGGGATGTTATAAATATTAAGGTAGGTTAAAATTTTATTTCGTTGAGTACATGCTCAAAGACAAGTTTATTTTCCTTTTGCATTATGTAAACCTAAAGAATGAATTAGGGTTTTATAGAAGTGGATTGATTTCCCAGGTGATTCACGACACATTCAAAAAAACTAAGACAAAATTTCACAAATAACAACATGGAGAATGCATTCAAAAGTTGGATTGTATTTTGAAAATACAAAATAATGTTCATAATATCACTTCCATTTTCATACCACACAAAATGGTCTAGTCTTTACTAAAATTTTCAACAAAGTTTAGTGGTCTAATTTCTCTAAAAATTTAATCACCTTGATTTTTGGACCTGTTTTAATCTTAGATATAATGACAATTACTTACAAATTATGTGAAATTGAGTATTATCCTACAAACCCTAATTTTTGTAAGCATTTTTTTTTAATATTCTAGATAACATATGTTATGTAAATAGATATATGTATTTATTGATTAAATTTAAATTAGTGTGCACTACCAAAACTCTTACAAAGCTAAATAACTAGACTAACACCACATAGTCTAATAACTAAGCTACAAATTTACAATAGTAACATCAAGATCTTAGCTTATTGGAATGCTTAAGGAAACTAACATGATTATTAATCATCTATGTTGAAACATGTTTACTTAGTGTGAATTGCTAATTAAAATGGACCTATGAAGACCACTAACAAATCAAATTGGGTTGTTGTTACTTCAAAATGGTGAAAGGATCTCTCTAAAAATGGCTACAAGGCCATATTATATATTCCTTTACTAACCAAACATGAAGATTAGATGCAAATATTGAGCAAGCTATTCCATCAATGGAAGTAAGGCTCTTGATCATATGTCTTATATGATTAATATTATTCAAAGTATGGTGTAAAGTATGAAGGTAGGAGCTTGGTCCTTTTTATAGCTTTCTATTGTTAGAAGCTTGCATCTTGGTGCATGTGGGACTAAAGGATAAAGTAGATTAAGGCTTTTTAATCTTGATTAGTGAAATTAACAAGTGATTAGCATGTGAGGTGCCTTAATTAACCAATTAGGAGGCTAGGATAAGATTTTGAAGCCTTTTGAGATGTCTTGGAGGAAAAAGGGGTGATTTTGAATGGTTGGAAGAGGGGTATTAACCAATAAAAGAGTTTATTGATCAAATACAAGGGTAAATAGGCTTAATTAACTAATAATCGCTAATTATTTGCTCGGAAGAGGATTATGACTAATGATGTGTCATTAATTGGCATCGGAATGTGATAGAGGTTAGTTAATCAACAAATAATCATTAATTAACCAAAATAGAGGTAAACATTAGTTAATTAGTAGAAATCACTAATTATAATGGAAATGGCAAGAATGAGGGTAGTTAGTGCAATTTTAGCAATAAAACAACAAAATTGGATTTTAGGTGTCTACATTTCACGCCTCTGTTTGAGGTGAAGTAAGTGACGCCACTTCAAAAGAGTAGACAAAACATAAACAAGTAAATTTTAAGAAAAATTAGTAGAATGAAAGATGCCCCCTCGAGTGTCAATGGGGTGATAGAAGAAGTCAATCGACGATCGAAAAATTTGAATGAAACAGATAGAAAAAATAGGGTGGGGATAAAACTGATTTTTATGCCACTCGGTGTTTTACAAGAAAAATGACTAGTAATAAGACATGATAGTTAAGAATACAAGAATAGATTTAGCATCCAATTGTTTAATAAACAACTTTGTTTCATCATGTTGCTTGTGATCTACATCATCGATCCTTATTAAAATAAATGCATACAACAAAAGTGTAAAATAACATGAA
This sequence comes from Taxus wallichiana var. yunnanensis, assembly GCA_018340775.1. Taxonomy (NCBI): domain Eukaryota; kingdom Viridiplantae; phylum Streptophyta; class Pinopsida; order Cupressales; family Taxaceae; genus Taxus; species Taxus wallichiana. Next base: position 867,825,328 of record CM031235.1, read on the forward strand.
AAGCTATAATACTAACATTTGTTCATTGCTAAAAATGCATAACTCCATGCAACATACATAATGCAATGCAATACGAGAAAGTAAACCAACTAACCTAACAAAGAAACAAGTACAATCACATATACTCAAATAAACAACGTTCAAGACAGTTGCACCAATGTTTTTGTTATCAAGCTTTAGTTCCCGAATGTTCGTGTTTTAACAACAAGGGTTAGAATGGTGCCCAAGAAAGGATACATACTAGGGGAATAATAGAGGACATAAGCAGTCCCATGAGAAGCATTTTTGCACTATGACATAGTCTCTAAACTCGTTGTTGCACGGGAGTACCGACATAGTAAGCAAACTAACTTTGTTAATGGAGGTAGATCAAAAATGATATGCGAGTCATTTGTGATAAGAACAAACAAGAACCTAAGAAAGATGTTTTGTAGGAAAATTTTGATGTTTGAGGACAATGCATTTGATCAAGCTTGATTGAGTGTATGTCATTTACCATTTTTTGAAAAAAAAATTTTTTACAATTTTTGGATTTTTAATGATTTTTACTTGATTTTTTTTTTTAATTTTTACAATTTTTTTGGATTTTTTAATTTTTAGGAAGAAAATTAGTTAGAAGAATGACCATGTATATGGACATCGCAAAAAATGTTGGAAAGCAAAAATATGCCCTGTAGCAAAAAGGGTCATTTATGAAGCAAAAACATGCCCTAGCAAAGATAATGAAAATGCAGAGACAAAAAAGATTATTTATTAAAAATAACCATCATGATGAGTGCTAGAAGAATTCAGAAGAATCATGATGGTTCTATGGTGCATCGGGCGTGAAAATGTCGCGCGGGGTCAAAATGGGTATAAATACCAAGCCAAGGGGGTAAAAACCATCACGGCTAGTTATTTGCTACCTACCCTTACCAATTTTTTCGGTGATTTTCCTCTAACATGGGAGAGGAAAGGAGAGGATTCAAAACCATATACACCGCACGAGACCAAGTTCAAGACTACATGAGGCTTCCGAGGATGGCTGCGCAGTACACAAAGTAAAAAAAAAAAAACATTTTTGGTTCCATTTAATGCATGTAAAAGTTTGTGCAAAAATGTTAGCACGACCCTAGGGTGACTAGCATGGTCAATTGCTTGTTTGCATTAAAACATGTATACGTGGCCACGTATGTGTGAAAAAATAGCTACGCGACAACATATGTGTGAAAAATTAGCTACACAACAACGTATGCGTGAAAACATAGGCGTGGGCATGCTACGGTCAAAAGTGACATGATGACATTGATCCAAGGTGGGGGGACTAGGGTCACGTCGGTGTGAAAATGTAGCACCTTTGCCGTAGGAAGGGGGCACCTTAGCTGTTAGAAGGGGCACACTAACTTGAATGAACCGTTGTGTATGGATTTTAGAAGAATTTTTAGGAGTTTTAAGAATAATCATGAATAGACCAACTTAGATGATGTATTGTAGAAGAAAATGATGTTAATAAGTGACTTGCCTGATTTTTACAAATTGGTCTACCTGTGTTGGAGACACAGGAGTGAAATGGGAGGTTACAAGCCTATGAGGCTATGTTTTCACATTGCAATCGCATCTCCCTGTAAAACAAGGCTAGATGTTAGGGGTATTTCATATGTGGCCCACATGCCACATATTACACTAGACCACAACCTTTTTACTACCTTAGCAGATAAATGGTAGAGTAAGAGCCAAAATTTTAGGTTCGTGATCGATTTGAGATGAGCATCACATGGTGGATGTATGGCCTATATTGAGTTCCGATCCATGGCGGTTGGGTTACATATGATGATGCCCACGACCATATTATACTGATTATCATGGAGATATTCGACATGCACTACCTACCTCAAGGGGCATGACAATTGACATATCCAGATGTTTTTTTGATCACCGGATTTCACAGGTTCCAGTATACTTGATGGCTCTTGTCAATAACATCTTGCTTCCGACAAGACCGGTTCCCGCTTCTCCTTCGTCCGATTAGAGTTATACATTGTCTTATCACTAGAGAGGTTTATTGTTGGGGCCAAAGTGTATATTAGCCCGCTTATATTTATATTTACATTTAATAACATACCATGATCGAAGATTATGGGTCCCGCGACACTATTATAGATATGGGTATTGGATCACATAGCCATGTAATGGTCATTATGAGTGTTACGAGCCAGGGCTCCTAATGAGCCATGCATTATGGGTTGCGTGTCATTGGTGATGATATTCGTGACTATATTGGAGACACACCGTACTACTGGTGAGTATTCGATGAGATTCAAATTCACATAATTACATGGTGGCCATATAGATTGTAATAATGGTTGGAGGATGCGGCCAGAGCTTAACACAACAAAGGTTGGGCATTTCATTATTGGTTGTCAAGATTACATCATTAAGTTGTATAAAGTGGACGAATCCAACGTTAGTTTATGGTATGGGCACAAATCCAGGGAGACCTTTACATTGGCCTATGGATCGACCCACACGAGCTCGGGCTAGTTTTAAAGAGGTGGCCCCTCAACTTTGGGTTATGTGGCCCACAGATAGTAGATTGTGGGAAAACTAGGGAGTATACAACCTAGTATTTAATAGTGTTTCCATGATGCCTCACCATACCATAGGCAACTATTTAGGTTGTACCAAAGCAACAACACAGGTCTACGTGTGGCTAGACTCTTAGAGCTCAGCACTGCCTGTGGTGTGCAAGAATATCCACGGGCACATGGATAGGGAAGATTAGGTGTAGATATTCGGATGCCACAACAAGGTGCCCACAAAACCAAATATTCCACTACATGTTGCTTTACAATAGGGTCCTCGCAAGTGCCTCTATCACCTCCGCATGCACCGAGTCCACCACACAACCCTTTGAGGGATGGATAGGATGGAGGAGAGGGGGAGATGGAGATGGATATGGAGATGGTTGGGATGGATGGGAATCCCCACCACATAGTCTAGTGGGAGGAGGATGCAGAGAAAATGTCAAGTTTCCATGGTGGTTCTCCACCTGAGATAGGTCAGCGTAGAGTATAGGTGAGCTAGCTTCCTTAAGGCAACAACTACAACAAAGTGGTAGCATAAGAACTTTAGGTTACCGTTGAGAGGGATAAATTAGGTACATAGAGGGTCCATTTACAGCCTAAGATATCGAGCATGAGAGCGTAGCATGATGCACTTCAACATGCAAGGGCAACATCAAGAGTACATGTCTTAGTGCTTCATTGTGCCTCTACTGGCAAGCGAGGCCACCTATTACAAAATGTTTTACCATGGGGTCATTCCAGTTGAGCAAAGGACCATGTATTATAGTCAAGTGTCGGTAGTAGGTCTACATATAGATCTCAGAGGCCATCTCGGTCTATTATATTCGTTCGGTAGTCATCGACTCATTATGGAGCTTCTTCAAAGTAGATGCCACCACCTTAGGGCCCCGAGGCCAGGGTAGTCGAGTATGGGTTAGAGTCGTGGTTGACTCTTTGTATTGATTTGATGCATACTTACGATGTATCTCTTTTGATGTACACCTCGATATAAAGGCACATTTTTGTACCGATGTACCATGTTGGGCCCCTGGAAAATGACTAGTATGAAGGCACGTGGGCGTGCAAGATCCCTGGATTATAAAAGGCGCGCAAGGAAAAAGTGCGCAGGAGGAAGAGTTAAGAAGGCACATGGTTCGCGCGGTGCACAAAAGGAGGTTTGAGACTTAGCCAATTTATGCAACAAAGGCAGAACACATGAAAAGTGTGATCGTGATATTGGCGCGGATAAGATACCAGCCTAACAACAGTGGCCCAAGAAAGAGCATGCTAGCGATGGGATCTTCTAGAAGATCATCATGAGATGGAGTGGAGAGCTCAGGCCTGAAGGAACATGCTCATTGGAGGACCACATTTGACACTTGGCGACGGATCTGAGGGCGTGGCAAGGTAAGTTGGTAGCATGGGAAGATGATAACTACAAGTGCATACAATGGGAAAAGATATACCGAGAGAGAGACTAAGATAACATACAGATGGAGATAGAGAGATAGGAGATAGAAGAAGAGGGATATACACAGAGAGAGATAACATGGGTGAAGCTCTACAGGATTGCTGCGAGTGGAACTTTGATACAGAAAGGAATGTACTAGGCTTAGTATTGTAATTTCTTTTTCTTTTGGCATAGTTATATAAGCCTAGTGATGTGCATGACTACGGTCTGCCCTCTATGGCTCTTTGTAATGAAACAATGAATACAATGAGGTTACCTGTTGCAAATAGACATGGATATTAGTAGCTTTAATGTATATTTCGTTCATAAGAGTTCTCTTTCGTTGCATGTTGTAAATGAATGATTGTATCTTTCTTTTTCGTTATAATATATGTTATGGAGTTTGTTAAAACAACCGGTTTGAAGAAGCTATAAGGATCTGGAGGACGTTTTGATCCCTATGATTCTTGTATGTCTAAACTTCTTTCCTGAATACTCTTACACTAATCATAGATAAATGCTTCCCACTAAAACTCACATAAAAGAGAGACTCAGCACCCGTGCGTGCCTCGGGTGAGCACTCAGCTTCTGTTGGGTGATAGGCCGGTACGCATGGGATTCCTTCCTTTTATAGTGGGAGTAAAATTGACTACATACCATGTATTATTATTTTTGATATATGCCTCGTGATGAAGGCACATTTTTTGTATAGATTTCCATGACGACTCATTATATCTCGATGTATATTGAGACACATTGTTTTGTATACGAGATATTTATATTTATATGGATTCATTATGATGGTGGATTGTATTTACTTATCACATTTTATTTATGAGATAGCATGTTTAATCCACGTTTTTAAAATGGTCCATGTTTAAAGCGAGATAAAAGGTCATACCTCTTCGCCCCTCTTGGTGATATCATAAGATGTTAACTTAGCATAGATTTTTAAGTTTCAGTTTCATGATGATGTAGCTTAACATTTATTGATATATGGTGTACAAATGTGATGATAGATGATATGATGATGAGATGACAACAAACTATACAAGCAAACAAGACAAGCACAAGTTAATCAAATCTAATCAAAGCAACACAATTATACATAAGTATGCAAGATAAAATGAACTCAATGCAATGCACAACAGATTAAAGTAAAACTCAATATAAGTAAGCAATGAATCTGATTTAAAGCATACAAGATGAAAAATCAAAGCACCAAAACTATGTACAAACTAATAGATAAAGTAATCAAACTACTACTTTGTTTATGTGGGACGAGTTTTGAAACACTTTTCACTATTTTTGGTATTATCGCAAGACAATTTTCTATTGTTTTGGAGTTTTATATGAAATGTATTTGGATTTTTATTTTCTCAACTAACATATTTGCATGTTTTGGGATTTTCAAAAAAATTATACAAATGTTTTTATGGACCCCACACTTCAAGCATGAAACGTTTCATTGGATGCATTACATTCGTGGGTTCTGAAGTTCTTGACTCATCTGATGCTAAAAAATGATCTTGTAGAGCTTACTCGAGGCCAAATTTAGACTAAGCCAAAACATATGGCCACTAGCTGGTTTGAGGCTGATAAACTTATCACTTTCTTTTCTCGAGTCATAGTGGTGTTGAATTGATTTTATTTTAACACCATGTACTCCTCACCCTGAGCAGTGGTATCGCTCTTCTTGTTGTAACCAGCCCTTTGCAGAATTCTGATATACTTTTAGGTAGATCAAGGGTGGAGAATTTTTCTCACTGTAACAGCTCCAGCTCTATGCCAGTGAGCCACTCTGCTGGTCCTCCTGCTTCGTTAGGGTGAATCTCTTAGCTGTATTCCTAGAGGGGAGCTCGATCTCAAGAGGTAGTGCTATGGATTACAGTAGCCGAATACTCAGAATTATGGAGTAACACTTGCAAGGCGTGTTGATATACATTACATGTCCCAAAAGGTGCAAGGGTATGGGTGGTCGTAAATTTCATGATTGTTGACTATGTTGTGCATCTGCCATCTTCCCCCATAGACCGAGGGTTTATTAGGCTGAAATACGGCTTACCACATTACCTTGAGGGTAATAGGGGTTTAATATTTGAGAGTGATTTGAAAGTGTTAAACCTGACTTCCTTCACGGTTTTTATTTTGAAGGAGTTTACAAATTCACAAGTATAATGGTGAAGACACATCCATCGTATTGGTTATTAAACTATGTGCATTAAATTACCAAGCTTGGATATATCATGTGCTTTGACAGCGTGATAGGTAGAGGAACATCCTCTACCCACTTTGTGAAATACTCGATGGCGCCATTGATAATGCATTCAAGTGTGCCATCGAAGAGATGTAAAATGTAGTTTACACTATGAGAGTTGAGTCTACTTGAACCGAAAAGGCAAGATCATTATGTCAAGTTGTAATGATTACCTTAGTGCAGATGTATTAAATTGTCGTATTTATGCAACATTCCTGAGCTTGTTCTTCATCATATATTCACAAAATCATTCTCTCACTGATAGACAGAGTAATAGCCTACTCTTAGTATCTTGCTTAGGCCAAGATTATATCATTGTATGGGCCTACGAGGATGCCTTTGTGAACCTCCTTAACTCTAGCAACCTTAAGATGGATTCGTCTAAATTCAGAGGCAGTCATAAGCGAATTCCCACTCATAGCATCGATAGTAGAGGTACCACCCAAGTAGTGTAAGAGCATAGTAAGGACTATCTTGATCAGGGAGAGGATTACACTATCGAGGCAAAAAATTTCGCAAATCTCCCAAGGATTGGCACGAGTGTATGATTTGACTTGAGCTTTCCATCTTACACTATTGTAAACGATCGAAATCAGAGGAGTTTGTATGCACATCGGTGGCTAAGTCAAAGTTGTTCGACACTAAATGGGTGATTTTGAAATCATCTAACAGTTATATCTTGTGTGTAGATCTCACTAAGACCTTTTCGCGCATTAGTGAGATGGACTCCAATGTGTATGTGCAGCCATCAGGAAGGAAGTTATGGATCCCGATCAAAGTTACAGTTAATTGGTAGATCGACAATCGAAGGAGTATGCTTGATGGATAAATGCAACATGGTGACATGTGGCATGGCTACACTGGATTGCATTGTGACATGCTGGAAAATCAGCATGTGACAAACTATGTCAGTTATGTCATTTATACATGTCATGGCATTAAAAGAAATGGGTTTATGGTTTTTAACCCACATAAAAGGTTTTATAATCTTTTATAAAAAAAGGAGAGGAAGAATTCCACATGAGAATAGAATTTCGGTGGATAAAACCTATTTAAAGGCTTGCATATAATGCATGGTATTTTCCCCACATCAAGATTTTTCTCCATCCGTATGAAGAGTGGATATTATGTATAGGGGTGGAGATTTTACAAAAAATATGGCTTAAGCTTATTTAAAAGCTTAAAAAGAATTGAATCCACCCTATATAACAGCTCAAAGCCTATTAAGGCTATTATTTGAAGTGGATCTAAATAATTTTGAGTATTCTAAATTATTCTTGCTCATGACGGAGAATTTGTTCTAATCCTAATCCAGTTGAGGATTATTACGGGATATTATTTTAAAAAAATAAGTCATGGTCGTCATGCTCCAATCTGCCCCCATCATTATAATTAGGGCTCTAATCTGAATACCTAAATAGGGGACAGGTACATTATGTAAACACACATGACTCTAAGCTAAATTCTTGGAGGCTCAAAGGAGGGAGAGAATATTTTGGAATAAATATTGGCACTCCTATTATCATTACTTTTAATAGCCCAAATATGGTGTTGTTATAATGTATGCATTTATCAATAAAATGTGAAGGCCCACATTTGATGAAAATCTAAGATCTATATTATTATAGGCACATTTGTTTAGCTAAGAACTTTATTATTATATTGTACATGTAATATATGTAAGCCCTATCATTATAGGTATTCCATTATGTATTTTAAGTCACTATTATCTGTTTACATATGGAGAAATATTATATTCATAGCTTACTGAATTCTCTCGAGAAGAACCTGCTTTGATATAAACAGAGAAAGAGCGACATGGGAAGTTCGAAGAATGCATTGTGTGAAAGCGATATTACTATATGGAGGCGAGAGAGCATATTTTAAAATAGGTATTACTATGGAGAGTTAGAGACCCACCAATCTCTACTCCAAACCTTTATCATCTTAATTTAAGGAGCAATCATGTATTTGTTATATTCGAATGAAGAATCACAGACCTGTTATTTTAATAGGCAACAAAAGATTGTTATTGGAGTTATTGAAACTACGATATGCCCACATTACAGAGCCACACTTCATAATGCATCTAGCTTTGGAGAATCGATTGAGATGCTGTCATCACCAAAATGCTGATAAGCACATATGATAATTCTTCACAGAGAGACTCCTCGTCAGTACATGATTATTTACTAATGCCTGTGAGTCTTTAGTTTGGTGGATGTAATACGGAAACGAAAACAACATTGGCAATACTCCAAAAAATGCAGCCAGTATGATAAGGCGCGAATGATAATGCAATCACGAAATATCAAATATGATTACCTAATATCGTGGAACATGAAACTGTTGGCTGATCACCCATGAGAATAGCCAGTGTTATTGACAGCACACTTTGCACTTTGAAAGGCTATGGGAAACTTTTACAGATTCTGTACACCCTCTTATGGCTGTAGCCCTAAATTACACTTTGTGCCAGTAAAAAGCTAGTGCGCAGCACTTCTACAATATTTACTCATATTCATAGCCACATTCTATGCTAAATGAGAGGAAATTGGCTCTCTATTTATGAACTTCCAGGGCTTATCATCTTACCTCACTAAGATAGAGATAAGAAGACTCACTCCAAACGAGATCATATTTCATATGTCTTAACTCTCTACCGTACAGTATCGGCTTATGCTCATTAGAATAAGATAAACCATATCATTTTACATAAGTTCCACATTTTTAGACTTTTTACAAATAAAATACACAAGAATCATTTATGACCTCCTCACTTACATGCTTTATTACCAATATAATATTTACCTAATCTCCTAATCATTGTCAGACCACAACTTCTCTAATTACCCGAACTTTGACATTTTAAGCATTCGATTAGGACTGCACTTCGTGAAATATTTACTTGCTAAGCATTCGCCGGTATTGTACTTTGGTATTCTTAAAAGTACTCCACATTATGTGGCGCGCTGCACCGTACTCTGGCGCCGATTATCTTCTATCGGATCTTTCTGCTAATTACAGCATGACATCTATTCTAATACATACAATATTAATGAAATAGAAATTACGAAGGCGCGATTTTAGTGTCTACGTCTTCCACCTTCACAATACCTTTCTTTTGTCCTCGGATGTAGACTATTCGAGTGCTTGGGAAAATCTTGAAACTTCTTCGTGGTTGACCCAACCATTTAAGTAGAGTGCCGTCAGTTCTCGATCAGGTTGTGCTCTGTTTTCATTTGGCTCTCTTATTTTGTAGGGCCCCATCCATTTTGGAAGAAATTTTCTGTCTTTTTTATGTATACGGAATCATACCTACTAGAAACCAAGTCATTCACATGAAAGTATGAGACCACCAGATCTTTTGATCAAGGCGTCATTCCTTCTGCTTCATTGATTCTTCTTATGACCTTGCTATCCTTTCCCTTATTTCTCTCTGTTTTCCTCCCATGAGAATGAAGATGTGCAAGCCGCTTCTTTTCTGGAATCCACTTTAATCAATCCCTTTCAGCTTTTAACGAACCAAGCTCTCTGTAGTGGTGAATCATCGAGGCTGCGTGGAAAATTTGGATCGATGCTTGGCATGTTTGACAATAAGAAATGGGGGAGCTATCATGTTCGCGACTTTTACGATGTGCCTTCTCTCTCCCCATGCCGCAATCTTCATGAATCCTTTTATCTCAGTTTCCCATGTACTGTAAGTGCCCGTCTGCTTCTTTGGGAATTGTGCAACCTGACACAAAATTTGTTAGCATTCACTTTGTCCATTTGTGCTTACGTATGACGTGTTTGCCTTCTGTGTAATAGAAAACTTATTGACTAGGGCTTCCACCGCTCATTAAATGAAGTGGCGAGTCCTTGATGAATATTCTGCAATTTCTAATGAGCAGCCGATCACGGTGAAGCGAAATAACTTTCATACATGAACGCCGCTTCCAATCCGTGAAGCTATTTTGTTAGCTTAGCTTGACCGCACTTAGTTAAATAATACGCTGGCAACTCTGATACTACTTATTTTGGCGTGCATTGTAGTTGGAAGATGGACATGTACCTCATCACTCTAAACCCAACTTTTAGAAGAGACCCGAGGGAAGAATAGGGACTATTAATTGCGGTGATGAAGTCTTACGGATATACCCGACATGTGTTGTGACAAATATCATTATGTTCTTACAATCGTTATAGCAATACTTCAAAAAAGAAGTGGGCGGTGATAACTGCGTACAGATCAGTCTTAACTGGCGTAAGTTGTCACACAGAAGTGCCCTCCATGTACATTATTGGCCAAATTCTTCCTGCAGTTCCTTCCGCCGATCCAGTCGTCCGACTACCTCTACTCTTTTGCGTCCATGAGTCTGTCCACAATTCGAAATAATACTCCATGCTGGGAATAAAATATGGTAAAAAAGTGGCAGGTAATCTTTCTCTTAGTCTTTGCGTTTGTACCATAGGAAACTTGAATTCATTCGGATAATTCCAAATATCTATGTATTCACTAGGGATTGTGTCAAGGGATAGCTTGATCTTTGCGTCGGAAATCATCATCATCACAGACAGGTGATCCTAAACCATCATCGGAGGCTCGAGAGAGTGCATCTGCGGTGACATGCTTCTTTCCACGGCCTATCTATAATATCAAGTTCAATTCTTGTATAAAAATTATCATCTTGCTATCCTCACTGATGGGTTAGACTTATTACTGATATATTTTTAGAGCTTTGATGATGCATTCTGACTAGAAATTTTTGCCCTACCAAGTAATTTCTAAACTTCTTCTGATAAAAATGATAGCGAGCCTCTTTTTGATTCTGGTATAATTTACCTCATCACTTTGCTCATTTATGCTAAAATGATCTCAACTTACTTCTATTAAGAGGAAATGGTAAATCTTTGATTTTTGAAACTTTATCGATCAGTACTCAATACCATCTCTGGATACAACATGCCCTAACAAAACGCCTTTAGAACATCCAAAGACACATTTTGTAGGGTTTAGGAGGCTTGTGCTTCATCTAACCTTTGAAATGTTGTCTCCATTTGGTGCGAGTGGTCCAACTTACTCCCATAGATGTAAAAATCATTCGTAAATACTCGATGAAGGTCCCAATGTAGGGTTCGAACACCCTATTCATCAAACATTGGAATGTTGCTTTGGAGCATTACACAACCCAAAAGGCATAACTCTATAAGCAAGCGTTCCCAAGGAGTGGTGAACGTGGTCTTCACTGATCTTTCTGCTATATGAACTTGGTTGTAGCCGTTATATCCATCAAAGCAAAACTATAGCACTCTGGCAGCCTACTTCGTCAAGATCGATCGTAAATGGAAGAGGGTAATGATCCTTCTTTGTTGCCTTATTGAGCTTCCGCAATCAACACAAATGCGTAGCTTCCCATTCTTTTTATTGAGATCACAATGGGAGAAACCCATTTCTGAATTCTCCAAGACAAATATGAATCCTGCATCAAGCAACTTATCTATTTCTTCTTTTACGGTCTTGGAAAAATTAGGATTCATTCTATATGGCATTTGCTTTATGGGCTTAGCACCATCTACCACTCAATACAATGTTCTACCCAACTTACTTGACGGAGTTCCTTGTAATCAAAAGTGAATAGGTGTATATACCTTCGAAAGAGCTGGAGGTAGGATTCCTTCTCACTCTCCATCACAACATCACCAATCTTTATTTGTTGGAGATGATCATCAACTTCTTCTTCGAGATAATTTTAAGGGGTCATGAGTTGGTGTGGTGGAAGGATATCCATATTTGAAACATCCACCTCGCTTTCTTCATCTTTAGTGTCCACTTCTTTGGTACTAGAGTAATCGAGAGGATGTCCAATCATCAATTTCATCACTTGAATCCACGAGGTTTTGCCTTGTGATGTCGAGGATCACATTTATCTTCACCATCTCTCTACCACGTCCAAGTGTCATGAAACCTTCATTCCAGGTAGTTTCTTGCATGAACTCTCCTTAGCCATGGTCTTTCCAACAACATTTGGGTACGCAATGATACCATTTTTCATTACCGAAAGTCTACCACACATACCACACCCATAATGTATATTGCCACATTTGAAACTACACCTTACGGTTTAGTTTTTCCTTTATTTAATGACCTTAACATAAGTATTGAAGGGCGATCAATTTTTAAACCCAACATATTCATTCTGACTCGGTCATTACATTAATCGCTGTGCACCTCCATCAACTAAGACATCATGAATTGAAATACCATTACATAATACCTCGGCTTGTGGAGCATAGGGATGCCTTTGCCTCCAAAGCGGGGACCTCAACCTCCTTCCTTCTTCGAGCATTGAGTCCACCTCGCAACTCCCACCTCTTCTCGAAGACATAGCCAAGAGTTGACCATATGTAATATTTGCGAGGCCTTTTGGACAGATTTTCCAAGATGGAGTATGGTCCTTGCCGCCCTGTGAAATCGAGAAAATCCCTGCACATCCAACTTTCTTCTCCTATGTTTCTTACTAGTTTCTTCTTTCATCTTCTTATGATCATTTGCATCTTGATTATCTTTTTCTTTCTTTCTTTTTGTTACAAACACATCTACTTCATTATTTACTGCTCTTATCTACTACATCAAAAGAATTCACAGTGCTTTTTCTTTATCATTACCTCCTTTACTAGATGTAGAAGCTCTATCTAGACAATTATACTTATAATGACCCTTTTATAACAACCATAACATACAACTTCAGAAATATTTCTTTTGGACCTCTATCTCCTTCACGAGAACTAAATTCCTTTCCTTGAAGAAGATTAATAGTTAAGCGACCCATCTTTTTAAAGCAGATCTTCATACTCGGTAGATGTACTAGGAGAAATATTTGTGCTCACCAAGGAGTAGTTGTGGATTCGGACCAAAGGTCTTGGTGTAGGCTCTACTTTAGCAACAATTTCTTTGGGCTCCTCTTCCATGCTTTCCTTGTAATTTCTTTGCCTCAATAGTGCAACTTCCTTTCTCGATCTTGTTCATCCCATGAATAGTAAATGGGCGGTCATACTTCACTCGTTGTCGATCTCCCGGCTTCATCCCAAGAATGAAGTGCTTACAGAGGAGATTATCCACGCCATTCATCAACCCATCCGCTAGTCCTTCCTTAGGATCTCGGGCATCGAGCTTCCTCATTAGCTCTAGAACATGAGTATGATAATCCCTTATCTTCTCCTTCTCTCCTTGGGATAGCTTTGTGATCTTGATCATGAGATTTGCATATTACGTTGTTCACCAAATTCTTCAAGAAAACTTTCAATTAATAAATCCCATGAATTTTTCACATTATCACCTAGTGTTTCAAACCACCTAAGTCTTTGAACCATCCAAAAGGTAGAAAAATTCAGTCCATTGTTCCCTTCTTATAAGGCCATTACAAATACAAGATCACTTAAACTCTTGAATGAAAGAAGAAGCATCTTCATTAGATTGAGCTGAAAAACAGGGAATCTTTCCCATTTTCAAAAGTAACCACCGTGAAATACCAACTCACAAGTACAATCAACAAGACTTATGTGTACAAATAATTGGAATCACTATACTGAAAGTGACTTTACACCTTTCTACATAAAATAGAAATGACGATGGTAAACTATGGTAAAACTTGACTTCTTCTGCGGTAAAAAGCGGCTTTACTTGTGGTAACCACTATTCACGTAAAAGTGAAGTTATCATGCGGTAAATACTATTCACGGTAAAAAGTGACTTTCTTTGCGGTAAATACTATACCAATAAAAATGACTTTACCATGGTAACTACTATTCATGGCAAAAATGACTTTACCATGGTAACTACTATACGCATGAAAAACAAGGTTACCCTCTAATTGATTTTTGACTAAGTGGGAATATCTCTCGAGAAAATCCACCAACGAGGAATGGTCCTTTAAGAACGGAACCAAAATGTCATCACCAATCGACACTATGATAATTCTTCACCGGGAACTCTCGTGCTATGATTATTTACTAATGCACTGACCTTTAGTTTGGTGGATGTAATTTGGAAACAAAACAACAACATAACACAAAAATACCATCGACTATGATAAGACATGAGAATGATGACAAATCTGAAATATCAAAATAAATTATAATATTAACATGAAAATTACAATCTCACCCATGAGGTACTTCAAGTGTTATTGACTTCACTTGCCTTTCACCAAGACTATGGGAGAAACTTTACAATTACACCTCTTAATGGCTTCTTCAACACACCTTTAAACCGATGACTTCCTTCGCACACTTCCTACAATATTTCTCACTACTTCCTTCTATGCTAAATGAGGGGGTGGCCTCTCTATTTATAGAACTTCCGGGCTTATCCATCTTATCTCTAAGATATGATAAGAAATCCACTCGACGAATCATATTTCATATCTTAACTCTTATCTCGTACATGTAAGCTTATACTGTTAAGATAAGATAAACCTTATCATTTTACATGGGTTCCACATTTTTAGACTTTTTACAAATAAAATACACAAAATATTTATGACCTCACTCCTTGTCTTTATTACCAATATAATATTTCTAATTCCTAATCATGTAGACCCTACTTCTCTAATTACCTAAACTTTGACATTTTAACATTACCTAGGACCACTTACGACAAATATTTACTTTTTACAACATTCCTATTGTACTTTGGATCACTACCGTACTCCACATTATTGGCGGCACCATACGTGTGGCGCCGTTATCTTCTATCAGACGCTACTACTAATTACACTTAACAACATCCTATTCCTAATACATACATTAATGAAATAGAAATTACGGAGGAAAATTTTAGTGTCGAGCAGTGCCATCCAGAAGACCAATTGGTATACCAAAGGAGTTTGTGACTAAAGATGAATACGGGATGAATCTGCTATAAGTTGGGGTAGCTACTTGGCATTTAGGTTATTGTTCCATTTGTATTCAGATATTATCATGCTTAGATTGTATTATTTATTACAGTCATTTGAAGTTGATAATATATCGGTTCTATTAAGGAACCCGAAGACGTAGGCATTCTGCCGAACTCCGTTATCAACCTGTGTGCAATGTGTTTCAATTCTTGCATTACTTTAAGTTGATTTTAATGGGGTAAGTTCAGAAAAGAATTTAATGCCTATAAGGGGTCTATGATCGAGGGAAAATTTTCGGTCAATTTTCGGATCATATACGCTACATAAGGTTTCTTTTGTTAGAATGAGAAATGTCGTGGGAAAGGTTCCATAGTGAAGGTAGTTAAAAATATCACTACACGAAGGGGAAAACTAACCAACAACTTCACATACCAAACATGATTACGCATGTCATATGTTGGTATTTGTAGATCTTGAAAAAGAATGACATATCATTGTTCCTAGGTGGGATGCACAACATAGACCCCATTGTGGCCATAGCATCCATTACTTGGTCCTGTCCTCTTGGGATCTTTTAAAATGTGATTTGCTTAAAGAACTCCTTCAGAGAATCAACCATTTTCTTGTAAGGAAGAAGTTTCTCATCCTTAACTTTATACTCGTATGTTACCTGTTTTATAATCAACATAAAATCACTTATTACGTTCTCTTGTATGATGTCCCACTTAATATCCCACTTCATCCATGTAATAAGGGCCTCATATTCTACTATATTGTTTGTATATGGGAATTTGAGTTAGAATACGAGGGATCAAGTATCATGAAGAAGTAATCAACACAACTCGACACTTTGAACCATGAAAGGTGAAGGAGCCATCAAAGTGTACTGTCATATAAATGATTCCTCAAGGTAGAATGTAGATGCATATGGAAGTTCCGGACTCAAAGGTTCGATTGACGACAAAGGGGCTTCAACTAGTTGATCCGATAAAACCTACCCTTTCATTGATTTTTGGCGAACATAATCGATGTCAAACTCGAGAAAGTACGATGATCTAATTGTCCATCTTTGTTGTAATTACAATCTTTGACAACAAGTAATTTAATGCATCAACTTTTGATATTAGCTTGGTCTTATTATTTAGTGAATAATGACGTAGTTTCGAAAGGAAAAAATACGCCAAATAAGCCTTCTCTATAAATGGGTAGTTGAGTTTGTAAGCAATCAACGTCGACTTAGGTAATACATAACCTTTTCTTTCTACTCTTTATTATATTCGGCCAATAGTGCAAAAATTGCAAAGTGCGTAGCAAAATATAGAGTAGTAATGGTTCACCTTTTATGGGCAGCATTAGAACATGGGGTTTAGCCAAATTTTCTTTTAAAGAAAGAAAATGTTTGTTGTTATTATCTTGTCCCTAGTGAAATCTAACATATTTCTTCAAAATATGTGTGATTGTGTGACAATTCTCTACAAGTTGAGAGATGAATCTTTTAATTGCTTGAATCTTTTTTTTGCAAAGCTTCGCGAGTTGTTTGATATTCATTGGAGGAGGCATTTATGTTATAGCAGTAACCTTTGCATGATCTACTTCAATTCCTCTCCGCGACTTAATGAACCCTAATATTATTCCTAATAATACGTCGAAAACACACTTCTTCGAGCTAAGTCGGACCTCGTAGTCCTCTTGACGCTGAAAGATGTGCCATAATATCTTTGGGTGATCTTCTCGAGTCCTAGATTTTTCCAATATGTTGTCCACATAATCTTCCATGATGTCACTGATCATGTCATGAAAGATTGGTCATTTCTTGTTGATAGGTTGCACCTGCCGCATTCTTCGAGGTTGAAGGGCATGACTTGGTAATAGAATGTCCCCCATGGGGTGGTAAAAGTTGTCTTATGTTGGTCTTGCTCAACAATTTTTATTTGGTTATACCCTAAAAAGCCATCCATGAGTGATAACATTTTGTAATGTCCCCTTTCCTACGCCAAAGGCCTAAGGGCCAATTCAATTCCAAGCCTTGGTCATACCCAAGGGGCTATGGACGCTGAGAGCTATTGGGTATGAATATATAGTCCATTTTTTTATAATTCTTCATTGACATATGCAAAAAGGTGTGTTGGAAGGACTAGATGTTACGTTTTGTCGTTAGGAAGGGGCCACATGGTACTAATATTCTAATTTTGCATTTGGGGGTCACTTTTGGACCATGGCAACTTAAAAAGGGAAAAGTAACTTAAGTTACTTTTATTTTATTGGCCCTTCTAGGGAAAATTGTGACTAGGGTTTATTGGGGCTCTTTTTGCCTTGGAGAAGTTATATAAGGAGTGGGGAGAAAGGAAAAGATTCTTGCATACATAATTATTTTCCTTCATGTGCAACTATTGTTTGCAAATCTACAACTTGTGGAGTGAAATCCCATAGGAACCCTAGCTTTGGTGGTGAGAGATCCATCCCTAGCTAGCAGGGCATTCTTCGGTAGTGAGAGATCTACCCTAGCTTGTCATTTTGGAGCTACTTTTAGGGCTTATTTACTGATATATTTTTGAGGTTTCAGAGAGGAAGGGTTTTGGAGGCATTTGGGGAAGATAATCGGAGGGTTTTCTTATTAGACTTATGGCAGTAATAAAGAAAGGGTTTGGCATCATTTCCAAAGGTTTTCAAAGGGTTTTGACCATTTACCAAAAAGGGCGACTTATTTTGGAGATTTCAGCCTTTATTTGGAGGGTTTCTAGTTGGCCATTTTCAGATCTGAGGGTTGGAATATCATCTTCTATATTTGTAAATGTTATTTCCAAAGTTTCATAGTTTTTGCACTTGTATTTGGGAAGATATGAATTTTAGAAATTTTCTAGTTGTTTGGCATTTGTAATTTTCTGGCAGCGTTATATTGTCTGAAAAATTCCAAAAATAGTTTTCTTATGTTCTTTATAATATTAGCAAGCTCTCTTTAAATTTTCAAGTGATTTGAGTGGATATTTTGGGAGTTATTAATTTTCTTGATTCCTTGCCCTAAGCGGTAAAAATCTATATTTTATTTGGTGTAAATTTTCAATATTTTGTGTTATTTAAGTGGTATCCCGCATGGGATATTTCAGTGGTATCAGAGCAGTTGTTTCTCTAGCCTATTGGGATTGAAAGATGGGAGACAGAGATAATGAGGATATAGGTGTAGATCTGATGAAACAATTGTTCACCAACATGGTAAAGTAGCAGGAGACTACCAATCTCTATTTGAGCCAACTCACTGAGAGATTAGCACATGACAAGATTGATGCTCATGCGGAAAGAGGAGAAAATAGCAATAGGGGACAACATGGTCAAAGAGGTGAGGGTGGACATTCAGGGCAGCGGTCTCCCCATTCTTCTACCAGGCCTTTGGGGTTTCACAAACCTTCTTCCTGAAGGATTTAAAAGTTTCACAGGTACAACAACCAATGGATATTGTAGATGAGGAGTCTTGTTGGGAAAGGTACCAGACCTTAAGTGATGGCTTTCATGAAAACATGCCATTCTAGGAATATTACAAAATGAAGATTGGCAGACTAGGAGAGATCATCGTGCAGTGTACCGAGAGATGCAAAGGAGATTTGGACAGATTTCTATTCCACACTTCGACGGTTCTAAGAAGTGTACTGCATAGTCTTGGGTTCAGAAGTTGAAGACATACTTTGACTTGAATCCTATGTGTGAGGAAGATGCAATTAAGTTTGCAATCTTACATCTTGAGGGAGACACTCATGATTGGTGGCATCATGGGTTGATTACACAGGGACACATATACATCACAACTTATGCAGAGTTCACAAAGAGGCTAGTGAGCAGATATGATATGAGTGACCCCCAATGGTATTTTAGAGAGTTAACTCATTTGAGGCAGACCGGTTCCTTGGATCAGTATATCGCAGATTTTCAGAGACTATCGGTCATGGTACTTGATGTTACAGAGATGAGGTTGATTTCCCTATTCACAACAGGTTTGACAGATGCTCTCGCTAGATTTGTGAAGGCATTTGAATGTTCTTCTTTACATAAGGCTATTAGAAGAGCTCGTGACTTGGATTTATCCACTCCTAAGGTGAGGTTTCCACCTTGAGTACAACCTAAGGATTTCCTGTAACCGATGGTTTGCGGCCAAAGGTACCTCCACCTAGGCAAGATACAGTCTGGAGACCATTCAGATCTAGAGATGATAGAGAGGAATTGAGGTGAAAGAAACTATGTTCATAGATCTAGACATCTGGACATGATTGCTAGGGTAGAGGGAGGGCCCAGTTCATACAGGTTTTTTAGGAGAGTGATGGTGATGAGGAGTTGGACACACAGGGATGATAATGATGATGAGGCATTATATAGTGCGGGTGTTGAGTAGGATAGCAAGACCTTTCCCCAGCAGACTATCGCCACTTTGTCTAGTACCACGAGGTGAGGCATTGAGTTAGGGGAGTTTTGCGGGGACACCGAGTAGTGGTACTCATCAATAGTGGGACAATCCACAACTTTATTAATGCCTCATTGGTTGAGAAGCGAGGGTTACAGAGATAGAGGAGTTTGAGAGCTTCATTACGGTTATAGCCAATGGAGATTCTATGAGATGCACATTATAAAGTTACCGATGATTTCTATATTGTTGGTATTGGAGAGACCGACATAGTGCTTGATATCTGATGGCTCTATTCCCTTGGTGAGTTTTAGACTAAATTCCAGACAATGGAGCTGAAGTTTAAGTCTGGAGGGAGGAATGTGATCTTGAGGGGCTTATCTTCAAAGGCACCCTAAGTTGTTACAACCAATAGGGTCGAGAGGATTTATAGGCACAATGGGGTGGATTGGGAAGTACATTGTTTGGTTTCGACCAAGAAATCAGAGGATGGACAACAGGAGTATCATGTGGATATATAGGGCTTATTGGACAGACATAATGCAATTTTTGGTAGGCATACCTCTAGATAGGGGATTTGAGCATGTGATTGAGCTCAAGGATGCTAGACCGGTGGTTACTTCTCCTTACCATCACCCCAAACGGTTTAAGGATGAGATCGAGAAGACTATACATGAGCTCATTGATATGGGGCATATTAGACTCGAGTTCCAACCCTTTTGCTTCTTCGGTGGTATTGGTGAAGAAGAAGGATGGGACCATGTGGATGTGTATGGACTACCATGCCTTGAATAAGAAGACAATAAAGAACAAGTATCCCATACCATGCATTGATGAGTTGTTTGACGAGCTACATGGTGCAATCTATTTTTTGAAAATAGATTTGCGATCTGGATATCATCAGATCAAAGTCAGGGAGTAGGATGTGCATAAGATAACTTTCAGATGCCATTACGGTCACTTTGAGTTCTTGGTGATGCCCTTTGGATTGTCTAATGCTCTAGCTACATTCTAGTCTTGCATGAATCATGTGTTCAACCGCCACTTGCGGAAGTTTGTATTGGTTTTCTTTGATGATATTTTAGTCTACAACAGGACTTGGGAGGACCATATCAGGCACCTTGGTGAGATATTGGGGATATTAGAAGCTAATTTGTTATATGTGAAAGCTTCTAAGTGTGAGTTTGGCATGACAAAAATTCTATACTTGGGATACATGATTGGTGGGGGTATAATGAAGGTGGATAAAGAGAAGATATAGGTAATTTAGGATTGGTGTCACCTAGGACATTAACACATTTAAGAGGATTCGTGGGGTTGTGCACATACGTCCAGGAGGTTCTGAAGAATTTGTCTCGGTTGACTGCTCCATTGACTAATTTGACCAAGAAGGGGGATTTTTCTTGGTCAGAGGAAGCACAACAGTTTTTGATCACCTCAAGGAGGTGATGAGTTCATGTCCCATTCTCACATTACTAGATTTCTCCCGCCCATTCATTCTAGAGTGTGATGCATCAGAAGAGGGTGTAAAGGTATTTCTCATGCAGGATAGGCATCCCATTGCCTATGAGATTCAGAAATTGAAACCCATGGAGAGAGGGTATTCAATTTACGACAAGGAGATGTTGGCCATTATGCATGCTTTGGCAAAATTCAGACAATACCTTTTGGGTAGAAAATTTATGGTTTGTACGGATCACAACAGTTTGAGGTTCTTCTCAAGACAGAAGGAGCTCAATGATTGGGTGAACAAGGTACAAACATATGAATTTGACATAGAGTACACTAGAGGTAAGAATAATATTATTGTTGATGCTTTATCTAGGAGGCCTTACCTCACTTCTATGCTTAGTTCTATGTCTGAGATTTCAGCGGATTGGAAGGCTCGTATACTTGTTGAGTATTCCAAAAATTAGTTTACATGTGAGATCATGGATGGTATTATACAGGATGACCGATACAAAGTAGTGGATGATCTCATTTTCTACAAGGATAGGATTTTCCTTGTACCAGGATCCAAAATGAAGGAGAAGATCCTTCAAGTAGTACATGATACACCACTCGCTGGGCATCCTGGGTATTTCAAAACATACAGGTTTATCAAGGATATTTTCATGGAAAGGGATGAATGATGATGTCCTTAATCATGTCATAGAGTGTATGGTTTGTCGAGACAAACCAAATCCAAGCATTCTTTTCGAGTAGGATTACTTCAACCTCTCTCTATTCCCGAACATAAATGGGAAAGCATATCTATGCACTTTATCACAGGGCTTCCCTTGGTGCATGGGCATAGCTGCATTTATGTTTTATTTTATTGGTTAACTAAGTATGCTCATGTCTTTTCCCTACCCAAGGGGCACGAGGCAGTGGATGTGGCATGGATCTTCTATACAAGTATTTTTAGGCTACATGGGTTGCCTATAAATATTATCGGTGACAGGGACAAGATCTTCATGAGCACCTAATACATATCTCTGTCCAAAGGGATATGTTCATAAATCCTCAAATTAATACTTTTTGGTATTGGATGTATTGCCTTCTTATAAATCTATAAGGGCATTTTTCATGGTTGACCACTCTTAGTTGAAGACTTGGTCCTATGTGGGTGGCGTTGTCCTATATAAATGGTTAAGTATAGTTGTGTCACCACCTTTATTCACTATATAAAATTCCTCATAAGACTCTTTACATGCCTCCACGATGAGGAATGTTCTATGGAATTCTTAATACAAATCTTTTGGTTTATCTTGTTTAGGAGGCTTTGGTTGTTCCTTATTTACATGGGAAGCAAAACTTGCCAATTGGCTAGTAAGAGCTTACACTTGTTGCACTAAAGTTACCTCTTGAGTGGTTACCTCTTTACGACTCTCACGAGGAGGAGGTTTCTCATAATGAGCATGCTCTTCATAGTCCTCATAATGAACTCTGACAGTAGGGATGTGATATCCCCCATCATTTTGGAAAGGTATCCCCTCATCATTCTCGTGTGCAAAAGTAGAGGCATGAGTTGGGTTTAAGATTTTTGTCAACATTCTAAGGTGGACACTCTGCTTCCTCTTCTCCATGAACCATATCGACAATGAGAGAAGGGTCAAGTGTAGACAAGAACAAGCTCCTAAGCTGCACGACACGCATAAGAACCTCATGTTTGTTTTGGAATAAGAAATTATCGATTTGGGCGGGACTAAACTCAAAGTCCACTTGAGAGAATTCTCCTCACCACCACTGTGATCAACCATGACATTATCTTCAAAAAGTGGGTTTAACATATCATTTCCAAAGGGACCTACTCCTAATTTTTGGTGCCCCATTCTTGTAGTAGGAGGCATAACGTGAAATATTTCACTAAGGTTGACTAAAATGGACCCTAGGTAAATTTACGTAGCATAATGACGTCAAGTTGTCACAAAGAATGTCGAATAATAAATGGTCACGAATCCAAAGGATCAATATGAACCTAGGACACCAAAGAATAAATAATGACACACTAACAACGTAATATATAACAATAAGTACCTATGACAAGATAACTAAGTACAAGACTAAAATCCAGTCACAAAAATAGTTTACTCCCTATGTTTTTCCAAGATAAGTTTAGTGTCAATAGTGACAACACAATATCACCACTTAGGTCAAGTTTAAAATAAAGAAGAGCTAAATATTAAGAAAGTGTTTACACAATCTCAACAAGGTATACTAAAACCAGTTTTAGACACAAACAAAGTCCAAGTCTTTGAAAATGGAAGTTACAAATGTGAGCAACGTAACAACACTATTTGGACACGTTAATCAAGATTTGCAAGAAAACAAGATTTTAGTATCAAAATAATGTTATCGCAATGTGAACAACGTAACACTCTAAAAAACTCAGGCAATGTTAGGATAAAAAACTAAGCCTAAGTATATCAAGAAGTTGTTATGTATGCGAGTAGCGTAACAATACAATTTAGAGACTTAGATCAAGTTTCATAATGGAAACAAGATGTAAGTATCACAATTGTATGGCTATAATGCAGTAGCGTAACAACTCAAAGGAATTCAATGATGAAACAACCTAGCTACAATATGAAATCCACGATTATGGGTATCGAGACAATGGCTACCAAGATATAAAGACGTACAACACTCTCAACATTTACCATCTAGTCTCAAGCAAGGACGAATGTAAACGGGTGCAAAAGTGGTGGACACAATCAATCAATAACACTATGTATGTATGTTTTCTTTTGTCCCAAATGGGCAACAAGAAAAGAAAGGAGTAGACCAAGTGGTGATGAAAAGTACTTGGTGTAACTTTGGTAGAGTTTCGCCTTGTCTTAGGACAAGTGAAAAACTAGGACAAAGTAACACTTTGTAAATTTTGTGATGAAATAACACGCAATTTCAACTTTAATGGACTCTCCCCTTGTTCGAATAACAAGGTTTTGACTCTAACAAAGTTGTCACGTTGTGAGAGCTCTTTGGAACATGCCGAGATAAATTCAAGTTGGAACCAAGCCACAAGCCTCCTATTGGTTCACTCTCTAGGTGTCACAAACTATCTCTACGAGCACAATTTGCCAAGAAAGTTACACTTACTAAATCTTGGAGTATCTCGACTTTGTTTTACCCCCTTAAATATAATGAACAATAAATTACATTAGTTGTATCTCACTAGGGTCACATGAAGATAATTTTGATGCTAATCTCTCCAAGGCATACTAGTCAATTGGGTAGTGGAGCACTTTCCGTTTTGTCCACAAGGTTCCCTCTTGGTGTGGACTACTTAGGGGTTCTGGGAGAATCCTTATGGGTTATATGACTTATTCCAAGGCACTTCTCCTAGTTTAAAGCACATGAGCAAAGATCTCTTAACCGAAACCACGAAAATACAAAGTGTGATGAATAAATGTGGTGTGTTTTTTATCTTTTGGATTAAGAAATTTGGTTTAGACCACCATTGTTGACTTGCAACACACATGTAGTTACAGTTTTATTTAGATTCTTCTTTCTTTGGAAATTGTTAGGTCTTACACACAAATAGTTAGTAATTATTTAAATGACTACAATATCATAGAAAGAGGATTAAGTGTTGTTTTTGGTTCTCAAGATTGTCCAAGAATGCAAGAGAAGAGCATACACAACAAACAACCCAACTAGATAACAATAAAAACTTTTAAATCAAATAACCACCCATCTTTGCTTTGTATAAGGTTCATTCCCAATTAATCCAAGTATTTTTAGTGAATGAAAACTAAAGTTGTTTTTGATTCTCAAAATCATACAATGGTGTAAGAGAAGAGCATACATAAACTTTAGCTTAATTTTTTATTAAATGAAAAGCTTTTTAATCAAAAGATCATACAAAAATGCTTTATGAAAATTTCATTCCCTTAAGCACACAAGTGAATAATGAAGTTTCCCATTTACTCTAATGTTAGCAAAAGAAGGTTTAAAGTTGTTTTTGATTCTCAAGATCACACAATGGTGCAAGAGAAGAGCATACACAAACTTTATCCCAAACTCATACAAAGCATGGAAACAAAATAATTCATCAAAAATTAAGCAAACTTGTTAGAAATCTGATTAGAAATGTTAAAAACCTACAAAAATATTTAGGAAAACCTACAATTAACAACTAACGCAAAAATTAGAAATTACAATCTTGAAAATAGTGCCAAATTTAAACTTATCACACCGGCGTGTCCCTTTTAACAAGAATACGATCCCGACAACACTAGCACATCTCCAACAACACCAAAGTGTGTCCTTTAACACAATAGCACACCTCGACAAAAAACACAGACAATTTAATGCCAAAGTGCATCTAGAGAGATGTCTACATGCACCTTGTAACACCAACACGAGCCTAAGATAGAAAGCGGAATGAGCAGTGTAACACATATGCAGCCCTTGTGACACTAACATGCCTTTTCTAACAACAATGCGTGACATAGTAACACCGGTGTGCACCTTCCTATAGGTGGTCAAAACATGGGTTTTGACAAGAAAAATCTCAAAAATCTCAAAAATTTAGCAATCTGATCCAAATTTGATAGCACCTCACCTCCTTTGATCCTATAAAGAACATAAAAACAAAGCAACTACAACTAATCTAGCTAAGAAACTTCATATTTATCAAAAATAATGCAAGAGAGGGTTAGTAAACCAAAACATTGAAACTAATCTAAAAATCTTGAAACTAATCTAAAAAACTTGAAATCTAATACAAAGGACAATGAGAGTAAGTCCCTTTAGGCGTGCAAATGTGCACTACCAAAACTATTGTGAAGCTAAATAAGCTGTTAGGAATACTTGTTTAGTGCTCACATTATTTAGATGTGTTTATTATATTTACATATTGGTGAATATAATAATGTGGAGTAAATGAGTTGTAATAACAACTCATATAGTTATTTGAATGTGATTTGGTTGTTAAACCAAATTCACGTAAATAAGAAATGTGAGGAGTGTTGTTAGAACAACCTCCTAGAAAATAGGATCAATCTCTCCTATTTATTTGTAATATCTTGTACGAAGTAAATACAGGAAAGTTTTCTATGTGATAATCTGCTGTAGCTTTTATATTTGGTATCAGAGCGTGTATGGGCCTGTGAGAATGAATGAGGGGCAATGACATTTCTTTCTTCCAATTTCCCTGTGGATGTGAGACCGAGTTTTACAGAATGAGTTTACATTAATAGCAGGAACCGACTTCAACATCCATGAATTTTCATGCATTCAGATTGATTTGTCTACCTACACAGATCTTCCCTTCATCTTCTGTTTATTGTGTGAATAATAGAGATGCAGTCCATGTACGAGTTGTGCATAGTGTTGAGTAAACACCATTTATAGCCCGCTGCACATTCATATGCATGAAGTTCTAGATATATGTGCATCGCAGTGCCTTTTCATCCAATTCTATATATTTTCTCTATGGTGTTTTAAAATACGGGAACGCCGTTCTGTTGGCACTATTTATTGTGGAAAGTCTGATCAACCGACAGGTGTACCGACCTTGAATCTACGGATTGGTGGAAGGATCCACTGAAAATGTGGGCGTGTGGAGATGTACGCATTATCATTTGAGCGTGGACTGGTTCTTTTGCAAGCAATATATCTTTGTGCATTGAGATGCTTTCGCCTACCTAAAGCTGGCCCTTATAATCTTTGTGGTGAGCAGATTCTTTATAACATATCTTCTCAAGATATTATCATGTTAAGTTAATGCGGTTGAAACTCACATGTTAGCGTGAGATGCATTCCAATGTATGCATTGCCTTAAATCTAGACTATGAGATTCCACATATCGCTCAAGGGTACATCCATCAAGAATTAGAGAAAGACATATATTTGATCAATCTACCTGCATAGTCCCGTAAGCTCTTATTCAAGAGAAGGAGCAATTAAATTCATTTCTGGTTTCATTGTTGGCTGTATTCAACGTTTGCAGACTCTATCAGGTGTGAGAAACGTGCCCATATTTCATTGCATGCAATGGACGCCATTCTGCTACATCAACTTTTTTTTATAAAGATGACAACGTATTCATTATGTATTAAGAAGTAATCTTTAATTACTTTTTAGTTGTCTAGTCAAATAGTGTTATTGTCAAGATTTATTATTGTCGTGTCCTTAGCATTGAGTTGTGTTAGTCAAAAGTCATATATGAGTGTGTGAGATTCTATTCAAAATTTGAGTTTTTTTGTTATTTTAAAATAGTATATGTCAAAATTTTAATCAATAGCTTTTAGCTATATTAAAATTTTAATTGTTTGTAAAAAGGTGCAATATCGGTAGAAACCGACGTCTTGTCATTTGAGTCAAAATTGTAAAATGAGCTTCATTGACAAATCCACTAAGTAAGTAGCATCTTAATGGAGGAAGGAGGCATCGGAGGAAGGAGGTCGAACAACGACCTCTCGTCAGTCACCAACGATGGGGCCGCGCAGAAGCTGTGGTGGCATATGTATGGTGTGAGTATATGATTTTCAGTGTGCTTCAGTTTGTAGTGTTCCTGTTGCTTTGAGTGGTGTGATTTATTGTTAATACTGGAAAAGAATTGTATAAGAGAGCAGAAAACTACGGAGATCCTCTGACTGCCGTACTTTGTTGGAAGATGATCGGTTAGTGAATACGTTCATTGGTAATGGTGATCATGCGTGCAAAGAAGATCAAGACAGCAAGATCCAGTTAGTATGATACAACACAATACATTTTTCCCTTTCTGATTTCTTATTTGGAATTTCACATTATGGGGGGGAATACATACCAATGTTCCATTCCCATTCTGCACCCAAAACGACTTAGTCAAGGAAAGCTTCCAGTGGCGGGCGGTTTTCTATCTTTGTTCGAGATCGAGTGGCGGCGATCGATCAATGACAGAGACTGATTAAGAACATTACGATTCTTATAGGAAGTAATGTGAAATTTTTCGATATTTCTTCTATTATGTGGTTTTTGATATGCAAAGTTGTGTTTCCTACATAATTCCCTCGATGTATAAGCATAGTGGTGAATAGTAGCACCGGACTAAGTCGGATTCGTGGATCTTGAAAGGGTTTGTGGGAGGATCCAGAAAACCACACGAGGTGGACAGTTGATGAGGTTCTTGTCACGTCAAGGTTTGTGGTAAGCCTGTTTAAAACCATGGAAGGAGTGAGCCTTTCTTTTGGATCAAGGTCATGAGTCACAGAGTTGGACATGCCACAGGGGTGAGCATACTGCAGAGGAACATGTGGATGTTTTTCTACCATGTTCACACTAAGGGGGGGAATGTTAGGAATACTTGTTTAGTGCTCACATTATTTAGATGTGTTTATTATATTTACATATTGGTGAATATAATAATGTGGAGTAAATGAGTTGTAATAACAACTCATATAGTTATTTGAATGTGATTTGGTTGTTAAACCAAATTCACGTAAATAAGAAATGTGAGGAGTGTTGTTAGAACAACCTCCTAGAAAATAGGATCAATCTCTCCTATTTATTTGTAATATCTTATTTAAGTATATATAGGAAAGTTTGCTATGTGATAATCTCTTTGTAGCTTTTATAATAACTAGGCTAACACCACATAGTCTAATAGCTAAGCTACAAATTTACAATAGTAACATCAAGATCTTAACTTATTGGAATGCTTAAGGAAATTAACATGATTATTAATCATCTATGTTAAAACATGCTTACTCAGTGTGAATTGCTAATTAAAATGGACCTATGAAGACCACTAACAAATCAAATTGGGTTGTTGCTACTTCAAAATGGTGAAAGGATATTTCTAACAATGACTACAAGGCCATATTAGATATTCCTCTACTAACCAAGCATGAAGATTGGATGTAAATATAGAGCAAGTTATTCCATCAATGGAAGTAAGACTCTTGATCATATGTATTATATGATTAATATTATTCAAAGTATGGTGTAAAGTATGAAGGTAAGAGCTTGGTCCTTTTTATATCTTTATTGTTAGAGAAGCTTGCATCTTGGTACTGTGCGACTAAAAGATAAAGTAGATTAATACTTGTTAATCTTGATTACTGAAATTAACAAGTGATTAGTATGTCATATGCCTTAATTAACCAATTAGGAGGCTAGGATAAGATTTTGAAGCCTTTTAAGATGTCTTGGAGGGAAAAGAGGTGATTTTGAATGGTTGGAATAAGGGTATTAACCAATAAAAGGGTTAGTGATCAAATACGGGGTAAATAGTCTTAATCAAGCAAATAATTGCTATTTATTTGCTCGAAGAGGATTATGACTAACGATGTGTCGTCGATTGGCATTCGAATGTGATAGAGGTTAGTTAATCAACAAAGCATCATTAATTAACCAAAATACAAGGAAACATTAGTTAATTAGCGAAAATCACTAATTATAATGGAAATGGTAAGAATGAGGGAAGTTATTGCACTTTAGCAATAAAAAAGCGTGAAAGCGGATTTTAGGTGTCTACAATTAGATCTTATTATAATGTGTTGTGGTTTTTTTTAATGTGTTTTTACTTGTGAAACCTCTTTCCACAATCGCATAACTATATAAAATAAATCAAATAACAAATTATAGATGTTATTTCATTTAAATAATTTTGAGATTATAAAATCAAAACCACTACACAATAACATACCTCAAAATCATAATCATGTCACTCATAAAAATTGACAAATAAAAACAAAAACCTTAATATTTCAAAAATATATAGATATATGGAATTTTTAGTGGGTATGTAACTATCTCTTAGCATGTTTCTACCAAAATTTTAGACAAAAAATACAATATAATAATTTATAGGAAAGGCATAAAACATTTTCGATAAGAATCCAATTCCACGTATTTAGCACCAACACATCAAGGTCGTATAATAACTAGTCCTTCCCATTATTTTGTCAAATTAATATATGAATTTAAAGTGAAGATAAGAACATACAATGTGCTAAAAGGAAATAGATTTGGGGTGAAGTTTCATATCATCATAGTGGTAGCAACAAATAGCCTTTTTGATCTCTAGGAATTTTGCTAATTATATTACAAACTAAATAAGCTCTAAGTTCCCTTTGATATTTAGTTTGAGGTTGTTTGATTTATAAATAGTGGACTAATAGGTGAAATGATATATAAATTGTGAGGTCCATGATTATATTTTACATTCTTTGGTGAGTGGAACCAAATGTAAGGAATACACCTAGTCTAACTCGTTATCGGTACCTTTGACAATAAACGTGATCCATACATTATCGAAAAACCTCCTTGACATTATATTAACATATTTGTTTTTGAAATATAATGAGATTTTCACTATGATATATGACCTAAGGTGAACCTTATAATTTCATTAAATAAATTTTGGTTAGAGTTATGTGTGCACCTGAGGATTTCATTAAAAAAAATTGCTTACACCAACACATTCCACACATATGATAGAGAATTTATACAGGCCTCTTTATGAGACCATGGTGGATAAAATGTGCCAAGTAATTTCTTGGTTAATAATTTTGTGGTTGCATATGTTCAAGATAAGTAAATAAGATTTGTTTCTTGTGGTACTATATCTCAAAAGTGTAGTAATGGTAAGGATGAAGAAAGAAGACACTTGGAATCTATTTTTGGAAATTTTCAATTTATATCAAGAGTTTGTATTATAAATCCATAACCATTGTATTTATGGTGAATTGTGAAACTATTTTGATTCAAACCCATGAACTTGATTGGAGTTGAAGCCTCAAAAAAATAATGTATATTATGTGTATGGCTTGGAAATCACTAACGAGGAAGAAGATTGTGAGTGTAGCTATGGACTTCTCACTAAATGGTCACTATGCCTTTGAAATGGGTATTGTAACATCCGTCAAAGGAAGAAGATGATTTTTATCCGACATATGTGAAGATTGATGATGTAGATGAAGGTTAAGCTCTTATTTGGTTGGATAATGGCGTGTCATGTATTCTTCAACAAGAATTGGCAAAAATTACAATTACTAACAAAGTAAAGATTCATATTTCTTTGGATCCTTTGGTTTAAGAACACGAGACTTAAGACTCCTAACATGGTATTGGTGGGAAGTGTGAATGATTTTGTTTTGCTAATGTTGTTTTGTATAAGTTCCACCAACCCATTAAATGAGAGGGAAAATAATATGGATTATTTGAAAGATAAAAATGTTGGAGTTGTAT
Organism: Taxus wallichiana var. yunnanensis; assembly: GCA_018340775.1. Lineage (NCBI taxonomy): Eukaryota > Viridiplantae > Streptophyta > Pinopsida > Cupressales > Taxaceae > Taxus > Taxus wallichiana. The sequence continues at coordinate 867,856,505 of CM031235.1, forward strand.
GTTCATGTTGGGCCTTGTCCATCTAGATATTATATAACCTAAGTGTTTATTCACATTATGAATCTCAAGTTAAGCTTTAATTGGGAGTTCATTTAATTATTTTGTGGGTAAAACTAATTGTGCACGATAAATTTTTAAGTTTTCATTTAAATTTTATTCTCATATTTGTGAGATGATCGCATCAACCTTTTTAGCTATTGTCTAAGCACCTCATAGGCCTATCTTATAGGAAATCCCATATTATAGAAGATAAAACATTATGATTATTTGTGAGGTAATAATATGGAGGTGGTTTCTAATTTATGTGTCTTTATTTAAGTGTCACAATCTACAATTTTTATGTGTGCAATGTTTGTTGTTCATGGTTCATGTCATGGTAATAGTGGAGATGGAAAGATCCTAATGTGAGAGCATTGATTACTTTGATTTGGTGTAAGAGCAGTCCTATAAGGATCCATTACCCATTCTAGTTGTATTGGTATTGATCTTACTTGGATCAAAGTGTCTTGAAAATGTTGGAGAAGAGTGATTTTTTGGGGGATCTCACGCCACGAGCGAGTTTTTAAAGTGATCTTACACCACGACTAAAGAAGTATTGAGGAGAAAGGTATTATGTTATTATCCATCCTTGATTGCTTCCTAAAACTTATACACCACCGTAGATGGTGTGATCTCGCTTTGTTCCAATTTGATCCAGTTTGATCCAAAAAAATAGAAGAAAACATAGATATAAAGAATTCTCGATTTCGGAGGATTATGTCTCTACCTGTGAAAATTGTTGTGTGATGTTGAAAAATATGTTTATTTGAGAAAAAATTGAACTTCCCCTAGTCATATGCGCTATGAAAGGTCGAAGCATCCAGTGCTCATGTTTGTATCTTGGCGCCGACATCTCGTGTTGTCTTGAGGATCTAAGTTAGATTCTCGAACCTTTATGTGAATGGGAAGATTACTTTATTCCTATCATTTGTAGGTCTAAACCTGTGATTTTGTACAACCGCATGGGGTGACTCATTCACCCAAAGTATTCCCTGTTGGGATTAACACACCGGTTGTACAAATAATATATCATATCTAAGCATACATGCAAATAAAAGTAAATATTATACCAGAAGAAATATACAAAACAAGAGACATAAATCAACACTAGATTTAACGTGGTTCACCCAGTGTGGGCTACGTCCACCAAGAAACAAGCCAATCTATTATCCAAAGCTTTGACAAGATATACAATGAAGATTTACAATCTTCCACACCTCTCAGATGTTTAATACTTTCTTCCTTCAAGATTTTCTCTACCACCAAGAATTCTCTCTCACCAACCTTTTTCAAGTTCTTTGTAATTCTCGTTTATCATTACTTCTAAACCCTAGATTTTGTGCTTATATGGTATTTATAGACTTAGGGCACTTAGCCACATAATTATAATCAATAAATCTATTTTAATGTTAAAAATAGAAATAATTACCGAGAGTTAATTAAAAATTTGTCACACAGTAACCTACGCCGGTTCGCCTAACCCGTTGTCGGCCTCTACTTGCCCTTGACCGATGTCGGTCTTCTTTGGTGATGCCGATCCGCCCTTAACCGATGTTAGTTACTGTGTTTTCCAGCAAGTTCCAATTACATGCTAAAATGAAGTAATTGAGCTCCACAACTCAACAATCTCCCACTTGGATTTTAATTACTGCACCATACCTATACAATGTCATTCTTGGATCCTTCCTTGGCTTTGTTTCTTCCTCTTCAAGTCTCAAACTCAAAGACCAATAGAAGTGGAGTGTAGCTCTAACTTCTCCTTTGCTAATGGCTTCATTAGCATATCTCGTAGGGTTCTTTCTCATATGAATATTTTCCAGATTCAACTTTCCATCCTCCAATACCTGTTGTATGAAGTGATACCTCAACTGAATGTGTTTTGTTCTTGAATGAAACACTGAGTTCTTTTCCAAATGAATTGCACTTTGACTATCACTAAACAATTTACAATCACTTTTCTCCTTTCCCAACTCTTCCATGAACCTACTCATCCATATCATCTCCTTACTAGCCTCTGTAGCTGCAACATACTCTGCCTCTGTAGTAGACAAAGCCACAACCTTCTGCAATCTCAAAATTCAGCTAACTACCATTCCACCTATTGTGAAAATATATCCAGTAGTGCTCCTCCTACCATCCAGATCTCTAGCCATATCTGAATCAACATAGCCACGTAATGAAATATCCAAACCTCCATAGCATAACTGCATGTTAGATGTCCCTTTCAAATACCTGAGTATCCATTGGACTAATTTCCAATGATCTTTACCTGGATTAGCCATATATCTACTCACAAATCTCACTGCATGTGCAATGTATGGTCTAGTATAAACCATAGCGTACATGAGACTTCCAACTGCTGAAGCATATGACACTCGTGTCATGTATTTGACCTCCTCATGTGATGAAGGACACCGATCTTTGCTCAATTTGAAGTGTCCAAGCATAGGTGTGCTAACAAGTTTTACATTCTGCATGTTGAACCTTTCTAACACCTTGTAGATATAATCCTCTTGAGACAAATACAATTTCTTGTTTTTCTGTCTCTATGTATTTACATGTCAAGGATTCTTTTTACAGCTCCTAAATCCTTCATAGAAAATGCGTGAGCTAGCTTTCTCTTAAGCTCACCAATGTCATGCATACTAGATCCTGTAATAAGCATATCATCCACATACATTAACAAAATAATATAGCTCCCATTTTCAAACTTCTTGAAATAAACACAATGGTCAAATTCACATCTCAAGTAACCATGCTCATGCATAAAACTATCAAACCTCATGTGCCATTGTCTTGGAGCTTGCTTGAGCCCATATAGGCTCTTTTTCAACCTATACACTAGTTTCTCCTTACCTTGACTTCATACATGCAAGTGGTCACGCATATAAATTCCTTATCCAAATCACCATAAAAGAAAGTCGTCTTCACATTTAGTTGCTCTAAATGTAAAAATTCTCCGCAACTAAACTCAATACAAGATACGAATAAAAGTCATCTTAACAACAAGAGAAAATATTTCACCAAAGTCAATACCTGCTTTTTTTGCAAATCCCTTTACTACAAGCCTTGCCTTGTACCTTTTTGTCCACCCTCTTCTTCTTTAATCCCATAAACCCACTTATTCATCAATGTCCTCTTACCTGCTGGTAACTTAACCAAATCCCAAGTTTGGTTCTGTTCCAAGGAGTCCATCTCCTCATCCATGCCATGCTCCCACTGAACATGAGTCTTATCTTGCATTGCTTCTTCAAAGCTCTCTGGTTCACCACTATCAATCAATAATAAATAAAATAGAGGTGTAAATCTTTCTGGAAGTTTACTTACCCTTTGTGACCTTCTCATAGGAGTTTGTGGTACCGGAGGCTCTATCTGGGCCTCCTGAACATTAGTATTAACTTTTGACAATGATCGATGCGATTACCTCTAACTCGACGCGGCTCGATCCTCGGGAAATCGTCGGTAGTTCATTTGACCGATGTCGGTCGGGGACTAATCGATCATAATTCTTGTGTATTTCGTATGTGTTTCTTTAAAACCCTAGAGTTCATTTTCATCAATAAACTTCTCGATTTATTCATCCTTAGGTACCAAAATTTGATCCTGTAGATTATTTTTTCATTCCATTCAACATCACAACTCCTAATAATTTTAGAATTCTCTAAATCCCAAAAAAGGAAACCGAAATCACCAAATCCATAACCAATGAAAGTGCACCTCTTGGATTTTGCATCCAACTTTTTCTATTTTTCCTATCAACATGCACAAAAATTTCGAACCAAAAATTTAAGAAAAAAAGATCTATCTCTTTTTCTGGTGAAGCTTCCTCTCGTATTCCTCCATCTAGTGAACTTGAAGGGCCATGGTTAATCAAATAAATCATTGATCAACCGCTCGCTTCTCGCCAAAATCGCAAGGGCAATCCAAAATGTATCCTCATACTTCTAACACATTCTATGATTGTTATGTTCATTCTTTCTGCAACACCATTCTCTTGTGGTGTTCTTGGAACCATTCTTTCTCTACGTATCCCATTCATTGAACAATAATCATTGAAAGCCTTGCTACAATATTCACCACCATTGTCATATCTAAGGCACTTTAACTTAGAATTTGATTCATTCTCAACAAGGGCTTTCCATATTTTAAAAGTCTCAAAAACATCATATTTACATTTAATACAATAAACCCATACCTTTCTTGTAGCATCATCAATGAAAGTAACATAATACTGGGATCCTCCATGAGAAGCTACCTGAGCTAGTCCCCACACATATGAGTGTACAAGCTCCAATTTTTTCTCCTTCTTAGTTGCCCCAACTTTGAGAAATCTCACTCTCTTTTGCTTTCCAAAGATACAATGCTCACAAAAATCAAGATCTAAATCTTTCAAATCTGATAACTTACCCTTAGCTTTTAAGATTTGCATTTTTTTTTACTCATATGACCTAGCCGATTATGCCACATGCATGCATCCGAATCAAGTAGAAAATACAAAAAGGAATCACTAATACAAGTAGATAAATATAACGTTCCTACCTTCTTACCTCTTGCCACAACAAAAGTACCCTTGGTGACTTTCCAAGAGTCTCCTATAAAAGTAACCATGCAACCAGATTCACCTAGTTGCCCTACAGAAATAAGATTCCTCCTGAGGCTTGGCACATGCCTCACATCTTTCAATACCCATGTATTTCCATTTTGTAATTTTAGATGAAATTCCCTTTACCAAGAATAATATTGCAAGGTTCATCATCACCCAAATAAGCATGCTTAAAATTTCCCTGGACATAATTTTTGAAATAACCCTTATTAAGGGCTACATGGAAAGAAGCTCCTGAATCTAAAACCTATGATTCAATTCTATTGTCCAAAGAAAGAATAAGAGCATCTTGCATTACTTCGATGAAGCAAGATTCGCCTCTTTACCTTTGTCTATCAGTTGTTGATTCTCTTTATTCTTTGACCAACAATCTTTCTTTGCATGTCCTTTCTTTCTACATTTCCAACAAGTAAGTCTCTTACTTTTTGATTTAGATACGTTTTCCTTGACTTTGATTTCCCATTACTCTTACTCTTGGATCTCTCCTTCCGCCTACCCCGCTTTATACATTCAAAGAATTTCCAATTGATGTTTTCTCTGTACTCTTCCCGAGAATTTCTTCATTCAAGATTATACTAACCACATAATCAAACTTCAAAATATTATTAGGAGATGTTATATTACTAATAACCATTACCAAGTTGTCCCAACTATCAGGCAAAGAACATAATAATAAAAGTGTTTTTACTTCATCATCAAACGGTATAACAACCGATTTTAACTAATTTACAATAGATCGGAAATCATTCAAATGACTAGAGGTAGATTCACCTTCATGTATCTTAGAACTAAATAGTTTCTTCATCAAATAAAATTTATTTGAAGCACTATGTTTTTCATATAAATTAGCAAGATATTTCATTAAGTCTACCGTAGAAGTCATTTTTGTAGTATTGGAAGCCACGATGGATGCTACGAGACTCAATCTTATAGATCCCAAAGCCTTTTTTCAAGAATCTTCCATTCTTCATCACCATCTTCGTAGGTCTAGACTTCTCATCCAACGGTAAGTACAAATCTCTTTGATATAGATACTCCTCAATCTGCATATTCCATAATTGATAATTTCGACCATCAAATTTCTCTACCTTGTATTTATTATCTTTTGTCATTATTGTAGCTCTCACTCAATCAGAAAACCCTCTGTGAGTAAATTTGTCAACACTCAAAACCCTCAAACAAAGCTCGATACTAGTTGTCGAGGTTAGCATGCCGATTGTACAAACAATATATCAGATCTAAGCATACATGCAAATAAAAGCGAGATATTCTACCAGAAGAAATATACAAAACAATAGACATAAATCAACACCAGATTTAACGTGGTTCACCTAGTGTGGGCTACGTCCACCAAGAAACAAGCCAATCTATTATCCAAAGCTTTGACAAGATATACAATGAAGATTTACAATCTTTCACACCTCTCAGATGTTCAGTACTTTCTTCCTTCAAGCTTTTGCTCTACCACCAAGAATTCTCTCTCACCAACCTTTTTCAAGTTCTTTCTAATTCTTGTTTATCATTACTTCTAAACCCTAGCTTTTGTGCTTATATAGTCGTTTATAGACTTAGGGCACTTAGCCATGCAATTACAATCAATAAATCTATTTTAATGCTAAAAATAGATATAATTCCCGAGAGTTAATTAAAAATTGCCATACGAGTGTAACCAACGTCGGTTCTACCTAACCATCGTCAGTTCCTACTTGCCCTTGACCAATGTTGGTCTTCTCTAACCTATATCATTCTCGCCTTAACCGATGTCGAGTTCTTGTGTTTTCCAACAAGTTCCAATTGCATGCTAAAATGAAGTAATTGAGCTCCATAACTCAACATTCCCCCTTTCATTTGGGGTACATGTGATGTCACCAATAAGATGCATCCCAAAGGATAGGACCAGGATGTTGATTTGAAGGCGATACCCTACGTGGGGATGTGTTTGGTAGAAACCAAGGCACATGTAAACAAAGTGGTTGAAACATGTGTTAGTGCAAATAAGACAAATACGTATATAGAATACAATGTGTAATCTAACAAGAAAGAAGACAATGTGTACCAAAAAAAATACGTTGCAAACATGGGACATTGCTCATAATGTCGTAAGACAATCAGGGTCGAAGAGGCCATAAACATACAAATAATGAACAAGCAAGACATAGGGAAAATCCTGTAAATAATGGTAGATAACAAAAGACCGTACCAAATAGTATTACGCAAAGTAGTAGATAACGATAGTAGGAAATAGTTCTGTAAGACAAATGTTGCACATACGTACCCATTAACATGTTAGAAAGATTAAAAAACGTGTCAAATTGTGTATGTTATGGTATTGTAGTGTCTTTAGTAAGAATATGAAGTAGTATAAAATAAAACAATAACACCTGTAGTGTGTACAAAAGTGGATGCCCGGGAGCATCCGTGGGACTCAGTAAGAGGTATAGTGTCAAGCATCCATGTTGCATGCAAAGATTTGTGTAAAGTCTGCATTGAAAACTAAAGAACAAGTGAACGTGCATGCGTATATAGAAAAGATATTGACATACTATGTATCCGTCTAACATGTGAATCAAAGTGTACATGTAAGCATAAGTAAGCAAGAGTAAATGCAGCCAAGTTATCTAGTATGTTGTGAATGTGTGAAATGGAATGATAATGTAAAGTGAATGTGATAGGAGTAGCATTCCCATAAATGGATGTGTAAGAGTGTGTATGAGGTGCGGTTAAGTTATAAAAGACCCTCGGAAGTCAAGAATGAACCATAGATCAAGAGTGCTTCATCACAAAGTGGTTTGAATCTAGCGTCTTTAGAAAGATAGATCAATGATGTTTAGAGAATGAGAAGTGTGAATGTGGTGAGGTTCATTTCATATTTAGACCCTCAATAATATGAAGCATGGAACTAGAGTGTGTTATAGAATAACGTGTTGTGCGAGAATGTGATGCTAGAAAGTTATGTCGTGAATGCGTTGAGTGTAGAAATGTGTAGTGTGTGAGGTTCATGTATGTATTATGCCCTCAATAGTCAAGTGTGAACCATAGTACAAGAGTGCATCATAGGGTAGTGACAATACAAGTTGTGTATTAATGTGTGCATAATGAATGAGAAAGACTAGATGTGAAACATGATGTGAAATAGTAGAAATGCGAGACACCTGATAGTGCTAAAAGGGGAGAGAGTAAGCATGATGCCCCCCAAGTGTACAATGATGAAGAAGCTATCCGAAAAAAGTGAAGGGAAAGGGTCTCCCCCAATGTTTGTAGAGATAAAGGAATGCGGCCATGCTCGAGATCGGTGATTTAGGAGACAGATGATGTATCGATGAATAAAACCTATGTGTATGAGATCTAGAAGGAGATGAGCACCTATGTGAGGGATACCTAAGAGGTGATGGGAACATATGTGAGGTAGAAAAAGGAGGTGATGTACACCTATGTGAAGAAGGTAGGGTAGTGGAATTGGCTCGAAGAGATGGACTAGTGGACCGATGAGATGGAGTAGGTCAAGCAAGAATAGGAGCGCTAAGAGAAGATTTAATATAATATGGAATTTATAAAAGCTTAATTACGAGTCACGTGTGATAAATAAAGTAATAAAGTATAGATATGATCTAAGCAATAATCTAAATAAATCGGAAACCCTTGGTGCAAAAGAGAGGGTAGAAGGCTTAGCTGATTTCACAATTGATCTCGAAGTATGTTGGACTAGAAGACTGATGAAATGGAGGAGGAAACTATAAGAACCACAAATTTTTTATTTTGGAACTATTGGATATGTTAGGATTGGGGCATACGGAGTGCGTCAAGGGCACATAGGTGCGAGTTTGCTTATGGGTGCTGCACATTTGTGAAAGTGGTCGGAAATCGATTTTTCTTGTGTCACACCAATGTCACTAACCTTCATTGTTGATTGCCTATGTGTCGCACTATGTCCGTTGAAACCTCATGTAACCTGCAAAAAAATGATCTCTGCAAAACCCCAAAACATATCAAATCTTAAAAATAAAAATATGCAAATGGGGAGTCGATCGAGCCCGATGATCACTCAACAGAGTGAACTTACAATCGAGCATTGCACTACATCTCAGACTCTATGTAGTTCTCTCTCTCTCTCTCTGTGGTGTCCCAGATTTCATCCTGAAATCTGAGACTACCCTATCCGAATTTTTTTTGTACTTTTAAAATAATGGGTCGTTTTGTGTTTTTATTGCCAAAAAGTTCCTGTATTGTGTCAAGATATTCCCAAGGAGCCATATTAGCCATTTTCGCCAAATACCCAGATGCCTAAAATTGTTATATTCTGTCGTCAAGATTTGCCTACGGGAAATTTGTATTTAATTATTTTAAGCCCCGTTTGAGGCAATTTGTGCTCCGGTTTAACCCTGTTGTGATCATACATATCATTATTCCAGTATACTAGTAAGGTTTTAACCAAGAATGAGTCCTGGGCTTTATTTGTAACTTCTAGCAATGTTTTGTGTTTTTGTGTTTTTTTCATTTCATTTTCTGTGAAAGTTCTCTGGATCAATTCCTTTGCCGGTTTGGCCTGATTCTTAGCCTAGAGTATCTGGAGATCACATATGCACATTGTGCCAAAAGGAATTCGCCATCGAAGGTTTGGTTCTCTTGGAAAAGACGAAGTCGTGCACCAAAAGCCTCTTCAGAGTGGCCGCATTTTGGAAAAAGGGGTTTGAAGTGGTTTATGGGATTTTGGAAGCAACGGGGAAGGTGGGAATTTTGTACCTGCCTGCGGGGTACTTTTTCCCATGGGAGCAACTCCACTTAAGTCACAATGGGAAAATTAGAGGCAAGAAGGCAAAGGGAATTTCTTACCTACCTTACAGGTAAAAATTCCCATTGTGAAATAAAAGAAAAATCACTTAAGGCATGAATGGGATTTTATTGCCTGCCTAACATGGTAAATAATCCCATTATGAAAGTCAAAATCAGCTTAAGTGAATCATGGGATTTTTAGGGCTGCCTTGCAGGGTAAATAATCCCATTGTCATTTGACTTTTAAAAATAGAAATTCCTTATTCCAAAAAGTGTGACCCACCTTGGGTGAATAATAATGCATTAAATAAATATTTGTTAATATTTATTCACCCAATTTGGCGCCCAGGCTTGTGGAAAAGTCAACAAAGGGAAGTGGACAAAAGAAGTTGGAAATAGACGGTTCTAAAATTAAATAAATACTATTTATTTAATGCAACCCCTTCATGTCAAAAAGTGTGCCCCATTTGGGAGAGAAATAATACTTTTTAAGAATTAAATGAATTAATTAATTCCTATTTTTAGTGGCTAAGGTCAAAGCATTGTGAGGCTTGAGTTAAGCTGGAAGCAAAAGTCTAAAATTAAAAAAATAAATTTATTTAATGGTAGCGATGAGCATGCACAAAATATGCGCCCCATTTGAAGAGTGAAGCTTATTAATTAATTAATTAATTACCAGGAATAGGAAAGACATTAATTAATTATAGAATGGTGAAGATTATATAAGCAGGGGCTGCCATATGGATGAATTAATTAATTCATAGGCAGAGAAGTGCAGCCCAAAGGAAAAGTGCGCCCCATTTGGAGAGGATTTTTGCTTAGAAGAAGGTGAAATTAATGCTGAAAGCTTCCAATTTTGGCGCACAGGTTGAAGGAGGTTGATTTATGTCTGGATAATTGTTTGCATAAGTGATACAGGTGCTTAGGTGAAGTTGGTAAAATCCATGCTTGCTTTGCATGCAAATAAAACATCAAATTTTGGGGCAAAGAGGCTTGAATTATGCAGATTTTTATGATTAAAATCCACTGTTCATGTTCCGGTTGCCATCTTTGTCTGAATTAATTGCAGGAATTCATTACAAGTGCTTTTATAAGAGAAAGGGAGCTTAAATCAATGTCCAATACATTGAATATATCCTCTAAATCTGAAGAATTATCCAGATCTGCACCAGTTTTGAAGAATTCCGGCCGAATAAAGAGAAGAAGAATTACTCAGACAAAGATAGATATGGCCATGGCAAAGCAGGATGAAAAAGAAAGCACAACAACATCATGCATTACTTCTAGATTTGTTGACACCGGAGACACAGATCCAAATCCAGATCTGGATCTCATAATTGCAAAAGCTTCTGGTAAAAATTCATCCTCTTGTTTCAAATGCAGCTCGTGAAGAAGCCAAAGGTGCATGGAAAATTTCTTCCGGATCTTGTGCATGTGCTTCCAATCTTCTAGTTGAAGCCTTCATTGAAGTTGCATTCACTTGGAGTGCTTTCCAGAATTTTTAATTGCTCATATGCAATTAAAAATAAAAATGATGAGTTATTTACGGTGAACATTACACTGATGCATGTACTGGAGAAGAACTACAAAAGCTTCAAGGATAAGAAGGAAGACATGTCAAAGGCAATACCCGTAAGTGCTCCAGTCACTTCCGAGATCCATGCTGCCAGGTCACTTCCGAGATCCCGCCACTTCCGAGATCTAGTTTGAATCAGCTGCATGCAGAATATGAAAAAGGACAAGACTACAACTTTCCTCTTTCTTCTTCTTTCTCTTATTTCCTCCGAAAAAATAATTGAGCGATCAATTAAATTATAAAACTTAAGTGATTGGTTTAAAATCTATTACTTGAAGAAGTCAACTACTTGGAGATAGGTGGCAGACGTGCAAAATAGAAGGTTCTATTTTTAGTTGCAAATCATGCATGTCATGCAAAGAGGAATTCCAGGAGGGAGATTGCCAGTTGTTTCCTTTCCGACTTCCACATGTGCCAGTTCAACTAAAAGCTTCTGACTTGTAATTGCCCCCTTTACATTCTATAACTAGAGGAAGAACCTTCGGGTTAATAATGAGAATTTGTAAGTAGCATTCTTGTGTTCCAAACTTTGTACTGAAACCCATGATAGCCACTTGAAGCAAAGGATGTAACGAAGCGGGTTTAAGGAGAACTTTGTGTCATGGTGAATTTGTTTCTAGCTTTCTATCTTAGATCTTCTAATAGACTTTGTGTTATTTTAGATCTAGATCTGAAGTGCCTTTGCTTATAATTCTGTGTGTTGATATCTATTGGTTTCTTCTATGTGCATGCAATCAACTCTGTTATCTATTGATTGGGATGCACATCTTCCCCATTTCTTCCCTGTGTTTTACTATTTTCTTCCTCTATAAATATTTCCTTTCTTAAACAATCTGCTTACTTGCTGAGTAACCTGCATAATTATGGTTCATGAGTTGAATAATTAAAGTAAAACCCCATATAGATACTAGCATATTTTAATTGACAAATCGACACGGAAGCCGCACTTGTAGGTAAATGAGGGAGATTTATCTCATGACTACCTAGGTTTTATGCTATGCGTAGAAAATCTAGCCAACACTCTCTATGTGTAGAATCATGCAAGATGCACTTAATAGCGAGTAATAACTAAATGTAGTGATATAAGTAGATGTGTATATGGAAAAATGAACTTCCCTCTTAAGAAGTGTATGCAGAAAATGCAGTCCCTTGTCCCTTGAATTATAGTTGGATGGATACTTTGATTATCTTAGAATGCCTTTGTATGCAACCTTTGGTGGTGGTAGTAGATGATTAGAGCTTGGTCCCTATTTTGGTCACATATCTATGTATTTAAATGATTCCCTTAGTTGAATTTTGTAATTGACAACTAAAAGGATGACCCATAAGAAAACAAGATGGCCAAAATATAAAAGAGGTATAAAAGGGGCGAGAAAGATACAAAGAGGCCGGGGTGCCCATGGGGGACGAGGGCACCTAGCGCCGGTGTCCAAAGGCAATAAAGATAAATCAATGAATATTAGACGGAATGTGAGGTGTGTAAGACCAAAAAGGAAACCGAAAAAGACAAAAAAGGCCAAAGATAGAAGTCAATCACTAATTTTCTTGCTTAGGAATCATATTAATAGTAACATGTGATTAGGACCTAGAAATGTACCCAAGTGTGTGATTTAGTGCCTACACTTTGTGTTGGATACAAATATCATTTGTGTGGATCAACAATAATAATGTATGAGTTGTTTGGATAAATTATATCTATGTCATAATATTTGAATGATGTACTTCCATGGTGACAAGAAAACACACCTCTCCTTCATGATTGTGTTTGATCTTGTAAGCTACTCTGCGCAATGCACAACCACGTTAGACAAAATTCATACCCTCGAAATCGAAACTCTGTTATGGCCAAACTTTACAATTGATGTATTTTTGTATTTGATCTTTTCCAAAATTTAATGGTGACTCGCTTCTATTGATCTTAATCAACAACCAACGCTCAATGACTTCATGGAATCAACCATCCTTGTGGAATCATTGATGATCTCTTGATCCATCCAACCAATTTGTTTTTGTAGAGATGTGTTTTCATTTAAATCCACACTTGACTCCAATTTCGGTATCGAACCCATCTAGTTTCAAGTAGTTAAAAATTTACATAGTTGTACAATATTGTTAATTTATTGATATGTTACTATACGGTCCTCATTTCACTTCCATTGTATGTTTATTGTTTATGTGTTAGAAATGTGCATTATTACTCAATCAAATTTTCTCTAAGATGTGGATTATCGGTTTGGGAAGTGTCCTCATTGGCATCGAATTACTTCTAGCGTACAGAGCTCTGAATCCTAACCAAAACCAAACTTTTTTTGGATTTAAAGTTGGCTAAGTCTACATTTTATGCTTATGTTACTTTATTATTAATTTCTTTGAGTTATTTTAATTTGCACAAACCTCAAAATATGAGGCTATGTTCAATCCACTAGGTCTTGATGAAGATCACTATAGCTTGGCGACTTTAATTCCTAAACACAATGCAAAAAAAGCATTTCTAAATGCGAGGGTGAGTTCAATCCACCATGGCTTGATAAAGATCACAATATAACCCATGAATTCTCTATAACATCAATGCCAAAACCTCCTTAACGGCTTGGAATATTGTCATCCACTACAATAATTTCTTGATGGTTTATCCCCAAAACCGAGTCGGGCTCGAGAACCAATGTAAATGTATTATGGCTGTTATTTCCACCGTATCCCAAGAAACTCCAAAGAAATCAAAGAAAAGAAAAAATATAATGAACCCTAAAAATAAGACATTTTTCTTTTTAAAAATATTTGTGAATTTGTGGTAGTTGAAATAGATTTTATCCCAAACATATGCTTGAGAAGATACATAGCGCAAGTGGTTTTATGTTTTTGATAGAGTGTTGTGTTTAGAGGAGGTCAAACTTTCAAGATCCTTACCTCATTTTTGTTGAATCCTAGTCATTAGTGTTGCCATTGACGTCAAGTGGCATTGATGGAAAATGAGTGAAAGGTGAATTGAATCTCAATAAAGGGACGTGAAGGTTGATTGGTAGTTCCTTGTGAAGATGTTTGAAGCTCACCGAGAGAGTTTAGGACAATTTCAATCCTCTCGCATGCTTGGTTGGTAAGGCATGAGTAAAATGGAAGCTTGGAAAGGGTTGGTATGCTTGACTCAGAGGTTCTACAGGTCAGACATGATGATTTAAGCATGGGTAAGAGCTCTTGCGCAGAAAGTTTTAGGTCGGTGGTTGAAGTCTTAGTTCAAACTGGCTCATTTAGGCCTGTTTCTTGTGTCTGATGAGGTGTGTGAAGTTGGCACAAGTCATATTAAGGTCATGTGTGTATCAAAGCAACCTAGTAATAATGTCTATAATATGTGTGAGCAAAAATAAGGCTCAATTTAGCTCTTGGAGTCAAAATTCAAAAGTGCATAGAAAGTGGATTTGAGAACTAACAATATTTGCTAAGGTTAATGAGATTGGTCAGAGCTTCACAAGAAAACCCATGGCTAATAAACACATGGAATGTGTAGAGGAATGTATTTTAATGCTCCATGTCAAATTTCATTAAATTTTGAAATGGGGATTTTGAGTTATTCAAGTTTTTCTAAAACTACCCTCTTGAAAAATGCATTCCGAGGTCTCTGTCTTCGTAGCACATAAGAAAAATACGAAGACTCCTTCCAATAAATCATATAAGAATTTTTGTAGAGAACTCCAAGCTTGAGATAGTGCAAAAAGTTTCAGGTCAATTGGACATGTTTTAAGAAAGTTATGAGCATTCTTTTGTTGATGATTGTTCTCTTTTCAAGGCATCTTCTTGAGCTAAGTGGTCAAATTTTAGTTCTTCAACTCTAAATCCTTGGTGCATGCTAGAAACATCTCTCAGAGGCATAAAATACCTCATATAATTCAATTTGATGATTCCACTATGTTCAATGTGATTTGTGCTAAACATGCATACTTGTTCTATACAGAGTCAGTCTGGGACAATCATGATTTCAAGTCTCCAAGCTTGTTTTGTCAGTAAAAGGTGATGAAGTGGATTTGTAAGAATGGATGAGGTATGTTTCCCTCTACAAGATAAAATTGATTTGTTGAGGTGTCTCAAGTGCACTAGTATTGTTATCTTCAAAAATATTTATACCTCAAGTAGTTTGCCAAAGATGTTGTGTAAAAGGGCATGATTGTAAATCACCCATCTTTGAAGATTTAATTGAATTATAATGAGTAACATAGAGGTCTCAATTTCATATCTCATAGGTCAAGTGAAGGGAGTAGAATGAGAATGTAGTTAATGGAATGCAAAAGGCCTTGTCTCAATAGGTCTGTGATGATTTCAAAACTATTATGGAGCAATAAGACTTAGAAAATATTGTGCACATGGTGTTTGTCATGACATGATCCCTATGGAAGTGATAGAAATGGTGGTAAAGGTTTATATTACATCAAGACCTCAAACATTTACCCTGAAGACCTAAAATGCTGATGTATGCATGCTCTGTCATACTTTATACCGCAATTTGGTTTTTAGGAGTTGTTGAAGAGGTTTCATTGATGAAAACTTGATTTATTGTCCGGAAATTGGTCCCACAAACCTCCAACATCTTGAATTATTTGTTTTCATTCATTATTGTGGAAGAAATCGATTTTTGTTGACTCTCGGGCTCTACAGAGTTCATAACCTTGACATAGGGTTTCTCAAGTTGTTCTTTTTACTTGAATCTTGGTGAATCACTAGCCGAATTTGGAGAAATTTTGTAGACACCTCGAAAAGCTTACATGAACCTATTGCAAAAGTACGCAGGCAATTTATTTAAGGGAGGATGAAGAATTGTATATCAGTTGCAAAACACAGTAATCTCTGACTGTCAAAACAATATTTTTTGAATTTGCTTGCATTTTCTTACAAAAAGAGATCAATTTCAAGTTGAATCATGTTTCTAAAAGGATGAAGAAATGTTGGAGGTCACTCTCATTTCTTGGATGAGTCTTGTTCGTCGAATGCATGAAATTCATCTACGTTTCCTATGACAAAGCCTATTCATGTTAAAGGTGAATTTGAAGATAAAATTTGAACAATTAGTCGATTTTCAAAGTAATTTTGATCTCTATAATGATCAAGAAGACATAAATTCATTGGATTTAATGTTTTAGTGCAAAATTTGGTACTACATAGTATAAAAATTAGTAAAATGGACTATGTGCAAGGGATTTATCGGTGAATGAACGAAAGAACTTGTTTCAAATGCCTTAGCTAGAATTAGTGCAACCTTGAGAAGACGGTGAGACATTCTCAGGATCAAACTCTTCTAATATCCTTTCTAGTCGAAGAATAAGTGCAAAGGACACTCTTGTTTCCTCATTTGAAATCTTGACTTGTTGAACTTACAATGTGAAATTTAGAGATTTCATTATGTACCTTGGGATATAATATTATAATGTATATGGGTTGATGGAGATGCCGACATGTGGCACACATCCCCTTAGTTATATGTATGGGTTCACATGGGATATAATACTATAATGTATATGCGTTGATGGAGATGCTGACATGTGGCACACATCCCCTTAGTTAGTTATATGGGCTCACATAGGGATTAATTATATTGGGTAATGAGTCGGCCTACATTGGGATTAGGTGTTACCCATCCTATTTAAAGGATGTGAGTATCATTATGAGGGAATATATGTATGAGTTGAGTCTTCTACTTAGTAGAGGTATATTGGAGATGTCCCCTCGAAGTGGATTCCCATCTTGGGAGATTGTGGAGTTACTCCTTCCTTAAGGAGCATTGTATGGTGTTGCCTCTACCTTAAGGGTATTATTCTACATATATTGATATTAGGGAATATTATCCCCCATATCTCTTGTGTTTTATTATCTTCTACAATTTTCTTGAATTTCTTACATTTTCGGAAACCTCTCAAAAATTAAATTGGGGTTTGTGTTATGTGATTTCTGATTTTTGGCCGACCTTTAGCCGAAAGGGTTAGAAAAAGTTTTGATCAAAAGGGTCTATTCCTAAAACCCTAGTTTTGTGGATCATGGGGATGGTAGCTTTTTTTGGAGATGGCAAGATTGATGCTAGAGAATGGTGGAACAAATTTAGGGTTAAATTCTCTAAACCATTAGATATTTGGTTATTCAAGTTGTGGATTAGTGGCCCTGCATAGATTTGGTTTTCTGAGTTAGAAAAGGAAAAGTCTAATTGGTCTTTGGAGGAACTGGAACAAGTTTTCATGGACAGATGGGAAACAAAAGAAGAAGAAGATGAAGTAGAAGAAGAAGAAGAAGAAGAAGAAAAAGAAGAAGAAGTAGAAGAAGAAGAATTAGAAGCAGAAGCAACATCAAAAGAAGAAGAAGAAGAAGAAGATGTTGATGATGAAGCTGCTACACATGATAGTGCATCTCCATCAATCCATATACATTATAGTATTATATCCCATGACCCATACATATAACTAAGGGGATGTGTGCCACATGTTGGCATCTCCATCAACCCATATACATTATAATATTATATCCCAAGGTACATAACTGATTCTTGTTTGTCTTTTTTGAAGTCTATCAAAATTCCTTCGAGCTCTCCTGGGAGATATGAAAGGTCGGGGTCAGTCATGTATGTAGCTTCAAGATCTAAAGAGGTGTTATGAAGGATATTTTTGACATAAGAAATAGTGCAGAACAATGGTATACCTAGGTCCAAGAAAAAGAAGACCAAGAATGTAACAAGTACATAGTGGATGTATGGATTGTGGAGTGGCAGAGCATGTACATGAAATATTGGCATGCAACAATGATTGACAATTATTAAGAGAAAATTGAAACAATAAAATGTAGTTGTTTAAATGAGTGGTATACCCCTAGAATATTTATATATCGCAATGTATTGAAAGAACTCTTTCGGTGTAAAAGTATACATGATTGTAATGTGAAAAATGGCAAGATAGAGAACTAGAGGTGTGTAGTTGAGATCCATGTAAGTGTATATGAAGTAGAAGAAGTTGAATGATAGAGAAAGAGCTAAGAAGATTAGAAATGATTCGATAACAATTAAAGAGTAAACTGGCAGATCAGATATGAAAGTAAGATATATGTTGAAGATTAGAAATCAACGAATAAAGAGAGAAAAAGACATTGATGAAGATTTGATAAGAACTTGAAAAGAAGCATGGTGAAGTTGCAGATGATAGTGTAATAACAAAGTGATCATAATCAGTTGAATAAGCAACATGTGTTAGATGATCAAATTGATTATTGTATCTTCCTAAGTGGGTGCTTAGGTCACAGGAGTAGGTGCTCCTTGCAAGTTACAACTTGCTAAACTAGCTAAGTGGGTGTTTGGTTGCCTTCCAGTGGGTGCTAGAAGAATTTGAAGTAGGTGCTTCATAGGTTGTGTGGGTGCTCAACCAAAGTGAAAATCATTATATACTAGGAATTGGTGTTCCTATTAAAAGCCTTGATTTCAAGTGGGTTTTCTCCCTCTATGGGTTTCCCACTATAATTTTGGTGTCTTGAGTATTTGTCTTCTTGCATGTATCTTATTTTGTACTCATGGTTTGATTGTTAATTCTAGTCAAGAAGTTTTAGAAATTTTTAAATTGATCAACACTGATTCACCCCCTCTCGGTCTTTGGTGATATCTAACATTTTTGGTTGGATAGATTTGTGGGAGTAATTTAAAAAAAAGGAATATTGTTTTTATTTAAGGGGAAATTTTTATAGAGAGAGAAATTATCTTGAAAATAGAGAAAAATATTTTTGGAGCTACTTTTAGTATAAAGGTGTGCCTTATTATTTATGAGGGCAATTTTTTGAAAAAAATATCTACAAATTTTTGTATTGGATTTTTTAAAGAAATATTGATTTAAAAGAGGGCACTTTTATGTCCTTCGATTATTCCTCACGTGTCTAAGACCAGAGGGTGAAGTCGATATGAGAAGTGGTCATACCCCCTCACAAACAAAACTTAATACTTGTTTGTAGTTTCTTCGCTTGTTTCCTCTTTGTTTGCCTCAAATTTTATCCTTTCTTGCTCATGGCCTCTCTCTTCTCTCCATATTGGCTTCCTTTCCTAATCTTCTCACATTCTATTATGAGAATGATATTTTCCTCCGAAATCTATGCCATTCGAAGGTCATGTTTAAAATTTTGGAAAAGAATAGAAAACTTAAAAATTATAATTCTCTTCTTTGTTACCTCCTACACAATAAGGATGATCTCATTCACTCCCGTAGAAAATTTTGTGAGCCTACAACATACCTCTCCTAATGTGGATCTACACAATATTTCTCCAAGTCCACCTACCTCTTCCACACCATCCGACCGTGTTTTGTCAATACTGATACCACCATTTTTCTTGATACTCCTATTACATATTTTCCTACCAGCCTTTGCATTTAGTTGCACCCGATATTACCGGGTCTATGGCTATTGTTAAACATTCTCATGATCCCAAATTTTCTTCTCATGCTTATATTCCTAGATCCTTTTAGAAGCACACTATTGCTATTAGTTCTGGTACATTTCGTTCCTTGGGCTACCTTAGTTGAGGTGTTGGTAGACATATTCAATTCATTATTTTTGATGTCCATCCTATTAACTAGACTTCACACCACAAAACCGGTTACAAACTAGGTAATATATCTTATATGGGACCACTTGTTGATAAAAAAATTGTTCACTTGAATATTCGTGAGGATCATGAGCTACACATGAGTTCTAATGAAATTCACTCAGGCATGAGAACCTTGGCATTTTAACTGTTATATGTGATCAAACTAAGACACATTCATAAGTTTCCTCACATTATCCAGTTGTGCACTTTACACCAAATCATATGCATGTATCCTCATTAACAATTTGTGTTCATATGGGATGGATCTTTGATCATCTATGGTAGAAACGTAAGCATTCGGTGAGAGGGAATTATAAGAGTGGCTCCTCTACTATCCATCTTCTCGATCCACTCATCACCGCTTTTGCATTGCAATTTTCCTTGTTGTTTGAGTTAGTTTCTTTTGTAGTTGTATAGAAACTCTCGTGTTTAAGATGATTTCCTTTAGAGATTGATAACATTATGGAATTTCCATGTGTCACTTGGTGATGTTATTTTGTATGGGATCATTTTGTAGTTGCATTGAGTCTACATAGCCATGTTGTTTTTTCATATGGTTATGCTCATCACATGAATTTGCATGAATTTATCATCTCCACTAGGGCCATCTTCTTGATAGGTATATTTCATTTGTATCTTTGAATTTATTCAAATATTTTTGTAAGCCTCCTTCAACTTACATTTAAGCTTGGCCTCCTTTTAAAGTGTAGTTATTACGGTGAATCCTAATGTCAACTTGTTAGTGTTTGAGTAGTTGGTTTATCTACTCATATGAATTCGTTGTATCACTCCACCCATTCAATAGTATGGGGGTATGTAGATGATATTGTTTTAGGTGTCGTGTCCATTACCTTGGCATTAATCTTGATATTTAATGCATCACATTATTTGGTAATAGATTAAATTTAAGTTTGGTTAAATCCCGCACTATCGACACCCATTGACAAGAGTATCCTCGTATGTATCTATTCTTGTGAATTACAGTCTTAACCATTTTGTTTTGTGTGACTAAGTAGTGGATCCATACCACAAGTGAAGAATGAGTTTAAGTGAACACATATCAACCAAACATTTCTTCTGGTTATCGAGATTTCTCTAAGAAATAGAAGTGGATTGGACTTGACAAAGTGTTTTGTAAGTATGACATCCCTAACACATGTCAACATTTGTAGCTATAGACCACGTGTTATCATCATATATTTTGTTAAATTTGAGTCCACTGAGTGCACTTACATTTGATGGGATTCATACTCCAACTAATGAGTTAAGTTTTAATTCCGAGTTCAATTAATTATTTTGGGGCTAAAACTAATCATGCATGATAATTTGTTAAGTGTTCAACTATATTTTATTCTCCTAGTGCATAATGAGTTCAAGTAAACATATATCTACCAAACATTTATTCCAGATTATCAAAACTTTAGCTCTCGGAAGATTAGTGGATTCAAAATTAGAAGTGTTTTGTAATTGAGTCATCCCTAAACCTTGTCACATTAGTATCTTTGGACCATGTATTCCCATTAAATATTTTGTGACTTTCGAGTCCATTAAATGCACTTATGTTTGATGGGCTTCATTCCATCCAATGCACCTCCTTCAACATTGTGGTTAGTCTTTGAGTCATGCTTCTTGGGACACCTTATGACATAAGTTCTCACTCCACTTAAGTTGTTTTACTGGGTTTTTCGGTACTTTTAGTAACACCTTTTCATCCATGGTAACTTTTTTTGTAAATGGGTACCTAATTAGGGCCCGTTGTTGGGACCCATATTTGAATTTCTCTCCTAGTTTTTCTCTTTTCTCATCCCCCCGATTCTACACTTAAGGGAGAGTGTTGGAGTTGTGTGTTCACATCGGGCCTTGTTCATCTAGATATTATCTATCCTAATTGTTGACTCACATTATAAATCTTGAGTTAAGTAAGCTAGTGGGAGTTCGTTTAATTATTGTTGGGGTTGAACTAATTGTACATGACAATTCGTTAAGTGCTCTATTATATTTTATCCTCATATTTTTAGACGATCACAACAATCGTTTAGTTTTTGTGTAACCACCTCATAGTCCTATTTAACAAGCACTCCAACATCATACAAGATAATAAATTATGAATATCATGGAGGTAATAATATGGACACGAGTTTCCAATTTATGTGTTTATAATCGAGTGTTGTAATCTACAATTTTTGTGTGTGCAAAGTATATGTCGTGCATGGTTCATGAAAAGATTATGTTGGTCTTTAGAATGATCTTGACGTGAGAATATTGATTACTTTGATAATAAATAATGGATGTTTATGGAAAGAAATACAATTTGGAATAAAATAGCTAGAAAAGCTTGGGTGTGAAGGATAATATATGTATCGAATTCTAGTTTTTGAAAAATGGATGCATATGAGGATTTTACCATCATTATCATTGGTATTTCTATGTTGATGATATGTTTGAATATATGGGACCATTAAAAGTGACTTCATAATTGTTATGTACTCTTTAAGTGTTAAGTTAATATATATGGTAAGTTAGCAACCATGCTTAATGATAATAGATCTTGACACTTCTATTAATCAATCTATCTTCTTGTTAAGTGCAAAGAGGGTTTAACATTTCTTGCATGTTAAAGGAAGTGCCAATATAGGAACAAAAATAAAAAGCCACAACTGAAATCTATAAAAGACATGACAAGATATATTTTGGGTTTCGGTAATGGAAACGTAACTAAGGATTGAGATCTCACGAATAGACATGTGGATGTCCAAATTCGCACACACTTCCTTTGCTTCTTATTAGTTTCGCCTATGGCAGGAATACTATAGTTTTCAGTTCAATGAAATAATTTTTGTCAATGGACCAATCACAAATGATAATTTTTTTGCCTATGTCAAATTTTCTAATGTATAAACTTTGAATTGACATATTTACATAAATATAATTTCACATAAATTAATTTATTAGAATTTTGATTGGTGAGAAAGGGAGATTTGACAATTTTTCCCCTTATTGAGCT
Organism: Taxus wallichiana var. yunnanensis; assembly: GCA_018340775.1. Classification (NCBI taxonomy): domain Eukaryota; kingdom Viridiplantae; phylum Streptophyta; class Pinopsida; order Cupressales; family Taxaceae; genus Taxus; species Taxus wallichiana. The sequence continues at coordinate 867,879,087 of CM031235.1, forward strand.
ACAAGTTTTTCTATTTTTTTAAGCCAAAAAATTGTAAATGGCCAAGTGGCCTGGCATTTATTAACCCTTGTCAATTTGTCAATTCATTTAATTCCATGTGTCCCATTGAAATAGTAATAGCATTTATTTACATTGTTCTTATTTATTAAATGTCAAATCTTATTTATTTACATTGTTCTTATTTCTTAAATGTGGCAAATTTTATTTATTAATTTCTCCCAAACACAATAATTTTCTCCATGCAACCAATCATGGTTAAGAATTTTTTCACTTTCAATAGTTATCAATTTTAAATAACATTTAAATCATTTTTTAAATAGGCATAAAATCTATTAAATTTAATTTTCTTGAATTTTTACAATCAACATATCACTTAAGCAATTGCTAAAATACAATTACATCTTTGTAGCATGAATGGCAAGGCTGGCGCCCGGCTCTTGTTCTACTACCAAATAGTATTACCAAATCTAGATGACTTGGAGGCGTGCATAATGATGATAGTTTATGAAGACTATTTGAAAAGATTTTTTATTGTAGTCGTGATATCCAGATGGTAGATTCTATTCACTACATTTTATTTTAGTGTCCCAAAGAGTATTTTTGAGCATTTTGTATTTTTTTGAGAAATACACATTCATGGACATGATGTATATGTTCTTGTTATTCCATACAAAAATAGTTTTTGGTTAAATTTAACACATGTATCTTGTTTACTATTTTTGAAGATGTATTGGTTCCCACGGTGATTACTAGCTCTACGATTCTTATGATACGCTTTGACAAGATTTTAGTATAGAGAAAAAATGTTGATTTACAAATTCAAAAAAAAAGTATGAAGACATAAAATTACTCACCAACAAAGATTGCAAGTGTCCATTGGAGTAAAAAGTGGTGTAAGTTTACATAAGAAAGGTTAGGTGAGAAATGGGGAAAAGATGTATTTACATTCAACATACATTTAAAAGTAACATAAAAATCAAGTTTTGCATTTAACTTGCACAATCTAAAATGTTCAATGTACATTAAATGTCATTATTAATATGTCTATTCAATTGTATTTTTCGATCATGTCCATTTAATGGTTATTGTGTACTTAAAAATTATAATCCAAATAAATTATTCACACTATTATCCAATCCCGCCATGTCACTTCATGTTACTATTTGCATATGTTGAAAGATATACAACAAACATTTTTATGTTGAAATTTGAAGAATGTTCAACGAACTTTGGAGCTTATGTTAAAAGCTTAAAAAAAAAAAATGTGTAAATAATCAATAAAAATGAATACTAGAATACACTATCTACGATAGTAGGTCTAATAATATGATTTTGCAAGTAAATATTTATTTTTATAGTTGTATGAAACGTGCTAAATTTTTTATAACTCATCAACTTCTATCGCCACAATGGCCATAACAATTACATTTGTCAATTTCAAACACTTGTCATGATGACAATCATGGGAAAGGAATGTCCACAAAATAATTGCGAGCTTGTGGCTATTACAAATGTTACATACAAACTTAAATTATGATGTTTCCTTTAATAACCACCATTGTGGCCAATTAATGCAAAACACCAAAATAATTAATAAAGTCTCTAATTTTTGAAATGGTCGAGTCGGGGAGATGTGTTGGCATGTCATGGCCCATTGCAAGTTTTAGAATACACATGCTCTATGTTAGTCATTTATTTAAAATGGAAATCACAAGTTTGAGAGGATTGTTTGCATTATAAATACGCCTCCAACACAATTACACATAAAAACAATAAGAGTCACAATGTCCTTGCCTTAAGCATCAAATTATTGAATTGTTTTAAAGTAATTAACATTAAATTATTTTAAAATAATTATAATTAAAGTAATTAGCTACTTAAAGCATATTATCGTGTCCCACTAGGTAACTATTTTAGAAAAATTATGGACGCACTCCCTCTGTTTTAATTTAAGCTCTTAAAAATACATGTTTGATCATTTTATGTGTGTTTGGTCGAGTTTTGTTTGTGGATTTTTTTGGAGTACAAAAATAGTAAAATATGCATTAACATTAAATTGATTTAAAATAAGTATGTCATAAATATGTGTGTATGAGTTGTAGAAATAAAAAATGTTGGATAAGATGCGCGAAAATATGAAATGACAAAGTTATAATAAGTATCTCCTCAATTTACATGAGTGTGGAAATAAGGGGTCAAAGTTGTTACCCAAACACCAATTAGATAAATGTATTTTAAAGCTTTTTTGGATTAAAAATATGCATATCAAAACTTTAAGACGTAAAATTCAAAATAGAAAAATAATACTAACTTTTAATTGTTTCTAGCTTTTTATAACGTAAACCACGTTCATGTTTACATTATAAATGATGACACTAGTGTAATATGCTCACAATAGCTCATTTACTTTAGAATTTAAATTTGATTGTAATGTGTTTTTATGTATTTAATAGTAAAAACTTACAATTTTTGAAATAAAAATATCGTCGCACTTACATATTGAAGATATAATCACCAATATATATATATATACATTACCTTTTATATTTTTGTCAATATTATATTAGTTATATTGTTTTGCATAATTTAAAAGGTGATATTGAAAAACTAATCACTAATTCCTTCCATGACCATCAAATTTAAATATGAGTCATGAATATTAGTAACAAATAAAATTACAAGTTACCCCTAATTTTTAAATTTATTTTGAAAAACATTATTTTTGTTGGTTTTATAATTGATTAAATCATTGAATGTAGGTATGGCACATTCATACTACTTGATGGATAGCGCGATGCTCGCACACACACATATGTTACATGTGTGTGTGTGTGTGTGTGTGTGTGTGTGTGTGTATTTAAAAATGCATATTATTATACTATTAAAAATATAGAATTAGCCTTTGTATTAATTGAAATATGCACTAATAATAAGTAGTTACTTGAAACTAAAAGACTAATAAGACATCGAATGGGTTGTGGTGCAGTGGTGCAGATGATGGTGTAAAAGGTGTTGCCTAGCCATCCACCAAGGTTCCACTCCCAGGAGATACCTATATAAACAAAGGGATGAGGTCGAGATTCTGCGCCTGAGCAACTTTGGTGGAATGGATACCCCTTAGACCTGACATCTAAGCTAAAGGGGACTGAATTAAATCTAGATCTCACCAAAAAAAGAGAGACTAATAAGATATAAATAAGTTTGTGTTTGTAAATAATATGTAATGATAATGATATGGTAGAGACGACTCTAACACATATTTTATCAAGAATATATGTGCCAAATGCATATATATCTAGATTTTTACTTATTATTTAAGTTTGCATGTTTTTATTATAATTATAATTTTAACTATACTAAATAATTAACTACCATAACATGTAGTGACTAAGTGAGAAGAGTGAAACCTACAATAATAACTTACCTATAATACAAATAAGAATCAATTTTATTATTAATCATTTCTTTCTTTTATTGTTGGAACTAACTCAAGTGTCTTTTAATGCATAATTAACCTTTAGTAATTGATAATTATTTAAAAACTTATAGTGGTATGTAATTATTGTATGTGAATTGAAATGCTTGGAGTATGAAGTAAATAATAAAAATTGTTGAAATATCATGTTATAATTATTTTTTAGAAATTCAATATTACAAGACACATCATAATTATTAATATACTAATTGCAATCAAAACAATATATGATTATTATATAAAAAAATTGAAGAATATTCTAAATATTTTATAATAAGCCCTTCACAAATATTTCAAGTAATTTTCAAATCTTAAACTTTAAAGTTATTAAACTAATATGTCATGATTAAAAATAAAAAAATTAATTAACCAAGATCAAAATTAATTAAATTTAATGTATCATTAAATATATAGGAAGATATTTAATTTTTTTAGCTATTGATACCTAGGGAGAAGGCCTTAACATGCAAAAAAGTTACATGATAGCACCAGTCCATGATATTATCAATCATCGATGGACTCTCATAGTTTGTATAGGTGTCTAATCGTGCATTTTACATATATCATTCACGGGGTATAAAAGTAAACTGACACGAAAGACCCCAAAATACATCAAAACCTAATTACATATTGAAGACTTTGCATGACCAAACACAAAACCAATCGACAACTAAATACTTTGGTGCTAAAATTGCAAAATGAAGACACAAATCATGCCATCTACTCCTTACCACCATTCGACAACATCTTCGCAATAATTTCCACATTTGAATTGTGAAGGCTTACATGCTTGAAGAGGAAGATGGTTCTACGTAACATTCAAGCATTTCGACCTTGCACAGGCGGAAGCACTAACCCCCGGTTTTCGCCAAAGCCTCCAACTCCGTGCGATAACCTTCACACCCCTAGCCAAGGCATGGATATGATATTGCATGCTAATCAAGCGCTTCTCTAGGCTTAGATGTTCCTTACGTAGAATGAATTACCTCAAGGAGTTGGATAAAATATTGAAGGCACTCAAACCCTGCGCCATGTCGAATACATTTCTTCCGCTAATAGATTAATTAAGATCAATCATTAATTTCTACATGCTTTCACAAATGTCGGCCTCTACATCCTCTTCAAAGCTCTCTGTGGTGACCATACCTTCTCTAACCATCCCCTCATGGCTGCATTCCAGATTTTTTTCGTCCATCCACATTGAGAAGGAATCACCGGTGGCTTCATAGGTTAAAGCCCTCTTTCTCTTACGGCTTGAACCAGCTTCCGCTCCTCTTGTAAGAACCATGTTGACAAGTTACACATCCTCAAAGACACACCACCAAACAAACCACCACTAATTCACAACTCTAAACACAATCACCGAAGCAACAAAATAACCTATCAAAGCCCAACTTAAAAACCCCCATGATGAACCACACACGTGCAAGAATATGTGTCATTGTGTTTATACTTTGTATATGAGAGGATATCACCCTTAATAACTCATCATAAAACCAATAATGGAAATAAGTGTTTGGTGACAACCTCAATCACTCCCCTTCAATACCAACTGTCACCCTATCGTCCTTTAATAGAATGGACATGATGTCACCGGGAAAGAAAAATTCCCATACTTTCCTTTTTAAATGATAATTGTCCCACAATGCCACACCCCCGTTGGCTTAGTAATCCGCCATCGAGTTCTCAAACCTTTTGACATGGGAGAATCTAGTCTCAGAGAAGAAAGAAAGAACGGATCGAATCTTTAGGAAAACCGACTTGAGAACCCGGACATTAGAAATTTTACCGGTCCCAAACCAATAATGGTTTTTGAGTCTCCTTCAATCCACACTCGCTTCCGATTTTGCTTTTTTGCATCGATTAATCCAAAAAGGAGGGCCATTCCCTCTGCCACATTGTTAGAGGAGACTTCATGGTGCCCCGAGAACCAAAATCGGTTGGCTCTTAAAATATCATTGTTTGGAAGCACCTTTGAAGTTTAATTTGTTTGACCTTCCTCTTGTGGTGTTGGTTGTAAAATTTGATCTTTGAAAACAAGCAACAGTCAGGGGACAACAATCCCTCCTCTTTATGGGAGAGGTTCCCTTATTGAACACAAAAGAGAAAAGCTAAATTACTTATTTACAATATAAACATTTGTTCAATATTTTGGTAAAGATTTTGATATTTTAGATGTCTTCATCCAAATATTTTCAATACAGAAGAGAGGAAAATAGAAGAATTGGGATTCAGAAACTAGAGAGAGAGAGAGATAGAGAGATAGATAGATTACAAAATAATATCTTACTAATGCTTGAAAATAACAAGATTTAAACTATGCATGTAAAAACACAGGACATGCATGCATTAGACACAAAGTTCTAAGCATAATATCAACTGAAAGACACAAAGTTCTTTCTTAAATATGCATAGCTTCACATGAATCAGACAAGGAATAGAAAGAGATAAAGCATGAGAGAGAGAGAAACTTCTTCTGTATTGATTTATAGTTCAATGTTCTTTTACACCTAGGATATCAAAATCCGATCCTTTGCAATGACAAGAAAAGTTCTTTAAATAACCCAAGAAATGGTTACAAAAGAGCCTTTTCAATTTCCTTTCTTTTAATCTCAAAATTTAATATCTAATTAAATATTACAAACTCAATTTATCTCTTGTTTCCATAACATATGACTAAAGAGATAAAGCCACCTTAATTAGATATTTTAAGAAAGGAAATTGAGAACTAGGATGTCGAGATGTTGGAGGAAGTGTTTATGGCCCCTTTTGTCTTGAGAACTTGATTTCTGAATCTTTTCAATGCCTCAACTATGTCCATGCCTCGGGAATTGTTGTATTGGCGGTTGCATGAGTCCAACTGCCCAAACACTTTTCCATTTCTTTTCCAAATTTACATTTTCCAAGAATTCTTTATTAGCATCTGTGATATTTACTCTGTAGTGTGCAAATTTCTTTCATCTTCTCCTTGGATATGGTGTCTTGCTTGAACAAATATTCTTTAACAAATGTCTTGAATTGAGACTTGATTTCTTGGATAGTGAATTTATCATTTGAATTCTCCTTGAAGATTTGACAGTGAATATCTTGGAAGGTAGACATGACACAAGCTTTAAAATCTTCTCCTTTTTGCAACATGTTCCTGAGTTCTCCAATGGCCTCTTCAAGAACCTTTATCTTCCAATCAATGCTAAAAACCCACTGCTTAGACAAATTCAACTTTACATCATCAAACACCTTATTTGCCAAAGAGGATTTGTACATCTGTTTCACTCATTAGTCTAAGATCTTGAATACATTCACTCCATAATTTCAGTTCCCTATCCAAACCACTGAGTGTGGTGGTGAATTTTAATTGAATCTTAGCAATTTTCTCATATGCCTTGAATGCTTCCTCAATGAAATTCAAACCTGTGATTATCAAGTCATCAACCATGGATTCCATTGCCTTCCCATAAGTGACATGCTTATGAATATCTTTAATGGCTTGAACCTCATCATTAGATAGAATTACAAGGTGGTGGGATGGAAGCCGGGGGTTGGGTCAAGTACTTTATCTTTTGCCAATAAGGATTTGATGAAACTTGACAAAATTTGATTATGCTCCTCTAATTGCTCATGTGTCACCTTCCTTTTTCAACTCTTTCAATCACTTTAGACATTGTTTCCCTCAGGTTATGCACCTCACTTTCTGGTGTTGATTCACCAAGAGAAATTCTTGTTAATTCCAGATCACCCATTAATAGGTCCTTTTCATCCTTGTCAAGCTTGGGTCTTGTAATCTCCATGAATTGTTGGCCTTGGGAGTTTGAAACCAATCTAGAGGTGACCTTAGCCTTTTTAGCTAGAGGGGGAGGAGTAGTACCCAAAAGTGTTGCCACTGCATCAAACTTAGGAGCAACAATATTTGAAGTGGCCTTCCTTTTCTTGCTTTCCAACAATGGTTGTACCCAGGCAAATGAAGAACTAGAAGTGGAAGGAGCAATGGGCCCAAGTGCAGATGCACTCATTACACTTAGAGTTTTTACAACAACCACTTCTAATATAGAGGTCTTAGTTTGAGTAATGGGAGCTTCCTTAGCAGATGTCTCCACAAATTCTGAAACTGGTTTCTTTGATTGATCCCCCTTCTCACTGCTTTCTTTAGGGATATTCTCCTCTAGCTTTTCCTGCTCTTTTCCTTCATTGTCATCATCACCAAGGTCCACAATTTCTCCCTCATCAGGTATTGTTTCAGTTGGATTAGGAGAGGGTAGTCTCTCATTCTCCTGAATAAAATCCTCCACCTTATCATCTTTCTTAGCTTTTCCCTTCTTAGTGTACACCAGAGTTGAAGATTTTGTGGAGAAGGGACGAATTGTTTAGGTGCCTCTGGAGCTGCCAAAGGTATTTCTTTATGAGGGGTGGAGGTATCTTGAGAAGTAGACCTGGATTTTCTTGCTCTAATCATCTTACTTTTCTTGTCAAACCAAAGCCTAGTTCTCACCAAGATAGGGTTGTTGAGATCCTTCAAATCATCTCTTTCCTTAACAAACCAATCAATGGTTTCAATAGGGTGTGCTTGATTGACCTCTCATATTCAAGAGACCACAGTTCTTCATCATCATCCTCAAATCCTTCAGAACATTATATATACCAAAATCTATGATTTATTGCAGAGACAATCTTCCAAAGTACCTTCTTCAAGCTTCATAATCATTAGAACAATCAACCCAATAGTCTTCAATATCAACAAGATGTTAATAACCCATTCTGAAATTGGTGGAAATGAACTCCTTAATATCAAAGCAAGTTCTAGGCTTATAATAGTGGAGGGTAAGAGGAGCAATGGTTCTATCAATGTTCTGAGCATCAAGGTAGTCTTGCAAGTGTAGTTACCCAATGTGATTGGGAACTAAATACTGTAATCTTCTTATCCCTGCGCAGTTCTATGTAACTTATCCAATTGTATGCATATCTCAACCAAATCCATCTTGTCATTGCAGTACATAGGAAGTTTTAGGGGTTGACCCTCAAATCCAACCAATCATATATATGAGAATTTCCTGAACTGAGTGAAAAAACTGCCATAGATTGATTAGTTGTTTTGCTTCATCTGAGAACCTTCTAGCAGTATCTCCTTCCAATAATCGACATGATGTACATGGTGAAAGCATCATTCACTCTCTTGAAATGATGATTGTTGACCTTTAGAGTTAACTGTGGACAATACTCATAGATGGGAGCATCCTTCTTGTCTTCAACAGGGGAGAAACCCAACCATTCTCTGTAAGCCACAATGGTGTACATCAGATAGGAGGTCATGTAGAAGGTTTGAGTTCTTTGAACATTAGCCAATTATTTAGTTAGGTTGTCACAAATTATCCCTGCCCATTCAAGATTTGCTTACCCTCACATATAATATTGATATAAGGGCACATCCAATAATGAAACTCATTGGTGGAGGGCATTCCCATTATCTGGCAAGGAGAGTGATAACATATGACAATTCTTCATGGAAATCAACCCTGTACATTATTTTGGGCAACCTTGAGGCTCCTTTCTTTGGGTTCTTAAACCAAGACTTGGCCACTCTACTCTTATATCACTCACTTTGTCTTGATCAAAAGAAGTTGTTCTAGTTCTTGGTAAGAATGCTCAAGCCTTCAATTGTGGGGATTACGAAATAAGTGTCAATATAGACTTCATCAAGTTGAGCCACCACTGTCCTTGAGGGTCAACAATTTCCTTAGTATCTCGGGTTGAAACATGAACCACAAGCTAGCATTGTATCAACACATTGGTCTGAAACTGAAAACCCCCGCCTCTGCGATTCCACTATCCTTAATTAGTTGAGCAATGGGAGAAGGGTTTTGACCATTAATACAATGCCCATAAATTGTCCAAATCGAGGTGTTGAGCCTCACTATCACCTATATTAGGTATGCCCATCTCCAAAGAAGATAAGTGCTCGTGTCCTTTGAAATTGATCTTCATTTTATGTCAAGAGCAAAGGATCTCTGTGAGAGCAATTTCCTTAGTTCCTTTAGCAATGCCTTGACGATTCACAACTTCCCTTATATCTGTAAATTTTTAAAATAATGGAGTAGGACTCGACCACGACTACAAATAGTGGAGAGGGAGAAAATGAAAGGACACCAACAAATACAAGCAAGATGGTAAAAATGACCAATTACCCGACTATTTATGCACATTTAAATCAAGTAGGTCGGTGAGGTGAAATAAATGAGGTAATAAATACTCTATGTCGACCTAAAACAATGAAAATTGGTAAATGCGGAGAAAACACACACAATTGTCCCAAGGGATAGCATGACATCAAGGACACACGGGCGAAATAGCCACAGTGAGTGAAAATCGACAAAGGTGGTCTTGTGGGGAAATGGCGGTCAGGGAGCACTCGGGACATGAAAAGCCGAAACACCGCATAACACTAAAATCGGATAAGTCAGACAAAAATGACATAGATAGTCCTTGGGACATCGGGACACCATTTCTCCGAAAAGCCGAAAAGACCGAAAATAAAGGAAAAACAAGACAATGCGAGGAAAGTGGAAAGTCGAAGAATAGATGACTGGAGGAACTTGGGACATGAGGGACAGAAAAGCCGAAACACCCACATAACAAAGAAAAAGCCTTAAAACTCAAAATTTTGAAAAATGACTAACTGTTTGAAACTAGCTCTTTCTTAGGGGACCTTTACAAGGACATTTTGATAGTCACCTTTCTTGAAAATTTTTAAAATGGAGAAGAAAATTCACAACTCTTGGGGAGGTGACAACAGGTGGCCTCTTCACACCAAACAAATTTTCCTTACTCCCCTTATCACGAGAAAAGTGGTTTTGTTACCTTTTGTGCCGTAATGCCAGGACATGCCTTGTTGCATTGAACACAAGATTCATTCCTACCCTCGACCTATGTCACATTGAACACATTGAACACCAAGCTAACTTGGCACCACGTCAATAGCTACCTCCGCCACCGAAGCGGTGACCCACGACACTCGCCTAGCCGAGTAATGACGAGCTATAGAGGTGGCCATCTCGGGAGAACGTACCTCGAGACCTCCCACATATAACCCACATTCCCCACTGCTAGGGTGAACTAAACGAGCTAAAGGAAGATATTCAATTAATTAATAAATAAAATATATATTTAAAACTAGTATTGAAATTATTATATTTATTTGTTAAAACTAAAAATTAAATTGTCTTCAATGAAAGAAATGAAATTTGTTGAAAGGGAAACAAAATGAATAAATATAATGTATCATTTAATATATAATTTTTTTATTAAATAAATAAATATAAAAATATTTAAAATTAATATTGAAAGTATTATTTATTTATATAAAAATAATTTAAGATAATTCTCTTTAATTTATTTTATGATAATTTTAATAAATAAATATAAAGTGTTTTTGAATAAATATATAATAATATTTAATTAATTAATTAATTTTTAAAAATAAATAATAAAAATAGTATATAAATATAATTCAAAGGAATATTTCTTAATAAAACTTAATACCAATAAATAAATTTAAAATTTTATTGAATAAATATATAATAATATTTAATTTAACAAATAAATAAAAATATTTACCATTAATAAGAAAATAATATATAATTATCATATAAATATATTTTAAATTTTTATCTTGATTTATCATAATTAAGGCCTGCGCAGATATTTAATACGGAGAGTTAAAAGCGGTTGATGCTAGGCTCGTGTCTTGGGTGACTTTGCCGGCGTGGATGCCCTTTACTTATAGTTGCTTAGGCTTAAGGTGACCACTAGTTTAGTTGTATGCTTACTCATAATAGTAAATCCCCTATATGCTTCGTTGAAACATAAATAAAGATGACAACAATCTATATAATCTAGTGCTCAATGAATGCGCACTACTCAGTAGAAAAAAATGTCATTTTTAACCATAATAAATATAATAAAATTAATAATATTTAAATAATAAAAAATATTATTGATTAAAAATAAAATTTATATAAAAAAGATAACTATCAATTCATCCCCTAATAAAATGTGGGATAACCATCCAATCAGTAATCAAAACCAAAACCCAAATTTAGAAGGAAAAATAAAAAATCCAATCAATTCTCATTTCTTTACAGCTCTTCACAACTTTTCAGGTTGGAAAGCTGAAAGGTGCGATCTGACAAGTACACACATATGCAAATCCTAATGCTGCCCGCTGCCCACCGCCAACTTCCAGTCTGGGCAAAGTGATTACCTTCTGAAAAGCATTCCACACATTAATTATATTAACTCCTAGCTATTCGGAAGCAGCGATTTTAAGTTAGAACCCCTGAAAGTTGAATAAAGTGCCTTTCCAGGCAGGGTTAGTTAAAATACATATGACACAATCCGAACAAGTTGCAGACACAGGATGCATTTTTCTTCAGTTGCAGCGTAAAGGGATCGATTAATCAAAGATTTCCATCTCAGGTACTTCAACAATTTTGCACTTCACACTTTCTTACGATCCCTATGATACAAATTCCTGTAAATAAAAACTTACCCTGCATTTAATTTAATCGCTTTGCGGCTTGTAACCACGGTTGATTCATTAACATTCGCAGAAGCCGCCGCACCTAGATTATTTTTTATGTTTGGAAAACAAAGCAGCAAGCCCCGCGATACCTGAAATCTTTGATTGCTTAAACATACATTTCTTGACATTATTTCCCCTAATTAGAACATAGATTGAACAAAATTTTAGCTAGTCATGTTTTTGTAGGGCGCATTGTTCAATTAAGAAATGAAATTACCGTGCAATTTTAGCTAGGTAATTCAAGAAATAAACTTACGCGATCTGAATTGACATTGCTTACATGTGCCGTTCGTAATATGTTTTTTCTCCTAATCAGAGCATGTCCGTGACAAAATTTTATCAAGAGACACGTTTCTGTAGTATTGGTAAATCCAATTAATTCAAACATTTTGCTGCTTGTAATTATAGCTGCGTTTTTAACTTATCCGGGAGCTTGCATTTAACATTTTTGAAACATGCATTTCGTGAGATTTTTTCCCCCTAATTCGAAGATTACTTGGATTAATCTTATCAGAGTCGTGTTTCTGTAGGATGCATTGTTTAATTAAGAAATGAACTTCCCGTGTAATTAACTCAAAAACGTTTGCCCCGTTGTAATTACAGCTTAGTGTTAAGGCATCCAGTATCAAGCTTGACATCGTTTGAGCAGCCCTTCTCTGACGTGCTTTTTTAGCCTGGACAATTTTTTATTAGTCACGTTTCTGTAGGATGCATTCGTAAATCAAAGAATAAAATTGCCTGAAATTAATTCAAACACTTTGCCTCTTGTAATTACAATTAAGTTTTTGACAAATCCAGGATCTCACACTTGGGCTTTTTTAACATACCTTTTGTGATTTTTTGGGCCTTAATTAGAACATAACTTGGACAGAATCTTATCAGTCATATGGTATAGGTAAATAAGTGACAAAATCGATGTCAATTTTCTTTGGCTGCTGTTCGTATTATGAATTTGGTTATATTCCTTGCTTGATTTTTTTGGACTATCCCTTAAAGAAATGCTTCTTGTAGAGATTAAATTTTCTTCCCAAATTTTATATATTAAATATTTGAGAGAACATTGATTCATTGCTCGTAGAAGATTGATTAATGTAAGAAATGTGAGCTGGAAAAAGTATCTTAAGTGGAGCTGTTGTTGTGATTGGAGCCGCTTTCTGTCTCCGAGTGCAGTCGCCATGTCATTAGGGAAAATAAGTTGAGATTAGTTTTGGTCAATATTTTGTCATGCTGATCTGCTCTTTTTTACGATGGGGGCATGCTCTGCGGGGCTTGAATGTGGGTCACCATCATGGTAATCACCCCGTCTTACCATTACGCCATGGTTCATTATCAAGAATCGCTTTACTTTTTCTTTGGACGATGGGCCATCATCATGGTAAAACACTCTGCCTCGCCACACCAGCCCAAAATAAAAACTCAAAAAGATCTTAGCACTAGGCAATGGCCTCTTGAACCCGTATAAGTTAAATTTACCTTGTGCCAAGATGCAACATCAATCACTAAAGATAGGGTTAAGCCTGAAAATGTTTGTGACCATGTGGTTTTGTGTGGAGAAGTGATGGGTTTTTGGTGCTGTATTTAGTGTGTGTTGGTAAGAAAGATAGAATATATATTAATATCCACAAATGAGTTGGGTGGATTACACCTTCTGATCAGAATAATCTTCATTCCCAACCTTGCTGCACATTGTATCAAGACGTGGATGTGAGGAAAGCTTCAAGCAAAAGATGGTCCAGAAAATTTGGACTCCCAAGTAGGTGTAAGCTGTTGCAATCTCTGTTGGTTTTTCTTTATAGAAAAATTGAAATCTAGAAAGAACATCTTTGTATGTAGTGAAGACCATGACCTTAGTTTTACTAAGCTTCACCACAAGCTGGCAAAAACGAGCAAAGATATCAGTCTCTATAAACCACTGACAAAGAAAGCGAGGACATCAAATGTAGTAGAGAAATAAAAATGATGTAAGAAACAACCATCCACAACAGGAGTATGTTGCTAAAGAGTGTTGTCAAGATCATTTATGTAAATACCAAAAGAGTCAATGACACTCTGATGGTACTCTTAACAAAGTTAGAGAAACCATGCAAGTTTGGGCATGGCAAATAACCATCTCGTATAGCCTCATGATGACAATAATGAAAGAATTAGAGACACCAATACAATGCAACCTCCAAGAAATGATGTTTTGGGACGCAGGAAAAGGCCTTCTTGAACTCAACAATGCAACAAAATACTTTGCAAGATCATCTATGGGCCTCCTCAATAATAGCACAAAGTGTAAAAATGTGGTTTACAGTTTGGAAGTCCCCTGAAAGTCTTCCTGCCCCTTGCTCTATGATTACGGTTTCAAGTCCAACATGGTGGCATTAAGTTTGGCAAATATATCCCGTGTTGTAATAGTTCTGTAGTTATTTGGGTTTGAGCTATCTTCTGATTTGTGAATAGGGGATATGCCACGATCTCATTAAATAGCTATTCCACAGGGAAGGGAAGTGAATCCCACACCATATTTGAGGAATTCTGCTGAAACCCATCACAATCTGCTGATTTGCTTTTACAAAGCTTGTGGACATCAGTTCTAACATTGCCTGTAGAAAATAAATAACGAAAGGGAGGAGGAGAGGCGATTTTGGTTGTGGGCTGATCCTGAGGACCATACAGAAAAATAGCGCAGGAGATCCAAGCCTAGGGATCAATATCTGAAGTATGGTATGCCAAAAGCTTTTGTAGAATAATAGAGAGCATCAAAGAGCTCAAGTTGCCTAATAGCAAGGAACATATGTTTCTTTCATCAAGGGAGACTGTGATAATCTCTCCATGATTCGTAGTGCTTATACTAATAAAGCACTATTATATATTTCATTCTCCTTATGAGGTGTTATTCATGTTATATGATTGCACAGTTTGTGTGATATGATTGTCACATGAACCAAATGCGGTTGCACTAATGTGAATGCATTTGTTGTGATTCCCTTTGTTGTTTCTTTACTATCAACGATCAACTGAATTCGGATTTGGAAGAATATAGCTAATGATTACAATGTCGACGAATGGTCATATTAAATGCTAGTGTATTTCTTGGAGGGTACACTATCTTCTGAAGAACATGTGGTTGTCGATCAGAGAATAAGTGACTCATCGCCAAAAAGCTTAGTTCCTGAAATCTTTTTAACAAACAAGACCTGGTTTTGTTTAAGAATCATTTGAGAAGCTTGAGTATACCTTCCAACCCACTAAGACAGTATAAAATTGATCAGCCCTATCTATGGCCATTTCCAAGTGCCTCAAACTGTGGAGAGGTGGGAAAGTATCCATTCCAAACACTTGCATTGCAATCCTTAATAGTATTTGATGAGCTAGTTATAACTTTACAGTATGAGATAAACCTATTGCATAAAGGTGTTGCAAAATCATAAATTGAAGTAACATGGAATCTTAAAACAGATGCAACAATAGATGTAGCCGACCCACTGTTGTGGTGCATTCAAAGGGCTGTGTTCAATTTGACTCGCAGAGGTCATATGACTAAGTTCTAACCCCCAACCATTACTCTTTGTTTTTGATGATTTGATGTTTTGAGATATTACCAATGAAGAAACATCAAGATGTTATTCTTCCAAACCTTATACGGAGTAGTGTTCATGTGCTATCAATGCCTCAAAGATAAACCTTGGAATCCGAGTTAGGGCTTATTGCTGGATCAATCCCCATTTTAAGACTGATAAGTTCCCTTATTGTGTTCTTTCATTGCGTGAATGGATCTTTTTACGTAAGTTCAATTTATCACAAAGTGCCAAAATGAAAGTGAAACAATGGCTGCAAGCACCAATATTTAGGATATTGAGGACTTCTGTCTCGAGGCCTCCTGAATAGAATTAAGATATTTAGTTGCAGATTGTTTCTCACCTGGGAATATCCACTTGTGTTTTAGATTGTCATAATTTTTGTTTTTGGTTTATCTTTTGGTATGATTTCAGGCTCAAATTATTCTTTTGTTGAATTGCAATCTTTTTGAAATCATTTCTTGTAAGTTAATTATTATATTGATGGTTGAGATCATTGTGCGTGAACTCTTCCTTATCTTGCTTTCTGAAGCTGTTTATTAGAGTATAATGGTTTTTCATGAACATCTCTATGATTGGTATGGAATGTAGATTCTGGTATACAATTGATTTGTTCAAGGTAAGTGTAAGTATTCGTTTCTTGCAAAATTGAGAGCCTTCAAAAATGTTGGTCTAACTTTCTCCTTGTATTACATCTGCAGCTTGGCAATTATGTGGAGCGATTCTGTTAACCGGTCAATGAAGCGTTTTCTTACCTCTTGTTGGATGAAGGGGAATTCTATGTCCAGGATTGGATAGCAACATGCAGGCAGGGTTCAATGGACAATTCTCAGAATATTGAAACTTCACCTTGGCAACTACACCAGATGAAAGGACGCTTGCGGTTATGTTCCAAATCAATTTTTTTGAACCTGATGGTTTGTCTGTGCCAATTATCAGGTTTCCTATGCACAAAGTAAAGAAGGTTGAAGCTTTAACAGAAACACCAATCTTGCCTAACTACGACCATGACAAATGGCAAGGGAGGCAAGAAAGTTTTGTCTTAGAGGCATCCTTACATGTGACAATGAAGGAGAATGGAATTGATGCTCCTTATAACTTTGAGAAGCAAGATACTGTATGGGTGTTTTCCTTGGAATTTTCACCGGTCCAGCAGGTTGAGCAAGCTTCTATTTCTCGGATTATGTTTCGATTTGTTGATATTTGCTCTGCCAATTCTGTAGATAATTATAGTTAAATCTGCATAATTTCTAGTTCACTTATGTCAGTCTGCATTGGAAATATTAGGATTTATTTCATATTAAAGTTCTATGGTGTTATAAATGTATATCCTTTTATTACTACCTAACCATGATTCAATTCTGGACACAATTTAAAATTTTAATCATGTAGGGTCTTTACAAGTCTCTTGAAGTTGATTCTAGTTGAATAATTGCAGAGAGAAGTTCTCCAACGATGAACTATGATCTTACTGTATTTCCAGTGAGCCCATTCTCTTAAATTAGAAGTCAGTTTCAGAAGACAAATATGGTTTCCTGAAGATGATTCTATTGTCATCTGATTTGTCACAATGTACTTCCCTGAAGTAATTAAGTTCTAGAGATCTTAAAAAGGGCCACACAAAATCTTTTGGTTAACAAGGAAGTCAAGCAGGATGGTGTTCTTATGGACAAATGTCCAACAAAATAGGTTTTGACTTAAAAGATGTAATTGTTATAGCATTACAAATATATGATAGCACAACCTGAGTGGGCCTAACGAAGGTGTGTGTACTCTATAGAGGAGACACAAGTTAGAATCCCGAGGAGGTTAGGGTTGTACAACTCGTTGGACAATATTTAAGGTAAATGTAAAAACAATACCTTGTTGATTTGATAGCTGGCTGTAATCAGATATTATACCATAGTTCCAATTCCCGTACAAATTATATATGGCTGCAAATTAGTGTCTCACTTGGAGTGACCAAAAACTACCTTCACCTTTACCTTTACCTTTTACCTTTATATTTTCACTTATTTCATAACGTTGCTGTGGATATATGGATAAAAATATTTCCACTCACCAGTTTCATTGTAGGTTCTCAGTGCTCACAACTAGCCTTATTAAAATTAGATTTCAGTAAAACCAAAACAAATTACTCACTGGCTGGGCTATTGCTGAGATTTATTTTGATGTATCTGCCTAGGAAAATACACATTTAGCGTGCATAACTTTCTATCTTACGAGCTTCTTAAAGCATTTAATATATGAAGGCAACAATCTCAAGGTAAGGTAGGTTTCTAGCATCTGTTATTAAAGGTGTGGAAGGAGACCTCGAGGAAGTTGGTGGTGGAGCTCCCCACGAGCTTGAATCATCTTATCCCAAACTAATTGTTTAATAGATAGAACGATGTTTAAGATTTTTAAAATAGTATGTGGAAACTAGGTCATTCCTAAGCACTCATATTATATTCACTAGCTAAATTTGGCTGGTTTTTACTGCAGCACTGCTTACCGGTTGCATGAAGTGTGGAGCCATATACAATTGGAAGAGGTATTGGAACCACGTTATAAGATCTGATTTCAGCCAACTATTGAATTAGTTTCAAGCATTTAGAGAAGCAGGTAGCAAGCGAGTTTGGTTGAAAAATATTTAGTGGGTGTGTTGAGCATATGTCAGCCGGAGTAAGTATAGTTGGACATATGTATAATCAGAAACATAAAATGATTAGTGATGGAGGAGTGAGATAATATTGGATGCAATGTTCCTGTAATGATCATTTAAGAATAATTAAAGAAATAAATTAAGGGCTGTTGCAACTTGCAACAAAATTTCAAATTTCTGGCTCTGAGAATTTGTGGCAAAATCTTGTATACACACTTCTGGATACTGCAAGTTAGTGTTGACGTGGAAATTCCTTTGCCTCAGGTGCACAGGACTCTTCGGTCCTACAAGGTCAAGAACGAAACTACGGAAATAATATTAATATCCAGAAATGACCGGTGTAGGTCAAGGAATTGGAAATTACATTTAGTTTCAATTGAGAATTACCAGAGTAAAAGAACCTAGGTCATGAACGAAACTAAAGACTTAGAGCTGGTGCACTTAAAATGAAGGAAATAATATTAGTGTCCAGAAATGACCGGTGTAGGTCAAGGAATTGGAAATTACATTTAGTTTCAATCCAGAATTACCAGAGTAAAAGAACCTAGGTCATGAACGAAACTAAAGACTTAGAGCTGGTGCACTTAAAACACATTAAGAGAGGGTAAACCAAAAGTGGCTAAATTCCAAGGGCCCAAACCATAAGATTTAACTACAAGTATAAATAGCTATTCGAGGAAAGGACCCCAAAATGAAGTTTGGAGTTGATGAGGATCAAAGTAGGCGACCTTGAATGGAAATCAATGCTGTCATACGTTTGTAGAAAGGATTGGGCCAGAAAAGCCAACAACCAACTTATTGACCATTGTGAAAGTGCCTCAAAAGTTGAGAAAATGGGGTCTAGATTACAAGGAATTGTTCATTGTTGCAACTTGCAACCATACTTCACATACCTGTATTCGGCCAATAGTCGGCAGACAAAAAAATTGACTCGGAAAAAACTCAACAATACTCGCAACTTAAAAAATACTTAACTTTTAAAAAAATAATTTTTTTATGCAAAATATGTTACAAAACGTATCAAAGAGTGTATAAAAACATTGGGAAAGTGTTTTTAATTAGATTTGAATACAAATAAAGTACAAAATTGCATCATCATGAGAATACAACAGCCAATTGACAAGTCTAATGAATTTATGATAATTGTCATTTAAAATTATCATCATAAAGTGCATATCTATACAAGTTACAAATTATAATAATTTACATTTTCCTTTTCCCCGTTCTAGAGAAATAATGGGGAGAGAGTCTAGTGCCTTTACTAGTCCCCACACTCGGTCGTGACTATTTTCTCCTCCTAGAAGTTTGCTACTACGGTTCCACCCGGTAGTAGATGGCAATCGCTCCTTTGATGCATGTTTGACATCATCTCCAAAGATGTTATCCAATCCAATATCTCCTACTTGTGGTTCTCCCTCCATAGCTTCTTGAAAGCAATGTACTCTCCACTTTCAATTGTTGTATCCTCAAGTCCTATTGAACTACTTTTGGTCATCTGTGGACTTCAATATAATTTCTTTCTTTCTTTCTTCTCTCTTTCTCTACCATAATGGCTAGGTATGATTTTTTTATCTCCTGTCCTTTGGGAGGCAGCCCTTATTTCCTTTCCCCACATGGTAAATGATTCTAAATTGCCTCACCACGAGGGTTCTTTCCCAATGAATCATTTCTATGCTGAAGTATGTAAATCTATGCATAGGTGGATTTGTTTCATCCTAGTTCATGACCCTTCTTACATACCCACTATGCATAGAAATTATTGTTATTTACCTAGCTAGAAACAAAAGTTTCTTGCTTTTAGGTGATGTGAGATCCTTGATGTCCTCCTATATTCCCGGATGACCTTTTGGCTTGTCCTACTCCCATGGAAAACTCTTGCATCCAACAAGGACCCTAGGATTGGGTCTCCAGTGTCAATTCTCTTTACATTATTCCATTTTAGCCTTTCATTTGAGTCTCCTACCCCCTTTTCTTTTGTTTTTTCCTCTTGAGGCAATAGTAGGAAAGCTATTCAGAATTTATTTATCAGCCAATCAACATATTGTGAGGGGTTTAGTCATTTTGGCGTAGCTAGTTTGTCACTAATACAGTTTTGCAGCCCCATTGCTAGTGACCCACGAGAGGTCATTGATTTCCCTCGTCCTCCAATGCCTCCATCCTCTAGTATACTCAACTCACATAACCAGATTGGACTTGAAGTTCAATTATATGATCCCCTCTACAATTTAGACGTTGGGTTCCATTGAAAATGCATATGTGAGGCAATTTTTGTAGGTGACTTTTTTTGTGATGACATACTTATTTGACTACAATGACAACCCTAACTAACAGGACTCTATTTAGTCACACACTTAATATTGACCCTATAATAATTAACACACTCTAAATTAAAGCGACAATCTAATATCAAACTATTACTAAAATCCCATGATTTGACAAAATAATTATCAATTAAGACTATCAAAAATATAGTCTAAGGCTTTCTAACAAGCTAAAAACATACCGATAGTTTAAACGAGTTGTAATCAAATACTAAACAACTTATATTACTTAAGACTTAGACAAATATAACAAAAGGATACTAAACAAACTATAACTAAAGAGATAAACATCACGACCATATAAAAATCAAATGTGCATAGCTCATGTGGAATATGGTAGACGGCAAGTAATGATAGTAGATGGATATAATGAAACTTGATATGAGGTCATTGTGACAGAGATAATACCGGTGAGTTAGACTCGACAAGTTGAATATACCTCCAGACAAATGTGGAATAACGCATGGAATCATGAATGAAAGATGGATGGGTTCAACAAGATGTCTTCCGTGATGTACAATGGAGCCAACATATGCATCGTGAAATGGCAGATTTGTAAGCAAAAATTCAATGATAGAATCAATGGTGTTAGAAAGATAAGCCAATGTAAGGATCTGAATATGATCAAGTGATTGTTGAGGTCCACGCTTTGATGCACTGTGCAATGGATGAGGGAGGTGGAGCCAATGAGCTCAATTCAACGGTGGAATGCAACGTCATTGGGAATTGTTACAAGTTGAATGGAATCCAAAGCACAAATGCTTTGCTGTCATTGAGTGTGAGGAGGCCGAATGCAATATGTGTGGCAAGTTCACTTTTAGGGACTTTGATGCAATTGCTGTTTCGGATCATAGATCAGTGAGGTGAACGGATGCAACACCGTGGAGCTGCATTAGGTGGAAGACATGGCTTGTTGGTTCTAAATCATGCTTGGAAGGCATATGAACCACAAATTAACAAATTTATACCCTAGGCATGAGGTGGACAAAAATATCAAGAATCTGATAGGAAATATCTTCTGTGGTTTCCAATCAACAGATAGCAATTGAGCGTACAATGTTTTTTGAAGAAAATGAAACTGCCTTAAAACTATTGCAAATAAAGCTTACAAACTTTTCACATATAATAATCTCTCCATCGGAGGGGCAATGGACGATAGGGCCACCCCTTCATTTTTAGCATTCTTCCATTACCATAACCCTGTTCTGATACCAAATGAAGATTTGTTAGAGCTTTTACACACAAATTAACTAATAATTACTTAATAACACTTAATGTGACACAAAATAAACTTGAGATGTTATTCATGCAGAAAGAATTATTTATATAGTCTATTGATCTACTATAAGTTAGGCATCACACTTATCTCTTCCAACCACTCATATCTAGTAATATCGTGACCCGTTATAACTCACATATCTTCTCACACAATCACATTCTAACTATAGAATATGTAATGTACCCTAGAATCTTTCTCATACCTCATACACTACTAAGCCACTAATATTACAATAAATAATACCTATGAGTCGTTATTACAACCCATTAGACCACACTCTAATATATTAACACACTAATATGTGAACACTAACATGATATTACTAACAGTGCTAACATTGAGATGGGTGATCCCGGTGTGAAAACTAAAGTTGGTGAAAATGATTATATTGATGGCGGAATTTGGAGTTTGGCTCCACTTGGTGTTTTGATCATTATCATATGTATGAGCTTCTTGTAATCTAAACATCCTAAAGTGTGGGTTAAAGGTTTGGAATAAGCAACATTTTGGATTTATTTTTTCTTGGCCCGTGTCAAATACTAGAGGGGTTGGCTGGTTTGCAATGACAAGCTCATGCTATTGAGTTCACTACTTTATTATCGACTTGAGTAGTATCATCTCATGCTTTGTTCAAAAACTCGACAAATCTTGCCAATAACTTGTGAGTTTTCATGAGGCAACCCTTAGATGAAAAGTTGTGCAAAATGCGCTGAGCTGAGTTAGGAGAGAGAACTTTGCTAGTTTCGCTTAGTAATTTCATTATTGCTTGGCGAAGCTCACCAAGTTTTCCTTATCATCTCGTATAGGAAAGTATATAATGTCCCTTAAATGAACTTCATTTTTACACTTGTGCCTGCTATTTTCTGATATTGCTTTGCAAATACAGTGAATATATTATACAGTCAAGTGAATGTGATTGAATCATTGATTGGAGCATGGTTTTCAGCATTTGAGCATTATACAATTACAAGGTTTGCCTTGCATTATACAGATCAACTTGTCAAGTGAATGTGATTGTTTGGAGCTAGGCTTTTGAGTGTTTGAAGAAATCATTAGTGTATAACAGCAAGCAAACTTGTAACTTGGCAAAAAAACAAGTTTGAAACTGAAACAAAGATTAAATTTTAGAGCATACATGTAGGGATTTTCCATTTTTCTAAGTTTCTAGACTCTTGTTTTTAGTTTCTTCATTTAGACATTTCATATTTAAGTGCTTAAATGGAAATCTTTTGCTTCTCCCTTTTTTAACAGCTAGGATTCCCATCTAAAACCTTTTTTTGGTTTTTACTTTTTACTTTTTATATTTGCAATAAAGGCATATGGTTTAGGTTTAGCTACACTTAACAAGCCTAAGTCTAATGACCCTTCCTGGAAGCATTGTGAACAAGTAGAGAATAATTGTGTGATATACAATCATTGTGGGATGAAGATGAGTGGAGGTTGCAATTGCTTTAAATACCAAGTTGCTCAAATACTCAAAAATGATGTAGTAGTGTGTAGGCAAGTGCTTCCCGAGGTTCAAAGAGAGATGACGACACAACTTGCAAGTTTTGCAGGGAAAAAAGAGGAAAAAAGAAAGAAAGTTGAAGCACTTGAAGCCCTAGTGAATTGGAGTGTGACAAGAGATGATTATGACTCCAACACTTCTTCTATTTTCCCTTTAGGTACTGGGGATGGGGACAAGAAGGTGGGTCATCCATCAAGATAGTTTGGGTGTCTTTTTTTGTTCCTCGAAGTACTCCTGGGTCATAACCTTCACTTGAATGTACCTATTGGAACTAGGAGGCGCATAAGGAAGCAAGGATAGCTGCAGAAAACTTTTGGTACAACAACATTCCATTCAATGTGGCAAAAATCCATACTGGGAGAATTTAGTCAATACATTGATTGTTGTCGGGAAGGGGTTCAAGATGCTTACGATTTAAGTGGCTGTTGTTGGAGGAATTTGTCAAACATACACGGTGGTATTGTATAAGAACGAAAAAAGTATGGCAAAAGGACTGCACCATTTTGTTTAATAGGTGGATGGATGGCAAAAATTGCACATTGATTAACTTTTTAATGGCTTCAGGTGGGTAGTTGGTCTTCTTGAAGTCAATTGATGCATCCCACCAAGTAAAATGCCAACGCTTTGTATGATATGGTGGATGAATTGGTGATGGAAGTTGGTGTGGAGATTGTTGTCCAAGTTGTGATGGACAATGCAACAACATATGTAGCAGTAGGGAGACTTCTTGAGGAGAGGCACCCTACCCTTTTTTAGATCCTCGCACAACCCATTGTGTTGATCTCATACTTGAGCATATTAAAGATGGCATCGAGTGAAGAATGTGGTTGAAGAGATAAGAAATATTACAAAGTTCATCTATAATCACCCTTGGGTGCTAAGCTTGATGAGAGAGCACACCAACAAAAAAAGAGCTTGAGCGAGCAGATTAACTCAATTCGCCACCACCTTCATCACATTACAACTTCACTAACATCTTTTAAGCAAATGTTTGTGAGCAAAGATAGTTCAAGTCTTCCTATGCTAGGAAAGTCCGAAAGGGAAAGGGTCATAACAACTATTTTTGATGACGTGTTTGAAAAGTGCGTCGAGGAAATCATCGAGGTGACCTTAAACGTAATTGAGTTTTTTTATTTATCATTTATTTGTTATAATTGTTTTAGCTTAAAATTTCAAATTTCATTTAATTTAATTCTTGAATTTAAAATTGTGCATTCTTTTGTTTTCATTTTTAGGTGTCGAGCCTTGGGTTAGGGTTCAATTGTTGGTATTGTAATGTCCCCTTTTTCAAATAAAAATTAAAATAAGGGAAATTCGATTTGCACATATGGATTTAAAAATCAAAATATATTTTATTTGTGCAAATCAAAAATAAGAGAGAGAAATCGATTTACCTTGGGATAATTAATAATTTTGGAGGTAAATAAATTAATAAAGGCAAGTCACATTTTTTGGAGGATGGTTTATTATTTCTTTGGGCACATTTATCTATATTTTTGGCATGGGTCGATTCCTTTTGGGCATCAAGTTTAAATATTAAATTCTCCTTTGTGTTTTATTTTTAAATCTTGCCTTGGGGAATTAACTTTCACATTGGAGTTTGACTTTCAGGTTATTTCAAATTAAAGGCTCTCATCTCTAGACTATGGCGCCAAAATGGAGAAGGAACCTTGGAAATTGAGCAAAAATATCTATAAAAGAAGAGGATGGGCACCCCATTTTTGCATGTTGACGGTTATTATAACTTATCTTCATGTTTGAAGAGGGATGTATGCCCACTAGTGATAAAAAAACAAAAGGTGTTCATCAACACCACCCATTGTGAAGTGTGTGTGCCCTTGAAAGCTTGAATTGATAAGTTATTTGCATTTTTCTTCCATATATGTGAGTCGCCATTTTTGGAGAGTGCATGAGTTTGTTTGGAGAGTTTTTGAGTTATCTTTGGATCAATAAAATTCTGCAAATTGCTGTTGGTTTTTCATGGTATAAATCGACTTGGTATGAAGCATTTTGGCATAATTTTATGAGGTTCACATGAGGATTACAATCTGATTTATTTCTGCATCTAATTGGGGCATATTGTGATCATTTTAATAATATTTTAGCTTGCTAACACTGCTGGAATTTATTTAATGCAAGTCGACTTACCTGGGTATTTGATAACAGTGTTTTGGAAGGGTTTTAAAGGGTTTCGATCTGCTGTCATAAATTAATTATTGCAGATCTGAAAGTGGTGATTTGAAGTGTTGGGAAGTGAAAAATAAGGCTGGAATTAATTTACTATTTTCCCTTAACCCTAACGACTTGTTTTGCAGATTTGGGGGCAGATTTAAGTGGGTTTTAGTGGGTTAAAAATTTGATTGTTGGTTCATTTGAAAGATCATAATTTTATCTTCCATCTGCAATTTATTTCATGTAAAAAGAGTCAATATTGAGGGAGATTAATTTTTGAAGTTTTTAGCTATTTTTCAGCATTTTAAATTTATTTTACTACTTCTGCAATTTAATTGGTTAAAGAAGTGCTAATTCCGACTAGATAGCCCATTTGAACCCTTACCTTGGCTCACTCCAACCCCATTTGGGTTGTATTGAAGCCGACACTAGGTTAGTTGAGGTGAACCTAGAAGGGTTTCTCTTCTAAGTTTACTTCCATTGCAAGTAGTTTAATAAAATTTAATTAATATCTCAAAAGGGGATATTACGGGTATGGGGAGAAAAATCCAATGGGTCACCTATATGAGGCCAAAATAAAAGAAAATACGAACCAATTTGGCACATAATTGATAGGAGATGGAATAAACAACTCCACCGTTATATACATGCGGCGACCTACTACCCGAACCTGAAATTTTTCTATTTCCCATCATTTAAGGCCATTAAGGAGGTAATGAATGACCTTAATACATGGATATAGAGGATGATCCTTGATGAAGAAATTAGAGATGCAATTGTTGATGAGCTACAAATTTAAAAGAATGTAGAGAGTAGGTTCTTTTCTTTAGCGTAACGTGTGAAAAGAAGAAATGCCGTTTAATTAGGTAAAAATAAATTGAGTCATTTTTTTTAGTCTTGTTATATGTAGAACTAGATACTAGAATTCTTTCATTTATTCAAGCCTAGTTGTCTCACAAAATTATAAATGTCGAATTTGTAGATTTGTAATGGGAAGAGCATGGCGCATAAACACGAAATCTTCATAAGCTAGCCATCCACATTTTGTACCAGCCGTGTATTGCTTCTACGTATGAACGAAACTGGAGCATGTTTGAAGTTATTCGCACATAGAAACACAATGGATTGACAACACAATGCCTCAACGACCTTATTTTTGTGTGATACAATCTTTTTCTTTGTGCGAGACAAGTGGAGGGTAGTGAGTCTTTAGGAAATTGACTTAGATGATATCGATCCGTATGCCAAATGGATTGCGATAGTGTGGAGCCCATGTTTACCAAAGAGGACATCGGAGAGTTGGAAAGGGAGGCAGAGGAAGCAATGGCATTAGAGGCGGAAGAGGCATCAAGAGCTAAAGGAATTGGCGAGGATGAAAATATCTTTGCACGGTATTGTTGCGTAAAGGACTATGCCACTATAATCTATGATTGTAATTTGTATTTTGTACTCTTTTTTGGTTGAAAATTAATAGAAAATATATGCATTCTCTACATTCATTTCTCATGTCAATTAATAGTGTTTTTCATGTTATTCAAGTTTATTTTATGAATTTATATGTTTTTAAAGTAGCGATAAAGTTGTCGAGCAATGCCGAGAAACTCCCAACAACCAAGTAACCAGTCAAAATTTGGGCTGTTGAGTAATATCCGAGTCCGAGTTTTGAATCATGATCTCATGCAACAAGTAGGCAACTTGTGATGGAAAGAAGTTACCTTATTGGTTGTGAAAGATGTGCATTGCTTGGTTTACGGAGGTAAACTGCAATACAAATTTATTCCATATTAACACACTTAATGTCGGTGTCCCATTAATTGTATCACATGCATTTGTTTCTTGGTCAAACCTTGGAAGACTTTAAAGGTATACAACGAGAGGCTTGGACAATTTTTTTGAGCTCCTTAATGAAACTAATGTCAACTGAAATGCAGCAGAAGAATTCTTGGTAGCTCACATTCCTCTTTTGGTCACGCTTCTTCAAAATGCTGCTCTGACGACACTTACGACTGAAGTTGAGCTTCAGCAGGTAGTGTTTTCTATTGCACGTGAGGCGCCTGTACTTAGTAGCTTTACTTCTCAATTATTTAAACAACTGAGGAGTATTCTCAAGAGTGAGCTCCTGGTAGGTGTTGAAGAATCTCTTACATCTAAGAAGATTATACCGCAGCCTAATGTTAGTGACTTTGGTTCTAATCTCTGAGAAGGCAGATGTGTCCATCCTGGATGATGTAGTTGTCATATTTGTTTTAGTACTTCATATCAGATAATCTTTAAAATTATTGTTCATTGAGCACAGCCAACTCTACAATAAATACTTTCACTGTCACAAGCATGGTTTGTCAAAGGTAGACATGTTTCAATGGATTTCCATATCCCAAGTAGTGTTGCACAACTTAAATTAGCTCAGAAGGCTGTGTTTATTTATCAGTTTGATATGTCCAAATCTTTTGACTGAAGTAACCAGAATTGTATTACAGATGCTATTTGGAAAATTGGCCTTGTGAGAATTCTTTGCTATGGATTTATTGGCATATTTTCATAGTTAATTTTTTCTATCTAATTTAGTGGTGTTCTGGGGCCTCTGGCAGTGCACAAGGGGTATCTATGAAGGAAACCTTGTTCATTCTCATGGTAGAAGGCCTAAATAGAGTTTTGTACACACTCTTTGTAGGCCAAAGTAAAGCTTCCAAGTTTCCAACAACACACGAGCAAGTATAACTTATTTACACAGTCATTAATGCACTAGGGATTCTTGGAACAAAGTCTTGGTAATATTCTCTATAAACAGCAGCATGCCTGTCACTAGAAATGGATGAAAATGACAAGAAATGGATTGAACTCTGAATCCTTGGAAGGCATTTGAATCAACTCAACTTCCATATTTTGATGTTTTCTTTTGGCCCTTAGAATCTGTAAGGACAGGTAGGTGCCTCTGTATTTGTCTTTATATCTTTTCTTTGTTGTGCTTGTTAGGCCTAAGATAGGTGTCTACTTACCTTGTCTTGTTATGTCTATATTTTGTTGAATTTATGAGACCCTCTTGTGGTCTCTTCCATACAATTGAGCCTTCTTTCAAGCTTTGAACCTTGGTTTATAAGATCAAATCTACAACATAGTATATGAAGATCAAAAAGGTCGTGGAAGACTTCCTGCTAACAACTATGGCTTTATCAAAATGGCTGTTAAACTCTAGAAAAAAATGATAAACAACAGTGAAAAGCACTCGCAACTAACATAACCAATAAATGCTAAAACATTTGTGCATATGAGATAGTCTGCTTTTGTGCATATAAGATAGTGTGTCGGCGTGAAGACTACTCACAAACAAACTATAATTGCTGATCAAATGTTTGACTCGTGTATTTTGCACTCTTTTTTAGTGAGATAGGAAGCTATTAGGCAACTCAATTGTGTTGGCTGCTTTCTTTTAATTGGTAATGAAAGTTCTATTGTTTTGAAAATGTCCACGTTTCTTGAATGGCAGTTTCTTAAGCAGGCTCAGTCCTTCATCTCGATAAACCTTCTTCCAAATATGGAACGAGACATGATCTTGTACAATACAAGAGTTCAGAAAGAAGCTCAAGCTCAATTTGACACCACCAACTTGATGGATCTAAGTGAGAAGATCTGCCTCAATGTACCTTCAGCACAGGTTGTGAATATTCTACTTTTTTCTTCAAATTTTCATAGATATTTAATTTTCATTCCTATCCTATTGTTCGATGTTTTAAATTACTGAAGTGTTTTCCCAAAATCCTAGTACAGTAAAATCTTAACAAATGCCCTGTTATATGGAACATAAACTAAAAACAATTAAAGCATTGGAGCTGATGGTATTGGTCCATGGTTGTATTATTGCTTGGAAGCAAAAATAGACAATGAGTTATATAAGCTCATCACTGAAAAACACAAGTTGCTTGTTCTTTTACTAAAAAGTGCAACTGCACTTCCAAGCTATGTTTTAGATAAATAAATGATACACAGGCTTTTTTATCATTTTTGAATTCATTAACTTCGGGATATGATTGGTTATGAAAGAAAAGGAGCCACAATCAGGGAAGAGGAGTAGATATTGGCCATTAAGGAGTTCCCTTATGTTCAAATCCACCACTAAGGTAACAATTAATTGAAACTGTAGGGAACAAGGGCATTCAAAATCAAGGAAGGCTATAAATATCCCCTGGAAAATCATTTAGAATGGTTTGTGTGAAAAATATGTTTGCACTACATGCTACAAACAAGGACACATATATGCTACCTAAGTGCATTTATGAAAGAGTGACTGACTTTGGAAGAAGGTTCAAAGAATCTTGAATGCTTATTATCATTTGCTTAATCAGAACCAAAAATATGCCATGTATGATATTACTTTTAATGTCAATAGCTGATCTACGTGTTTGTGGTAAAATTATATGCTTCCAACATCTTTGTTTCAAGCAACAACACAATGCGTTTGATATTAAATATTCGGTGAGTGTAAACAAGTCTGTTGTTGGCAAGTTGTGTTATATATGGAAAAGTAATGTGTGTGCTTAGTGAGTACTTTATAAGTTTGTAATGTCCCCAATGGAAAATTTTTCAACCCAAAGAGAACACATGAGAATTCTGATTTATTGCAGCACGTTGGAAATAGCGATATACAACAATGTATTTTTTTCACAAAAATAGAAATTTGAATGTAATATCCCTTTTGGGGACAAAACTGAAAATGTTGGAAATTAGCTCAAACCCCCAAAATAAGCAAGTTTGATTTTTATGACGGCAATTAAATAAGGACAAAAACACTCTCAAACCCTAGCGACTAGAGAGAGAGAGAGAGAGAGAGAGAGAGAGAGAGAGAGAGAGAGAAATCCACCGTAGAAACAATAAAAATTATGAGAAGTTATTCCTCGGATTGCCCTTGATTTTAGAAGCCAAAAATAGCGAGAAACTTGTAAATTCAACAAGTCTTAGAAAACAAGGAATCATATAAATGCTCATAATGATCATAAAAATACTAACAATCAAATGAGACCAATATCATAATTTTCCAACCATGGAAACCCTCTCAAAATTGATCCCAAAATCTCTAAATGAGTAGATAAAGCTGCCCAATGCCAACAGAAATCTGAATATGAATTATTCTCGTTAAATATGCAATATTCTTCAAGCTCACACAATGTAGGAGGGTTTTGTCCCCCTATAAGCCCTTTAGAAGGGTTTCGTCCTTCTAGGAATTGCCACACTTGGGTTTTCGTCCAAGAGTGGAGAACAAGGAGGCACAAACTCACAATGTTCAAATAGAAAAAGCGTCAAGCTAGATTCTCCAAATGAGCCCTCTAATCTTCTTTTATAACCTCCTTTTGGTGCTGAGGCTTGGAATAGCAAGGCCGACCTCTTAAAGTATTATTTTAATCTTTAATTGGCTTTTAAAGTGCATAAAACCCAGCCGACTTGCTAAAGGCAAACACATGCTAAAAAGAAACATTAAAAATTAGAAAAAAAAAAGCAAATGAAAGCCCAATGTTCTTCTCCAACTCCTCTACTTCTTTGCCATGGAGAAGGAATGACAAGAAGCCCAAATTTTGATTCTTAAGTGGGAAAAAGGGACATTACATTGAAACAAACCCTAGGTATGGTGAGCTGTTATGGAGACAATAGAGCCACAAAGTACCTTGAATATGATCTCAAATTACCCAAATTATTTACGATAAGTTATGAATGCAAAAACACCAAAATACTGAATTTTTGGGACCCAAAACAAGAGCTGGAATTTTATTTTTGGATTGCAGAAATACAACTTACAGAAATAGCTGGAAATAAGTGATCCCAAGCCCAAATCCTTTGAAACAAAGCTGAATATGACCTCCAAAATTATGGCAAAGAAATTGGTGATGAGATCCCAAACAACCGTGCCCTAGAATGTATTAAACTCCATCCACAAGAGTGTAGATAGCCCAAGATATGGTTGCCAATTGTGCCCTAGCTGTCCCTACTTGAAGTCTTGGCAAATGTCTCTCCATTGGCTGAATTTCTTCGCTTGAAATGTAGATCTGAAGCGGAAATGTAGAAAACATGCCCGAAAAGTGTGCCCTACCTCTGAAAATCTGATTTTTACATTTGAAAATCTGATATAAGTTCAAGTGTGATCTTCGTATGAGATCACCAAGGAGAAATTGAGGGTTTTCGTCCCCAAAATCTGAATGCTAATGAGGGTTTTCATCCTCAACAGCTAGCCAATGAGGGTTTTCGTCCCCAATAGCTGAAAGTAGGAGCAACAAGCCCAAACTCTCCAAAATGAAATGTAGAAATGCCAAAAAGTGTGTCAAATGAAACCCCAACCCCTCCTTTTATAATTTTCCATTGCCTTTTCCCAAGTTGGGCGCTCCATGTGGGATTACTAAAGTGACTTTCCATCTTCTAATTTATTGTTGGCTTTTACTTTATTTGGAAAGTCACCTTTATTTTTATTTTAATAATAAAGTTATATTAAGTTGTCACCTTTTTAATAAAAAGTGAGTGACTTGACAACTTAAAAACATTAACTTTATTAATTTTTCTTATTTGAAAAAGGGGACATGACAGTCCACCCTTCCCAAAATTGCTTGTCCTCGAGCAATTGTTAGCTCAACTGTTTTGACTCTTCCCAACTGGCCATTGTTGTAATCCTAGGATCCCAGATCAATATTTTTTTCCTTCCATTTCTCCTTGTGATGTATTTGGATTTTGCTGCACTTCTCTAATGTAATGAGGAACTTGAAGCCCTGTACCAGGTAATGCTTCTCTAATAGTCTCATTGAGTGAATCTATGATTGTTGAATCATGAGTTAGCTGAGATCTAGAAAGTTTTTGAAGACCATCCCCATCTTCAACTAGGAAATCAGTTCCTTGAGTAGACCACTCTTCATGTTGTCCTAATACTATGCAATTGTTCCCTTGCATCTTTAGCTAGCAATGCAAAATAACATGGGAAAGCTCAATCAACTAGAGCAATTTGATGTAATTAAAAATCTGAAATATCATAACCTTGAGTCCCCATGGATCCTTCGTTGATTTGGCAAACTGTCCTTCTCAATAACTGATGCAAATCAGGCTGAGGATAGGCTGGAAACAAGTTACAACAGTCATAAATCACTTGGGATTTTATCCAAATCAGGGCTATTGGATCTGATTTGTTTGTCTTCTTCTGTGGTAACCTTTTGTCCACATCATCCAATGATGGAATCCTTTTTAAATGTGCAAGCTCGCAGCTGTCCATGACTGCTAACAGCAGTCCCAAGTCTGAGTTTTTCAAACTCAGCCATATGACAATGGTATAACAGCTACCAAACTGAAATCTTATTGAGAAAAACAAAATCATGAGCAGTGTAGAAACTGAAAATCGCCTTACAAGAACTGAAAATTTGAGAAAAGCAGATCTACAATTGAAAACAGTAGACATATTGGCCCTTAGTTTGAAACTCTTGCAGTCCATACTTATCCCAACTTTGTGTAGAAGATGGCTTTCAACAGGAAAGCTCCATTTTGCACATAATTCTTCAAGTGTCCACCATGGGGCAGTATTAGTGAGTGTGTCCGAAACCAACCAACAATTGCCACAATGGAGTATCTCAGTGCATTGAGTGCTTTGAAAATATATATCTCTTTCCTTAGTGGTAGCCATGCTTGGAACTTTATCCATTATACCTTGAAATATTGCTTTCTTTTCTACATCTTTGAATTCCATTCTATCAAACAATCTCAACCAATGTATGCCAATACTTATGCTCACCTCTTTTTGATTGTTGTTACCTTGCTTATTTTGGGTTCCAAATGCTGCCTCCATGCTGCCCCACTGAATTTTCTTCAAAAATTGGCTCGGATCAGACCCTATGAGTGTTGGTGGATGAGTGTAACAGTCATATATAGCTCTGGAATTTTTCAAATCAGTCAACTTGCGGCTGTATGCTATTGTTAGCAGCAATCTCAACTTAAAATCCTTGGATATCAATAACTTAATAAAGGTGCAACAACTGCAACACTGGAAATCCTCCACACCAATTATTAATGAAAGTAGTATAGGCACTGGAAACAACCCAGCTATGACTGAAAACACTTTACGGGCAGCAACATCATTTAATCTTATGACTAAACATATTTGTTTGGCTGTCAATGAGGTGGGGTAGTTGCTGGAATTGTGTAATATCCCTTTCCCATTTGAAGACCTTTGGCCTATTTTGTCAACTCGACGGCCAAAGGAAAAATATCAAGGTGACTTAAGTTATATTTAATTATTATAAAGTGCCATTAATAAAAGAAAAAAATATATAGAGCACTTATAATAATTTATATGACTTATTAATTATTAAATCTAGGATGGAAAAAGCTCAAATATAAATTGTTATCCATCCTAGGTGAAAAGGTGACTTGCCTTAGAAAGGGGAATGGGAACATAGAAAGGATAAATGCCCATTTTACTATGTATTTCCCCTAGAAAATGTGACTTGCATTAGGAGAGAAAAAGTTGTTGGGAAAAACATTTAATATGGGAAAATATTAAATGCTTGCATAGGGAAAATCCTTGTGAACTAATTGGATATTGTAGAGGTTGTTTTGGGTCTCTTCTTCCTTTATAAGGAGAAGTCGACTTGAGGGGAAGATATTCTATACCATTTGATATTTTCTAATTTGTGTCTTAAGCTTCAAAACAGCTTATGCATATTCTTTCAAGTCTGAAGAAGAAATTGAATTCTGTTTGAAATATCCAACTTGTGGAGTAAGATCCCATTGGAATCCTAATGTTGGTGGTGAGAGATCCATCCTCCTGAGCTTGAAGATCTTAAAGGGCATTCTTTGGTAGTGAGAGATCTACCATAGCTTGTCAATTTTGGAGTTGAATTGATGCCCTAAATGTGTTGGGCGACCTACTTTTTAAGGCAAAATTAGGGTTTCGTGCAGTGCGAAAACTATTTTGGAATATTATTCTTCATATTTTTGTGGCCCAAGATCCAAATTTTCAGCTCATTTGGACTTTTCTAGCAAAAGATATTAATTTTAGAAGTTTTGGTCACAGGCCTGAATTGTTTAGGCACATTGTAAATTTTCGCAGCATTCTCGTTATTCGAAAAATTCCAAAAACAGTTTTATAATATCTATTATTGTATTAGAAGCTCCATTTAAAATTTCAAGAGATTTGGCATGTATTTTGGAGTTATCCATTATTTTACTGAAATTCGCTGCCTTAGATTTAATTTTCAGTCAAAAATCAGATTTAAGAAGCTGTATGAGTTTGTACACGTATTTTGCATATTTAAAGTTGGGATTGCCTAAAATCCGTTTAAGGGTAAAATAATGTCCATTGAGGACATTACAAATGGTATCGAGGTGTTGTTCCTTTAGTGTGGGTTAAATATGGTAGTTTGGAAAGATCTCAATGTGGGTTTTATGAAGGAAATGTTCACCAACATGGTGAAACAATAGGAAGCCACTAATCTTTATTTGAGTCACTCACTCAGAATTTGAATCAAAGCAGATCTTGAGACAATAAGGAAAATGGTGAGAACAGTGATAAAGGGCAACCAATAGAGGTAATTGATGAGGATTCTTGTTGGAAGAAATACCAATCTTTGAGTAAGGGTTTCAAAGATAATATGCCATTCCCAGATTATGCATGATGAAGATCATCTAAGAAGCCCAAGCAAGGTCATCATATGTCGGTACTTGAATTACAAAAGAACTCATTTGAAGAAGAAGCTTCTAGAGAAAAAGGTATGATTTCCATTGAGAAAAATAATTGCATTAGTGAAACTTTGCTTGTTAGAGAAACTATTCCATCTCAGGAGAAGAAATTCGTATATGCAAGCAAGGAGGATGTAATGGAAACTCTAAAAAGGTGTGAGGAATGGAATAGTAGAGCTAGAGCTGCTAGATTGATAGCCGCTCAAGCAAGACAACACCTACAAGAGTTCAAGGAAAAGATGTGGGCAAATGATGCAAGGAAGTCTACACCCACGAAAAAAGTCTTTATAGAGCAACTTGCACATGAGGAGGAGCCTCACATGGACACTTGTGTGGAATTGCACGTTGCTGCAATTTCCAAACTAACAACTCATGATAAGCTGATTTATGAAGAATTTCAGTCCATTGTAGACCCAAATGCTCAGGGTTTGTGGCAGAAAAGTCAAGTCATTTTGGAGAACAAGTTTGACGAGGATACTCCAAGGTATGAAGTGGATATGTCTTATTTATTGCTGCCTATTCCAATTTATTTCCATCATGAGATGCATGGTATGGTAGATGATGAAGTCTTCATTATGGAGTTTGTTGAACCATTGCTCCAACTTTGTGTATATGAGCATCTTGTGGATGATATATGGTGGCAAGTTTTAGCTCACTTAATAGGTACAAGGGCTCGGATGGTAGAACACTTCAGCATGTTTTGTCTCTTGTGCATGGCTCTTGGACAAAACAAAGATGCAATTGCTTGAGGGCAAACAATTTTGGGAAGGGAGGATTGTAATATCCCTTTCCCATTCGAAGACCTTTGGCCTATTTTGTCAACCCGACGGCCAAAGGAAAAATATAAGGGTGACTTAAGTTATATTTAATTATTATAAAGTGCCATTAATAAAAGAAAAAAATATATAGAGCACTTATAATAATTTATATGACTTAATAATTATTAAATCTAGGATGGAAAAAGCTCAAATATAAATTGTTATCCATCCTAGGTGAAAATGTGACTTGCCTTAAAAAGGGAATGGGAACATAGAAAGGATAAATGCCCATTTTACTATGTATTTCCCCTAGAAAAATGCGACTTGCATTAGGAGAGAAAAAGTTGTTGGGAAAAACATTTAAT
The DNA here is from genome assembly GCA_018340775.1 of Taxus wallichiana var. yunnanensis. Classification (NCBI taxonomy): domain Eukaryota; kingdom Viridiplantae; phylum Streptophyta; class Pinopsida; order Cupressales; family Taxaceae; genus Taxus; species Taxus wallichiana. Next base: position 867,915,439 of record CM031235.1, read on the forward strand.
ATGGGAAAATATTAAATGCTTGCATAGGGAAAATCCTTGTGAACTAATTGGATATCAGTAGAGGTTGTTTTGGGTCTCTTCTTCCTTTATAAGGAGAAGTCGACTTGAGGAAGATATTGCATAACCATTTGATATTTTCTCCGATTTGTGTGTTAATCTTGTAGCTTTTGCATATACGCTTGGATTTTCTTTAGCTTGTGGAGTAAGATCCCACATTTGGGACCCTAGCTTCGGTGGTGAGAGATCCATTCCTAGCTAGTAGGGCACTCTTCGGTGGTGAAAGATCCACCCTAATTTGTCATTATTGGAGTTGATTCAAGGCTGATTTTATTGGGAATCAAAATAGCTTGTTTTCTTAATTTTGGAGTGATTTGATGCCCTAAATGTGTTGGGCGACTTACTTTTTAGGGCAAAATTAGGGTTTTGTGTTTGCTGTGGAAAACTAATTTTGGAATATTATTCTTCATATTTTTGTGGCCCAAGATCCAAAGTTTCAGCTCATTTGGACTTCTCTAGCAAAAGATATGAATTTTGAAGTTATGTTGCAGACAGGGTTTTTAAATAATTTATTGCAGCCTTGTTTACATCTGAAATCTGCAATTTTATACATATTTGGGCTTTATAAATTAGTGGTACTAGATTTGAGTGGAATGATATAAATTTTGAGGTTGATTGGTGTGGTTTTTCCACTTAACCCAAGTCACATTTCTTTTATAAATTCAGATCTGCATGATACTTGTTTGGTATTTTGTCTACAAGTTGCATTTAAAGTTGGGATTGCCTAAAATCCGTTTAGGGGTAAAATAATGTCCATTGGGGACATTACAATATAGGGTGATGACATGACCTTCAAGTTGGAAGTTAGAACATGGATGTCCCCATTATGTTCCTCCTTTCCTGGATGGTAGGAGATCATCAACCCTTGCTCTTAATTCCTTCCCAAACAATTGGAAGGGTGTTGGAATTTTGCACTTAATGATCCCTCAAGTGATCCCTTTCACACATCATGTTAGACCAAAAGAACATCATATTTGTCAACCTACAGTGTCAAGGAGAGTACTATCCTTCAAAAGCATGAATTTAGAAAGAATATCATACCATGGCTGTAGCATTGTTTTTCTCATTCAACCTTTGGGTTTGTGGTGGTTGGAAACCATCTTGTTCCGGAAGCAAAAGTCTCTTCAATGTCCGTGGATGAGGCAAAAAAGCCTCTTCAATGTCCGTATAGGGGCAAAGCTAGAAATGTGGAAGACAACAGTCCAAAAGTTTGTGACAACACTCTTTAAGAACCATGGGTTATGTTTCTTGTTACCCATAACTATACCAACTATGTTAAGTTGATAACATATGACCGAAAGATCCCATTTTACCCATGTCTCACCCTTCTTGAACTCTCCTAAGCAACTTGCCATAGTCACAACAATGAATGTCTTCTTAACCAAGTCATAAGCTTAGAATTTTGCTCCAAGGAGTGACTTATGAATTGGTCCTTCCCCTTTTTTAGGATTCACAACATATCTTATATGATTCTTCATGAGTTTTCTTTCTTCCTTTGCCAAAATGGTAATTGTTGAGATACCCTTGACACAATTTCCATCCTTGTGACCAACTGAGTCACAAACAATATGAAAGGAGAATGTTGCTGCCCTATCTAGCATGCCTTGGACCTTGTCTAGAAGGCAACCATTTATCCATTTATCTCCAATTCTCATAACATATGTATTGGCCCATGCAATCCCATTTTGAATATTAAATTTGAAGCTAGCAAAGATTGTATGAGTTGGTTTACCTGATTTTTGAATTGTTCCATTGCTGCTTGCTTTGATTTGTTGGACAACCCATAGTGGCTTCTTAGGAAAATTTAGAACCCAAGATTCTACCTTCATCCTTTTTCCATTTTCTAAGTGATGGCAAAGTTGGAATAGTTCTTTGATGTCCTCACCATAACTTGAACTGAAATTATAAGGGTGCTTACCCTCTTGACAACAATCTGAAATTGCCGTAGTATGGAGGACTGAATATGGGACATGACCATCATTCCTTGGGTTGTCATTAGAATGCTTATCTCTCTTGACTGAAGTAGAAGCTTTTGTTAGATTTGCCTTATCACAACCATAGCTCAATCTTTGAAATGCTCGGAAGATGGATAGAGGCTTCTTAGAAAAGATCCTCTTTCCACTTGGTACCTTTCATCTTATCCTCATTGTTAGAATAATTCTTATGATGATCAAAACATTGCAAGGACATAGTATGGGGGTGATACAATAAATCCTTGCTATGGAGATAATCAAATTGCTTGCTATTAGTTGCTGTAATGAAAATTCCAACAAGCTGAACATCAACCTTATTATCTGAAAATTTGGCTTTAAACATCAAATTCTCTCCACAACTCTTGGATTGAATTTTTCTTGTTTCTTATGCTCCACCATCAAAATTTCTTCCCTAGCAACTCCCCGAGGCTTTGGCTTTGGCTGCTCGTTCTTCTTCTCCAACCTTCTCCCACCAACCTCTTCATAAAAATCTTCAAAAGTAAAATCAGACTTTTTATCATATGTGAGAAGAGTAATCTTACCCAATCTATGTTGGATATCTCTTCTTGGCTCTTGATGACTTACCTTATTTTTCGTTGGTCCTTCACTTCTCCTTAGTTGGCGATAATCTCTGAAAGAAAGAAAATCTTGTGTTGTTACTCAAGGATGCATATTTGTCCCAATAAAGATCCCATTCATCAGCAATTCCAAGTGCTTATGGCTGTTCTAACTCCACTTGTGGCTCTTCTAACTCCACTTGTGGCTCTTCTCTTTGTAGGAATTTGGCACGGAAGAATTGAGAGGGGGTCTTGCTTGAGACCCTTTCTCCATGATTGGTAGAAGAGCTTCCTTCACCATGATTACCTTGATTTCCTTGGGGATTTGGTATGGTAGTGCTTAGCCCTTGTATAGATTGACTCAAATCAGCTGCAGTTCCTACAAAGGAGTCTCTTAGATCCCCGTGAGCATCCAACAAACGGGTTTGCAATTCTTTGTTGCCTCTAGTGAACACTTACATTTGAATAACTCATTTCATTTGTTGGTGGAGGCCTTTCTCTATCACCCATACCTTCCTTTCCTGGAGTTCATCTTGAGTAGTGATATCTAAAACCCCCTTCACCTGCGTCCATGCAAAATTGATCTTCTCCTTCACAGTGGGAGAAATGTCCCCAATGGAAGATTTTTTAACCCAAAGAGAACACCTGAGAATTTTGATTTATTACATCACGCTGGAAATAGAGATATTAGGACATCAATGTATTTTTTCACAAAAATAGAAATTTAAAACAAACCCTAGGTATGGCGAGCTGTTATGGAGACAAAAGAACCGCAAAGTACCTTGAATATGATCTCAAATTACCCAAATCTTATGCCAAATGTAATGTCCCCTATGGGATAAATTCTAACCCCAAAAGGAACAACCACAAATCTGATCTAAAATTGCACTGTCTAGAGAATACAATAAAAAAGAATAATGCAGATCTTAATTATTAGGGAAAATGCGACTTGCCTTAGAGATGGGAGGCACTCAAAAGTGAAGTAAAATCACTGAAATCTTAACCAAAACAGAGCAACAATTTTTATGCAAGAACATTAGAAAAATCCCAGATTTTGATCAATAAGAGGGCCGGAATTTTATTTATAAATCTGCAAATGAACATCTCACAAACATGAATGAAAATGGAGTTTCCTAAGCCCAAAAATATGTGAACGAGGTGAATTTGGCCTCTAAAAATCTGATTATGAAACTAAAAATCAGATCTGATCCAAATGTGCCCTAGATCACTCAGAAACATCCACAAGGTAGGTCGTACCACTATAGAAGAGCTGGAAATGAAGGGTAGAAATCAACAACAAGCTTCCACCTTCAAACCCTAGCTCGAATCAACACAGATCTGCAACTTTGACCTTCAAGTACTGCTGGAATTCAAAATTTTCCTTGAAAGCTCAATGAAAAACACAAGGGAAGAAGAGTTTTCGTTCTTTTTCTAAGACAAAAGAGGGTTTTCGTCTGTAATGTAGAAACAACAAAGGGTTTTCATCCTTTGGAGTAAAATTGGAAAGCATGCAAGCTTAGACCAATTTTCAGAAATTATAAGATGTCTTCTCCATGCATGACGACTTGCTTTTATAACTTGCCTTGGCATATTTGCCACACAAAAGGACCAATCAGCTCTTTTCTCTTCATTAAATATTTTTCCTTTTGCTTTATTTTATATTTCTTTATCCCCTTGCTTATGTCCCTATATGGGTCGCATTTTTCCACTAGGGGAGGAAATAAAAATAAAGTGACTTTTTTTTTGTCACTAATAATTAATTCAAGTTCTTATAATAAATTTTCATTATGCACTTAAAATTAATTTATTAGAGCTAGTTTCCCTTTTTTCCATCCCTTAGCCGTTGGGAAACAATCAATGGATTAAGGGTCTTCGATCCCCGCTTCCAAGAAGGGGATATTACACCAAATTATTTATAATAAATTAGGAATGCAAGAACACAAAAATATTGAATTTTTGGGACCCAAAACAAGAGCTAGATTTTTATTTTTGGACTGTAGAAATACAGTTCACAGAAATTGCTGGAAAGAAGTGATCGCAAGCCCAAATCTTCGAAACAAAGCTGAATATGGCCTCCAAAATTATGGCAAAGCAATTGGTGATGAGATCCAGAACAATTGTGCCCTAGAATGCATCAAACTCTACCCACAAGGGTGTAGATAACCCTAGATATGGCTGCCAATCGTGCCCTAGCTGTCCCTACTTGAAGTCTTGGCTAGATGTCTCTCCATTGGCTAAATTTCTTGCTTGAAATGCAGATTTGAAGCGGGAAATGTAGAAAACGTGCCTAGAAAGTGTGCCCTAGCTCTAAAAATTTGATCTTTTCCTTTGAGAATTTGATATAAGCTCAAGTGTGATCTCCGTATGAGACCACCAAGGAGAAATTGAGGGTTTTATCTCCAAAATCTGAATGCTAATGAGGGTTTTCATCCGCAATAGCTAAATGAGGGTTTTTGTCCCCGATAGCTGAAATTAGGAGCAAGAAGCCCAAACTCTCCAAAATGAAATGTAGAAATGCCAAAAGTGTGTCAAATGAAATCCCAACCCCTTTTTTATAAATTTCCATTGCCTTTTCCCAAGTTGGGCGCTCCATGTGGGATTACTAAAGTGACTTTCCATCTTCTAATTTATTGTTGGCTTTTACTTTATTTGGAAAGTTGCCTTTATTTTTATTTTAATAATAAAATTATATTAAGTTGTCACCTTTTTAATATCTAGTGAGTGACATGACAACTGAAAAACATTAACTTTATTTAAAAAGGGGACATCACAAAGTTAAATACTAGATAACATATAGATGCCCTCTTTTATGGTTGTTAGGTGATGCCGTGTCTTGTTTGGAAGGCTATGGGGAGATTATGTGGTTACCTTTGTACATAGGGGTATTATTCTTATATGCATATTGGACATCATAAGTCATAATATGTAATCCTTAGGAAATATTTTAATTTGCTTGGTACTATGAGACATGATGTATCTAGCAGTCCTTGTTAGCGTGTGGGTACCACTCTTGTGTATGCTGATGCAGAGATTGATCACAATGCATAGTTGCAACTTTCTTATCATTTTTCCCTCATTGTTTCATGGTGCTGATATAAAACTAAGAGCAGAGCACTGGTGCTATACATGAACCCACTGATGAAATAGCATATTTTCTAATATCCAATGGTAAACAACAAATGTTTAATGGAATTAAGATGTAGTAAACAACTGATAGAGAAATGAAGCCCTTTGGAACTCTAATACCATAATTATGAAAGGAACACTTGAAAATAAAACAAAGAAGCTATCAAAAGGATGAAGTTTAGGAGCTCTAAAACAAATCACAATCTGCAAATGAAGACAAGAACCCAAGTGATAGAAGCGAGTGTAAGAGATAAAGCATAGCAAGGTACACATTTCCCACCCCTAGTATACAAGACCAATGACAATTTAATGGTGGTAGTTGTTGAGATGCTTTGGTGATGTTCCTGTGTAAACCACTGCCATATGGTTTTGACTGACAGACTGATCCTAACGTATTTTGCAGTTTGAATCTCATGAATGTTAAAGAAAGAAGTAACGAGACAACTGCGGGATCCAGTTGGTGGTATTTACTATTGAGGAGAGTTCTGTAGCATTTGACTCAACTCAGATGGAGAGTTGAACATCTTTGGTCTTCATGGTGTATCAAGGTAGATATAGAGCCTTTTGAGTCCTTCAAAAGATATGGAATCTACAACTCATATCATAATAGACCAAGCCTCTGAATAACCTTTCTATCTCGAGCTCTAGGTCGCAAAGCTAACACCCACTGCTAAGTAGATGATGATGTGTTTCTATGTGGAACTAATCAGAACAAACTTGTACTTGGCAAAGAAGAAACCATAACCGATAGGATAGTCCAATATATCTTGCTGTAGTGATATTACAGTCTACCCCAAGATAGAAATTATGGTGAAGAAGCGTTGTTGACAAGAGTTCATGAGATTCAAATTATTTGATCAGGAATCATTTTAAAGTATGCTTTGTTAGTTTGTAGATATATTTGTAAATACTCCTATTAACATCCTCTTAAACATGTTCGGGATATTGAAAAAGAATGTCATGGGCAGTGAATTACCTATATCCAAAGTTACCGCATTTGGTGAATTTTATGCAAGAAAATCGAAATTCGCTGAATTATTTATTGAACCCAAAAGTTCGCTGAAATTCGCCGAATTTAATCATCCCGATGAAGTCCCGTTTTTTGAGGGCAAATAATATTAAAAAATTCGTTTAAAATTCCTGTGGAGTGTGGACTGCCGACGCCAACCTCGAACCAGCTAGTCTCAAACCAGCGCCGCCGCCAGCCACTTGCAGTTGCATACACTTGACATAGGCAGATGCAGCAGGGAACGCAGCAGGTAGCGTGAAAGCTTCACTTCAGCGACTCAGTCTTAGGCTTCATCGTGAAAGGTATGTATAAAAGTTAAAATTATAGTTTCATTTTAGGTTTGATAAATTTAATAGTTTCATTTTAGGTTTGATAAATTTTAGGTTTAACTTAAGTTTGTTTTTAAATTTAATTAAATTTAAGTTTAAGTTTTAATGTAAATAAAAATTGTGTTTAAGTTTACTGTTTTACCGTATAATATATTTTATAGAGTATAGTTTGTTTTCAAGTTAATAAAATGTAGTTTTAATTTTTAGCTTAACAAATCTTAAATGAAGTAGTTTTAAAAGTAATCGTTTTTAAATTTAAAGAGTAATTTATTTTATTTTATTTTTAATATAAGATAATAAATTAATAGTTTATTAAAAAGTTAAAGTTTTAGTTTACTTTCCATGTTACGTAGATATTTAAAAAAATCGTTTATAGATTTATAATCAAATAATTTATTTTAAATTAATAATTTATTGTCAATATTATCGTTTTAAATTTTCACTGTATTGTTTTAAGTTTTAAGTTTTAACATATGATAATAATTTAATTTAGTTTTATTTTATTTTTATATTATTTTTAAACATATGATAATAATTTAGAATCAATATCATAATTTTAATTTAGAATAACTGTATATCTATTAGCTGAATTTAATTAAGAATTTTATCTTTATTTTTTAACAACGAATTTCTTACGAATTTAATACTCTGCGAATTTGAACACGAATTTGAATGCGGTGACTATGCCTATATCCTAGCCCTAGACATGTAGCCAGGCTGTAGCTCAAACATACAAACTACAGTCACATTCTTGATTGGCAAGTCTCATAGCGTATTGGAGGGCAAGGTAAGGATATATGTCACTGAATTTACACATCTGCTGTGCACTAAAGTATGAAGATTCATTATTGCATTAACATGACTAAGGTGAGAGTACATGATGGGCCCAAAATTCAGCCAAAATGATTGCATGTGGGTCTGTTCTTTTGGCACAAATGATCTTGGATGGCACTGAGAATATAACCTATTTAATATTACGGCCTCAGTTGTCAGAAGGAAGTCTGTAATGAGCCCTTTAGATTCTCGTTTAATATTTGTATGTATGTGCTTAAAAATCAAAGTTTACACATGGAAAGAAAGGGCCAAATTGTGCTAATGAGAAGGCCTAAAAGGTGTTGAATAAAAGCAAAAAGTAGATGCAACAAAACGAGAAAAGTAGCCGCTCACTTTGGCCTGATAAAGACAAGAATAAACATAATCAGGATAGAGGGGTGCATTTACCTTGATAGACTTCAAAAGCCCAAAAGGACAGTAAAGGATGAGAATTGAAGTGATTCAAGTATCTTCCTTTAACTAAAAGGGCCTTAAGAGGGAAGCTGAGGTGCTTTGAGAAACTATGTTCAACCCATTTTTAGCCATTAAATATGTAATGTATGTAGCAATACATGTATTGTGGGATGTTGGAATAGTTCTTTCCAACATCAAACATTGCAAGGGGCATGGGGGAATAATGGACCCAAAAAAAGAATGTTGGGGCAAAAATACCAGAATAGAAAAGCAAGATGAAAATAAACAATATATATGGATTATAATAATGGAAAATGACTAATTATTAACATAGTTCCATATTACTTTGTACTCCATAATTCCAAATTTTACAAAAAGCATGATTTAGACTACGAAGATCTATATAGGTCCTTAGAGAGGGACATTTCAGTTTAAAGTAATCTACGCAAGATAATGTTAGTGGCAGACTTTAATGAAGGACATCAAACGAACGAGCCAACAATCTAAGAAACAACTAGGACCTAGTTTCGAATCCGCTATGGCTAGAAGAAGAAGAAAATAAGCAATGAATTTGAGTTTAAGAAGATAAGCATGGGACTATTAACTATTTTGGAGAAGAGTTATTAGGCACATGTAGCATATACAGTTTGATAATCTGCAATGGTATGAGTAATGGCAAAAATCAGGGAATTACACTTGCGAAACCCACAATGGACAAAGGATGATTGACTATGTTATATGTTCACAATTTTTTTTAGTTAGAATAGCATAGTTCGAAGTCGAAACTTCTCTCGCAGAGTTTAAATTAGATTACAACACAATATATATAAAATTTAAAATACAAGGAGACAAGGAACAAGATGAGCACGCTTGGCCCAATCAAACTAAATTGCCGACTAAAGGGAATATCCTCTTGACCAGAGGAAAATCAGCAGGCCTTTATGGCGGCATTGAGAAGCAGTCTACGAGGAGGAGAAAGCAAGAGGGCATAGGACATATGTATAGATTCTATTAAAAGTGAGAAGCTAATGGAAGTAATTCAAGAAGCCCTAAATGCATACAAGAGAGCCCATTTTAAAAAGAAGAAATACATCTCCTTGACAAATCCTTGGTATGATGAAAAATGCATAGCATCAAGAAGAACTTTAAAGGAACCAACAAGTGAAGCAAAGGCAAATAGAAAAATACATGAACAAATGGCGAGAACAAAAAAGGAAGAATATACAAGAGCAAGAAGGAAAGTGCTGATATACTTTGGGGAAACATGAGTCAAAAAGATTTTGGAGGGAGCTATGCAAGAAAAAAACACAAAGAGAGAACAACATTATAGAAAGTTAGTGGGCTGAGTATTCAAAACAATTGTATGAATGTGAAAAGGAAAATGGTACACCTCATACAACCAATGTCATAGAGGATTTTTTTAGAAATAAAAACATCATACGAGGGATCAAAAACTAGCAATTGCAGAAATGTGCCTTTCTCCAAAATAACATGTTGAGGACCCTTAGCCCAATTTTGTTTCCGATGGCTAAGGGGTGATAAAAAGGGAAACTATAGTTTTAATAAATTATTATAAAGTACATAAAAGATAAGATAATAATATTAATGTCCAACGCATGACCACAAAATTAGGTCAATGGGATTGCGAGATAAGAAAAGATAAGATAAGATAAATATATTAATGTCCAACGAATGACCACAAAAGTAGGTCAATGGGACTGCAGTCCAAAAATATACAAAGTGCGAGCGGGGACAACTCAAACGAGTTCCCAAAAAGAAGAAAAAGAAAAAGAGACGAAGTAGAGAGGAAGCCCGAAGCCAAATACTCCCACAAGGGGGGGCAATGGAGCAAGCGGGGAGAAAGACGGGAGAAGCAAAGAAGGGAATGGAGGAGGGGGCAAACGAGGACCAGTGGTCTACTCAGGAATGGTAGCCACACCCCTCCTAACATTTGAGGCCGACGAAAAGAAGCTCTGATGGACTGACAACCCGAAGAGGGGGGCGAAAACCTCCTCCCCTGCTGAGATCTGAGACTGAAACGACGGCCAGGGGGACGAATGGAGCAGGGCTGCCCTCTGGTACGAGTGTGCATCCGATTCTGTTGGTGGTGATCAGGGGAAATGTGAAGGTCCAATCGGGGACGAACTGATCGATGCACTGTATCTGGGTCAGAGAGGCTCTGTCGTTTAGTTCCTCCACCTGTGGGTAGAACCGGAAAGAAGGTTGTAATTTGTCTCGTGGGGATGACTCTCGGAGGAGGATGAAGAATTTGGTCCTGAGCAGCAGAGACTCACGGATGTAGAGGGCAAGACACCACTGGTCAATATATTTGAAGAAAATCGGGAGAGTCTGAATCCTCTCGAAGAGGGTGAAATCGTCCTTTGTTCTCATAGGTATGGGCAGCAGAAGATGAAATGAGTCTCGGTCTCCACCTCATGAAGGCTACAGAGCCTACAAAGTTTGTCATCCCGATCAATGTGGTGATCAGTCTCACACCGAAGTCTGTGGGAGCCGACCCAAAACTGACCCAGAGGTATACGGAGGGCATGCCCCCAGTGACAAAAGGTTTACTGAGGGTGGATGATGAGTCCATCTCTGATCTCAAGAAAGTGCTCTGCATAAAAGGACATCTCAGGGCACAAACCCCCAGGAAGGTTCACCTAAGTAGTCTGAATGAAGCTCCTATAGATATCTTCTCGGATGGACCTGTTCAACACTTACTTGGTGGGCAAGAGATGATTGGGAGCATTCAGGGAATACTGGAAAGGGGGGATACGATCAATCTGGATACCAACTGAATCCAATAAGGTAGAAGTCTCGGAAAACCAACAACGTCTCACATCCTGGGCAATACTCACAGAGGAACAATAAGCGAGATACGGATACCTGGCCCGCTCATCAGAGAGATCACCAAACCTCCTGATACGATGAAGAAAGGTTGATATGTCAAATATAGTTTCCAGACGGAAAGGTTGGGCTCCGAACTCTGCCAAAATAATATGTTGGGGGACCGTCTGCTTGCATCTGATGAAGCGGCGAAGGAGGAGAGTTTGAATCCTCTCAGCAGAAGCCCAATCTGTGTCTAAAAGGGAGGGCCCCTCAGACAATAGACCCATAGAGAACAGTGGGGTGGATGAGGGAGTTCATAAGAAACATCTTGGAGGAGATGTCCTGGAAGTGGTTTCAAAAGCACTGTCTCTCGAGAATGGCAAGAGACCCATACCCTTTATTCACCCTCGGCTGAAGAGCATGCCTCATACTGAATCTTGGCCTTGAGAATTGGACTCCTAGGTAGGTGTATGTATTAGTGATTTCAACCTCCTGTCCCTTGAAGAAGAAATGGAGGTGTGATGTCTTCAACCCGTTGAAGACCATGACCTTGGTCTTACCGGAGTTAATCGTCAAATGTCGAAGATCACAAAATAAAGTGCATCAAGTTGTCTTTCAAGCCCTCAGAGAAGAGGCGAGTAAAAGAATATCGTCGGAGAGTACAAAGCAAACAACCCAAAGCAAGAGGACCCAAACTGGTCGCCCAAAATACAATGAGAGAAGAAGAGGAGGAGAACGAAGCAGCAAACCCAACAAGAGGACCCAAACGGGTCGCCCGAAATACAATGAGAGAAGAAGAGGAAGAGAAGGAAGCAGCAGAGGCCGAGAAACCAACGGAAAAGAAGAATAGGACGACGGTGTGGGGGGGGAGCGGAAGGAGCAACACCCCCAACAACATCACCTAAAACTCGAGCCCGGATGGTAGTATCTCGCAATGTGCCGATGACCAGTAGCTGAGACTGTAGAATGCCTGGGAAGCCGGTGTCTGGGAGGAAGGCGGTGCCTCTCTGTAGGCCTGGTAGATCGTTGTCTATGTGGAGGGGCCCCGAGACGTGCCTGAGGTAGGGAGCCTCGGGTGGGAGAAATGGAGTCCCGAGACCTGACAAATCTGAGTTGGGGGTCCAGACCCGTGTCCCAGTGCCGCTTGATACCCCTCACCGGGAGAGCACCGGGAAGAAAGAAGTGATCAATCTAGTATTCATTTGTCTGGAGGGAGGGTGGAGGAGCCTATCCCGAAGCCTGAGGGCCTCCTGAAGGTAGAGAGTAAGACATCTCTGATCATAGTATCTGAAGAAAGTTGTGAAGGAAGGAAGCTCACGGAATAGGCAATGGAATTTCCCACGAATCTCATAGTAGAGAGGACATCGGAAAATGAAGTGTTCTTCAGTGCCAACCTCCGGAGAGAGCAAGCCTGGCGGTGTCCGCTCCGAGCGGTCTAAGTGATGATTAGTCTCCACACGAAGTCGACGTGAGCCACTCTAAACTGACCTAGAGAGATACGAAGGACCTGTAACCAATGCCGAGAAATGTACATGGGTCTGATAATGACCCCATCACGGATCTCAAGAAAGTGTGCCACATAGAATGACATCTTTGGATGTAACCCCCCCTGGGGTTGGTCCAAGTGTGTTGAATGAACTATTTGTAGATATCATCTTTGATTATCCTATGAAGGTCCTGTTGGTTTGGTAGGAGATGGGCAGGGGCATCTAGAGAATACCGAAGGGTGGGAGATGGTCCATTTGGATGCCAATAGACTCAAAAAGGCGTGAAACACAGGCATACCAATAAGCGAGATCGACCACTATGATTTGAGGATGCAATAGCTCTAGAGGAGCAGTAGGCAAGGTAAATGTACCTGTCCCTCACCAGAAGAGCCAGAAAACATTTGGATACGGTGCAACAACAACACAAGGCTAAAGATGGTCTCCAATCGAAAAGGGAAAACCCCGAACTCAACAAGAATAATGTTGTGAGGAACATATTCTTTATAACATTATAATAGAAATTTTATAAAAGCACTTATATTAATTTATTAATGACTTAATAAAAAATAAAAGAGAAAGAAAAGACAAGATAAAGTGAAATTAGAAAAGAAAAGGGAAAGAGGTCACTTTATCTTTTTATTTCCCCTAGGGAAAAATGCGACCCATGTTGGGGATGTGACAAGGCTAAAAAGGAATTAAATGCGGGGAAAGGCATTTGATTGGTGGTTGTGGGTGGCTACTAAGCCAAGTTTTCCTATGAAAGCAAGTTGACTTGGCTTGGAGAGATATTTGTTTTATTTTATAAAATATTCTGATTTTTGTTTGAGCTTGTAAGCTTTGCAAAATACTTCAAAGGACGAAAACCCATTGAAGTCATCTCTAGAGGACGAAAACCCTGTTGAGGAATTAGAGAAAGAGGAACACAAACTCTTCTTTCTTTTGAGGGAATTAGAGAAAGAGGAACGAAAACCATTCAGGGGTTTCCATTATGGATCAAGGATTTATTTGTGTTTTCTCGTGTTTTCCAGCAGTGTTTGAGGGCTTTCCAAGAGGGGCGAATGGCTGTTGTTGATTTCGAGTACAACTAGGGTTTCATCTACACATTTCCAAATTTTTGAGCTTGTTTTGGGTGCCTTCCACCCATCGGAAAATTCTGATTTTGGTATCATTGGAAAGCTTGTGATTTTATCTTCAATTTGAGCTATCATTTGTCAAAAATTGTTGGGTATTTTCTGAGTTATGAATTTATGAAGTTTCGGCTGTTTTTCTGCAATTAAAAATCAGATTTTTAGTATTTTGCAAAAATATAAGTATTTTCAGATTTGATAATTCAAGGGCTAGCTACAGATTTAATTTCATAATTTTTGAAGGTGTTTTGAGGCTATTTTACACCCATAGGCAAATCTCCTAGGGTTTTGGCAAGGAATTTTGGGCTGTTTGCATTGCTGTCATAAAAACAATAATTTCCAACTTGCATTTTATTTGGGATTTGTGGAAAATCCATCTAGGGGTTAGAATATGTCCATTTGGGGACATTACAGGTAAGACTCAAGACAAACAATTTACACCTAAACTTCTAAAATGGGGCACTTTGAAATTCTAGCACCTAAAATAAGAGAAATATTCATTGGGGTTATTCAAAATGGCTTCTCGACAAAGTGGACAACTAGCATTATTATATCCTTCTTTAATAGAGGAGATGTAAACAATCCTTCGAACTATCAAATTATTATGGCCAATCCTCTCCTTGTAAAGCTTTTCGGGAGTATGATAGAATGTAGGATCAACAGTATGGTTGAGAAAAAAGGAAATAAAGCAAAGGGACAAGTAGGTTTTAGATCAAAACATTTAACCATAGATCATTGCATCATGTTTGCACCTAATTGAAAAGGTTTGGGATAAAAATGGCGAAGTATCTTGTTGTTTCACAGATTTTAAAAAGGCATTTGACATAGTACAAAGGATCAAACTACAGAGTAAAATGAGGGAACTAGGCATGCTTGTAAATTACAAGGCATCAATTCATAGATTATATGAGAAATTCCTAGCATAAATCAAAATGCAAGAAGGTTTGTCCAAGTGTTTTGGAAGTGACATAGAGGCGTCAAACAAAGCTGTCCATTGTTCCCTATTTTGTTTGGGTTATATATCGATAAGCTATAAGAATGGATAGGAAAATATGGAGGTGGAGGGGTCCACTTGGCCAAATATGTGGTGAAACTTCTTTGATATGCCAATGATCAGATTCGAATGGCAGGGTTAACCTGACTTAAGAGACCGCTTCTCGGCCATAAAACTCTTTTATGAAGAGGTAGGGATGTAGGCGAACATTGACAAAACCAAAATTTGATCCTTTCACTAAAAGGAAGAAGCATTTCCACTTCCAATTGAAAGGAGAGTTTATTCAAGTGATGTCAGAATACAAGTATCTCAGCCTAGACTTTCACAACAAACTCAATTGGGATATATGGTGAATGGAAAAAATATAAGGTGGATGGAGAGCTTCTTATGCGCCCCAAAATAGATGTAGGAATGCACATCTACCTATCTCACATCTAAGCCCATGGGAACTAGTCCTTAATTGAGCTATAAGAATCTTCTCCCTCCATTTGATTTCAGCCCCCTATGTTTGACTTTTTTCGTAATGCGCATAGGATGAGTTTTCAAATAGTGTTGTTTCCTACGTGTTTTTTTTCCCACATGCCTATTCAAATCTTTCACTACATAGCTTTTTATTTATTTGTTAAGGTTTGGGCACTAATTTAAACTAATATTTGAACTACTCATCCACACATGGTTTACTCTTCTTCCCGTGCGGCCCTAGGGTACTTGTGGTATCCATGTTTTTTGTTTTTTCAAGTAGCATTGTAACCTAGTCATAACAACTACCTCTAAAGGGAGAATTCACACTTTTGCAAGGATTATTTCATATGAAATCAAGTCTTAATTTTGAAGTCTTTTGTAATTAGGTGCTTTTGGATCCTTTCTATTTGCTTCCATTTCATATCTCGTAGCGCCAAGCCCATATTTCACCCATAGTCTGCAAGTAAAACAAATAAGACCTCGTGCTCTTCCAATCCTACAACTCGTATTCCGCTTAATTTTGTAATGCATAATGAGCTCTCCACGCTCCTTTTATTCTTTTCACTTTACAAGTTTACATGCATCCGAATGATGTTTGTTGTGAAAGTAAACACCAAAATATGTGTATTTTGATAACACTTTAAGTGGCTCACCTTTGAATTGGAAAGTTAAAAAGCTCTTTTTTAGGGATAAGGACATTATCTTGGTTTTGCCAATGTTAACTTGATCTCCTCTTTACAAAGGAGTTAATAGGGTCTGTAAGTGCTTTCTCAAGTTTTGCGTGGTTTCTACCATTGGAATTAGCTCATTAGCATATAGTATGGGTTTCACCACATATTTGACCAAGTGAAGCCTTCCACCTCTATTTTTGTCAATCCATTCTTCAGATATATTGACCAGCGGTGTCTTGCCCTCTACATCCGTGAGTCTCTGCTACTCCGGGACCAAATTCTTCATCCCCCTCCGAGAGTCATTCCCACGAGACAAATTACAACCTTCTTTCTCGGTTCTACCCGCAGTTGGAGGAACTAAACGATAGAGCCATTCTGACCCAGTTACAATGCATAGATCAGTTCGTCCCGGTTGGACCTTCACATCTCCCCCGGTCACCACCAGCAGACTTGGGTGCACACTCGTACCAGAGGACAACCCAACTCCATTCGTCCCCATGGTTGTCGTTTTGGTCTGAGATCTCAGCAGAGGAGGGGCCCCTCACCCCCTCTTCGGGTTGCCATTCCATCAGGAGCTTCTTTTCGTCGGCCTCGAATGTTAGGAGGGATGTGGCTACCATTTCGAGTAGACTATTGGTCCTTGTTTGCCCCCTCCTTCATTCCCTTCTCTGCTTCTCCCTTCTTTCTCCCCACTTGTTCCATTGCCCCTACCTGTGGGGTGTGGCTTCGGGTTTCTTGTTTGTTTTGGTTCTTTTCCTTTCTTCTGTTTTGGGAACTCGTTTTGAGTTGTCCCCGCTCGCACTTTGTATATTGTTTGGGCTGCAGTCCCATTGACCTACTTTTGTGGTCATTTGTTGGACATTAATATATTTATCTTATCTTATCAAGTAAAAGAGAGGCCCTCACCCTTACATCTTCGAAAAACTTATAATGTTAACTATATTGAAAGAAATAAGAGGTAGAGGAGGAAGGAGAAGTGAAGAGGAACAAACAAAGAGTGATATTGCTACACCCGTAATGTATAACTTGTATTGGGATACATACGACCAACATGTGGCTAACATAGTATGTTACTTTGTCATATCACGTTTTCCATATTGTTGGTAGGGTCGATCGATTTGAGTAACAAAGTCAAATTAGGGTATATATATAGAAGGGGTTAGTACTTGAACATCTATGCGTAGTTTATTCTTATTGTAAGGTTGTGGAGGTTTCCCCCAAAGTGGATCAATCATATAGTTCTAGGATTCTACTCTACTCTCTATTATCTTTTGGATTTATTCGATTATGCTCTTATAGTCGCGAATTACTACTAATGTTCTATTTTTGTGTTTGGTTATTCGATCTATTGCTGAATCTATCTAAGCAATTTCATTACAAGGGGTGATAGAGCTTCGATTTAGGCAAGGTTTTTTGAGGCAAATTCTTTTTTAGTCTAGCCTAGCATTGTTTTGAGGGTCACAAGATTGAAGACACGTAACTTATGATCTAAAAGAAATATATTTTTTCCTTAGTGCAATATTGTTTGGGTTTTTGGTGTTACCTAAGAATTTGGGACAACGGGATGCGGGGATGGAGTATTTGGGACGACAAAATTTTTCCAAATTTTGAGGACGATTATCAAAATAATACATAAAATTATAAATATTAAAAATATACATATAAATTTTTAAAAATTTATGAATAACAGTTTGTGATAGTCCACCATGTGCATTTGTGCTCGAAAATTTATGTATTCATATATCACTCTTAATTCTTAATGTCTTTGTAATACAATATAGTCGGGTTATGATTAATCGGTAAATGTTTTGATCTGTCTTACTACTATTATCTACACAACCTTTCTCTTCATATAGAAATATACAAACCAACTTTTTAAGTTACTGGAGCTTCTAAAGTGAATTTTAATTAGATTTACACATATAAACTTTTTTTGAATAGAGATGAGTGGCTTACAAAAACAATCTTATACTACAAGATTACAATTTAAAAATCTATTTTTAAAGAGAAAACAACAAAGAATATATGTATATATATGTGTATATATATATGTATATATATACATATATTAAAAAAATCGAGACGCCTTGATGTCCCCAATAAAAGGAGGACATCCCGAAACATCCTTTGATATTCATGGACATCTCGGAGACATCCCCCTCCTTTCTTGCCCTTTCGGAAATGTGGGGGATGTTTCCCCATTCTCACCATCCCTAGGAGGTTTGGGACGTACTCAAACACCTTGTTTTTAGGAAGGGGGATGCGTTTATGTAACACTCATCGGGTTTTTAGAGAAAAGAAAAAAATGCTAGAAATTTTCGCACCCTTACGCAAAATAATAGTCGTTGGATTTGTCTCGTTTAGAGGATCGCAATAGCATTCAACCGCTAATAACTCATTTTTTGGGATTTTGGCACCTTTTGTACTAGCGGTCATTGATTCATCACAAAGAGACGATTGTAATGGTATAAGCCACCAAAAACACTATTTTTGATACTTAAAATCAGAACCTCAAACCCGAAATCTAAACCCTAAACCATGGGGTGACCACAAACAAGAGGCAGAGAGCAAGGGTGTCATCGCCTAGGAAAATCTCCTCACAAAGAGGATATGGAGTCGAAATGGGACTTCACTAGATCGGCGGTCCTAGGGTTTTCTTCAACAGATCAAAAATTGAGTCACTTTAGTATGATGTGCGAAAAGTACAATTTGAAATGGTGAAAAAATATTTGGATGTAATTAGCGATGAATGGACATAATGAACGGAGAAATCATGGCAGCCTTGGCTAGCCTATAAACACAACCATAACACAACAATTTGCATCTTGGTCACACGAGGTCTCAAGCAATCCAAAATCAAATTTGGTGCAGCCTCAAAACTTGCCTTGCTCTAATACGGGGCCTGAAACATGCTATGAAAGTGCAGATGCACAAGTTTGATGGGAAGGACCTGGTCACATGGATCAATCAAATGGTGAATTCCTTTGATTGTAATGTCCCATTTTTCAAATAAAGTAACTTAAGTGTTGAAAAGGTAACTTTATAAAAGACACTTATGTTTTATTATTATAAAAACTTTTGATAAAGTTTTATTATTATAAAAATTCTTTTAATAAAGCAATATCAATGAGGAATTAGAAAAGGGGAAAGTTGCTTTTGGGACTCTTTCATCGTGGAACGTGACATGGAAAGTTATAAAAGAGAGTGAGGGGATCATTTGAGGACATCTTTTGGCATACATTACATTGTGATTTTGTGGTTTTGGGCTGCTGCTCCAACTCCCATCTGCAGTGAGGACGAAAACCCTCCATTGCAGCAAGGTTAGGGGACGAAAACCCTCTAATCCTTAGAGGTGACTCCATCTAGGGGTTACAATTGTGCTTTCAGACAAGGAATTTCAGTTTCAGTCAGATTTGTCAAGCTAGGCATGTTTTTCAGGGCAGTTTTCAGAGTTATTACAGCTAGGGCATCAAAGATATCAGTTGGAACAATGGATTTTGGGGTTTTGACCCTTATTTTGGGCATTTTGGGCCCTATTTTAGAGCTGGACGACCCCCTTTGGGAGCTATTTCAGCTGCAAACTGAGGTGCATTAGGTGATGGGCCTTGCTTCATGCCATAATCTGCCCTAGGGCAGTATTTGCAGCCAGCTGGGGCCTCTCCTTCACCTTCTTTTTGCTCATACGGTCAGCTGTATTTATTGCTTACTTTCAGTTGGAAAATAAATTCAGATTTTTGTTGTAAAAATTATTTTCCATCATATTCATGTGCCAAGAGGCTTTCTCTATGCTTTGCCCCTTGGGTATTTCTATTTTGTTGATATTTCATAAATAAAGGAAAGAAATCAGACTGTTGTATTTTGTCCATGAGGGTTTGAAGACAACTATCATTTCCTATAATATTTTTGTATTTTTCCCTAGGGTTTGCAATAAAAATCTGGGTTTGCATTATTCAGATTTCTTTGAATAAAAGGGTATTTTCAGAATTTTGTATCTTCATCTATAAGGGTATTTTTCCAGAATTTCCAAATTGTTGTATACGGAAAAATCTGTTTTCCATAAGAATAAAAAGTAGGGTTTTCGGGAAATCTGGAATTGTTTTAAAGTGTCCGCTTAGGGACATTACAATGATTTACATCAAACCCTTGTGCATAGAACATAGTAATAGTGTCTTTGTATCCGAAACCATAACAATTCAAAAGAAGGGTCTTAGTGTCACATGGGCACTATTTATTGATGAATTACAAATGAACTACCTCAATATTGTGACAGAGAACTACTTTGGCCAATTAGCAAAACTGTGACACACATTGCTCGTCAAATATTATATTTGGTAGTTTTAGAACCTATTTTTTTGGGTGGAGGACATCACAGAGGATAACCTAAATGACTTGTTTTTGGGTGGACTCAAGGATAGCATCCAACTCGTTGTTTGTGTGTTTCATTTGAATTTTGTGTCAGATTCCATTGTCTTTGTTTGTAGGGCAGAGGTAAGAGATCTTGTCAAATGGTGAACATTCACTACTGACAGGGAGCGTACTATTCAATCACAATCATGCCCTCGAATGATCAGATTGACTCAAAAAATTGAAGAGAAATGGTCAAAAGGGTTGTGTTTCAATTGTGACAACAAGTATAGCCGAGGCCACAATTATGCTGAGAAGAAATTCTTCCACATTAAAGGTGCCAATGAAGAAGAGGATGCAAAACTATTAGGTGAGTTCGAGGAAGAGATCAAGGAAGAATCGGAAGACTCCCAACCAACTATTTTGTGCAACACATTTTCAGGAGTTAGCACTTAACAAACCCTAAAAGTTGTGTGCTTTTGAAGAAACAGAGAGTGATAGTGTTAATTTATAATGTCCCCTAAAGGACACAAATGAATGCACAAGGGATTTTTCCCAATACCCAACTTGAAATAGAACACAAAGAATTGAACACAATGCAGATCTGAAATTATTATGAGAAAATGCGACTTGCACCCATGAAGAAAATTGCAACACAAGATACCAAACAAAGCTTTTCTCTGTTCCAATGAAAGCAATAATTTTCTGAGGATCAAAGCAATAGAAATGTACCAAATTTAAGCTCCAAAATATCTGATTTTATTTAATATAAATCTGCAAAACCTGATCTGCAGTTACAGCTGGAAAATGAGGGTTTGGACCCTAGAAAATACTCCAAAAATAGTAGAATAGATGACTGAAAATCAGCTTCAAACAACAGCATCAGATCTGATTTTTATATCCTTTCTTTATGCAAAAACAGTCTATAGACTGGGTCGCTCCAACTGGAAAATATATGATACTTCAGCAAATAGATCTCCCTTGAATATTCAACACACTAATAGATGAATCCAAAAGGAAGAGTTTTCGTTCTTCCTTACACTTCTCATGAGGGTTTTCGTCCTCAGAGAATGCAGCTGCAAACACTCAGCTCACAAGCAAATTTCAGAATTTTTGATGATAGTAGAATGATCCCAAAACAAGTCGACTTGCCCTTTAAGGAAAGAAGTGACCCAAAGATGACCACCCACCACAACCAATCAGCATTCTTTGATTTTTTAATTCCTTTTTCACTCATTTCCTTCCCCAAGGCTAGTCGCATTTTTCCCTAGAGGGAATAAAAATTGTAATGTGCCTTTTCCCTTTTCTAATTTTGCTATTTTATTAAGTCATAAAATTAATATAAGTGCTTTATATTTTTTCTTTCTTTTTATGGCACTTTATAATAATTTTAAATGACTTAAGTCACCCTTATGTTCCCCCCTTAGCCGTCGGGTAGACAAAATAGGCCAAGGGTCTTCAACAATGTTATTTTAGAAAGAGGGACATTTCATAATTGACTCGGGAGCATGTATAACTACATAAACAATAAGTTGGTTGCATGCTTGAACTGTTTTATTTATCTAGATCTAGCATTTCAGGTTATGATTATAGATGGGGGCACAATTATCTGAGAAAAATGCTACAATATTATGTAATGTCCCCAAATGGACATTTTCTACCCAAGCTGGATTTTAGGCAAATCCAACACCACAACCACCCATAAAAATATATTTTCAAATGCTGTTATGCAGATCTAAAATATTTTCTAGAAATGGCAACTAGGGTTATGTATAAAACCTGAATAAATCAGCAGTAAAAATATATCTATTCAATGAAATCTGATTATTTGATTTTTAACAGCCAATACAAGAAAGACTCAGATTTTAAGAGGTCAAATACGCTGAAACACTGCTCAGAAATCTGCAGACTAATATGGCTGCAAATGGAACTTCTAGTGCTTCAAAATTTCAAAAATATGTTTGCTTTGATACATAAAAATAAGATTAATAAATAGCAACACAAATCAGACCTGGAATGTCTTCATTTCAACACAGATCAACCAAAAGGTGGGTTACTCAACCTTAGAAAAAATAAGAAACCACTGCTGCAATTTGTTTTTCAAACCCCCTATACAAAGATCTGCATAAATCCCTTCAACTTTTGCTGGAAAATACTAAAAATTTGTGTAAGCTCAACGAAATTCCTTGTGTAGAATTTCCTCACATGCTTTAAGAGGGTTTTCGTCCTCTAGAGGTAATTCCTAAGGGTTTTTGTCCTTGGAATAAATTATGCAAAAACTCCAAGCTTCTGATGCAATTCGGAAAATAGATAATGGTCATAGCATGCCCAAACCAAAGTCGACTTGTCCTTTTAAAGGAAGAAGTGACCCATAAAGACCTACACAACCAATCAACTCTTTTCCACATTTAATGTTTTTCTCCCTCAATTTTCCCCTTCTAGGGCAAGTCACATTTTTCCCATAGGGAGGATACAAAAATAATGTAGCCATTTTCCTTTGTAAGTTTCCATTACTCCTCAAGGCAAGTCGCCATTTCTCCCTAGGGAGAATAAAAATTATAATACACTTTTTTCTAATTTAGACTTGACATAATTATTAAGTTATTTAAATTATATAAGTGCTTATTTATTTTCCCTTTGCTATGGGATTTTTGCCTTTATTACGGGCACTTTATAATAATTAAAAAAACTTAAATCACCCTTATTTTCCCTCTTTGGCTGTCGGGTAGACAATATAGGCCAAGTGTCTTCGATTGGGAAGGGGATATTACAGTCCTCCCTTCCCAAAATTGCTTGCCCTCAAGCAATTCCAAATTTGTTTTGTCCAAGTGCCATGCACAATACATAGAACATACTGAAGTGATCCAAAAGCCCGACACATGTACCTGTCAAGTGGGCTAAGACTTGCCACCATATATCTTCCACAAGATGCTCATATACACATACTTGGAGCAATGGTTCAACAAACTCCATAATGAAGACTCCACCTTCTATCTTATCATGCATTTTGTGATGGAAATAAATTAGAGCAAGCAGCAATAGGTAAAACACATTATTAGGCTCTTCATACCTTGGATTATCCTTGTCAAGCTTGATCTCCAAAATGACTCGACTCTGCTGCAACAAATCCTGAGCATTTTTGTCCACAAAGGGCTGAATATTATTGTAAGTCAACTGCTGCAATAAATAAGATGACATACCTTCTTCCACACAATCTTCAATCCGTGCAATCTGCCCTCCTTGGAAAGAGATTTCCATGCTCTCGGCTGCCATATCTTGAGGGATATCATTCCTCATACCTTGCTGCCCACTAATAGAAGAAGTCTTTGCTTTGAACTCTTGTAGGTGTTGTCTTGCTTGAGCGGCTATCAACCTAGCAGCTCTAGCTCTGCTATTCCATTCCTCACACTTTCTTAGAGTTTCCATTACATCCTCCTTGCTTGCATATATGAATTTCTTCTCATGTCTATTATCAATTTCTCTAGCAAGCAAAGTTTCACTAACACAATTATTTTGTTCAATGGAAACCATACCTTTTGAAGCTTCTTCTTCTTGCATGGTGGAATACACAATGGGCTGATTTTCTTCCACTCTCTTGGGATTGAGTGTTGCATACTCTTTTCCCATGTCTTCATCCTCAACTGGTTGTTCCTCCTTTTGGAGAAACTTGGCTTTGAACATCCGTGAAGGCTTGGATGAGGTCCTAGCTGATCTCGTAAAACTTCCATCACCATTGTTGCCTTGCCTTCCTTGAGAGCTTGGTATGGCAGTACTCATTCCTTGAATAGATCTGCTCAAATCAGCAAAGGCTCCTATAATGGAGTCTTTTAGATCTCTTTGAGCATCCATCCAACAAGTTAGCAATTCTCTATTGCGTCTATTGAATACTTCATCTATGTAGCTCCTCTGAACTTATTCCATCGTCATTTTCAGATTTGGTTTTTCTTTTCTTTTCTTCACAGTGGCGCAGGATTTCACGCTCTGATACCACTGTGATGTCCCCAAATGGACATTTTTGACCCAAGTTGGATTTTAGGCAAATCCAACACTATAACCACTTATAAAAAATATATTTTCAAACATTGTTATGCAGATCTAAAATATTTTCTAGAAATGGTGACTAGGGTTATGCATAAAACCCGAATAAATCAGTAGTAAAAATATATCTATTCAACGAAATCTGATTATCTGATTTTAACAGCCAATGCAAGAAGAAAGACTCATATTTTAAGAGGTCAAATACACTGAAACACTGCTTAGAAATCTGCAGACTAATATGGCTGAAAATGATGCTTCTAGTGCTTCAAAAATTCAGAAATTTGTTTGCTTTGATACATAAAAATCAAATTAATAAATAGCAACAAAAATCAGACCTGGAATGTCTTCCTTTCAAACACAGATCAGCCAAAAGGTGGGTTGCTCAACCTTAGAAAAAATAAGAAGTCACCACGCAATTTATTCTTCAAACCCCTAGACAAAGATCTGCAAAATCCCGCCAACTTCTGCTGGAAAATACTAAAAATCTGTGTAAGCTCAATGGAATTCCTTGTGTAGAAATTCCTCACATGCTCTAAGAGGGTTTTCATCCTCTAGAGGTAATTCCTAAGGGTTTTCGTCCTTGGAATAAATTATGCAAAATCTCTAAGCTTCGATGTAATTCAGAAAATAGATAATGGTCATAGAATGCCCAAACCCAAGTCGACTTGTCCTTTTAAAGGAAGAAGTGACCCATAAAGACCTTCTACACAACCAATCAGCTCTTTTCAACATTTAATGTTTTTCTCCTTCCATTTTTCCTTCTAGGGCAAGTCACATTTTTTCCATAGGAGGATACAAAAATAATGTGGCCTTTTTCCTTTCTAAGTTTCCATTACTCCTCGAGGCAAGTCGCCATTTCTCCCTAGGGAGAATAAAAATTATAATTGCACCTTTTTCTAACTTAGACTTGACATAATTATTAAGTTATTTAAATTATTATAAGTGCTTACATATTTTCCCTTTGCTACGGGCACTTTTCCCTTTGCTACGGGCACTTTATAATAATTAAAAATAACTTAAGTCACCCTTATTTTCCCCCTTTGGCTGTCGGGTAGACAAAATAGGCCAAGGGTCTTCGATTGGGAAGGGGATATTACATATTAAGATCTCTATGGGTGAGTACAAAGCTAGACTCTCTTATGTTTTTTATTTGAATGGGAGGAGCAAATATTGATATGGAAGTCTAATGGTTGATAACCTTGGGAATGATCGAGATGGATTTCCAAGAATTGTTTATGTACTATCATTCATAGAGGACTTTTGAACCGTGGATTGTGTGAAAAATCCCCACAAATGGCTAGTTCTCATCAAATGCAAAAGGTTTTCAAAAATGGAGCAATGGGTTTGTAGCACAACTATTTTCCTTAGAAGCATTACCAACAAAGATATCAATATCATCAAAGTTACAAGCATAGTTACCATGTTCGAAATGTTCAAATAGTTCAAAAAGGGGAAAAAGCTCAAGTTCGGAATTTTTTAATCGGTTCGGTTTAGAAAATTTACAAATATAAAAAATATAAAAATAATAAATACTATACCGATATGATGATATTAAAAGTAAAACCAATTATACATAATAATAAATAAACATATTTTCTATGGAGTTTTTCCTTTACATGCTTAGGTATTAATGTTTCTTGTTTTTTTTTGTTTTGTGTTGAAGTTCTTTTAATTTAAACACTTTAATTTTTAATTTAAAAAAGAAAAAATAATGTTCAACCAAACTTGTTTGGTAAGTTCGGTCAAACCAAAAAGTACAGTTCAAAGCAAATTTTCACTAAGTTCGTAAGAACATGGTAACTATGGTTACAAGAGATCATTGATATCCACTTAGTTGTTTTCTAAGCAATGCGAAAAGGACTACTATCAAAAAGAGATCATGATCATGCCATTCAAATGATAATAGGGAGTCATTCACCCAACATCCACCTTGATAGGTACCCATATGTCCAAAAGAGTGAGATTGAAAAGGTGGTATAAGAGATGTTGGAGGCGGTTATTATCCAACGTAGCTAGAGTGTGTATTTTCGTAGTTGTAATGGTGCGTAAGAAGGATGAGACTTGACAGATTTGCCTAGATTATAGAGAACCCAACAAGTACACTCGAAGATAGGTTTACCGTTCCGGTAATTGATGATTTGCTAGATGAGTTACATGATTTCTTGTACTAAACTATGAGTTTTGGTGATACCTTTTGGTCTAACAAATGCACCATCTACATTTCAAAGTTTGATGAACATCATCTTTGAGCCATTCCTATGGAAATTTGTCTTGGTATTTTTTAATTACTTTGTAATGTCCCTTTTTAGGGGGACTCAGGAAACGACCAAAAACTGAAGGTAAACAACACTTTCAAATTTTTAGTGGGCTGTTAGTGACTGAAATAAATATATTTAAGACCTTTAATCATTGGCAACGACCTATTTTGGGGTTTCAAAGCCACCTTTGTGCCTTCAAAACCCTTCAAATCAACTCCACTCAAGTCTTTAAAATGATTATATATCACCAGCAATCATATCATGCAATAAAACTGATTTTTAGTGCCCTAGAATTGGAGATATGAATTTCTATAAACCCTTGTCTGCAGAGTTACTTTAAAAATTCATAACTTTACTTAGGAAGCTCCAAAATTCATGAAACTCAAGATCTTGGCCTTAGAAAATATGGAAAACAAGATAGTAAATTCAGATTTGCCAATTTATCATCACACATACCACATAATCACTCCCAAGTGGGTTGCTCCACTCAAAAAGGGAAGATAACCAACAAACTCAAAGAAATACCAGCAAAGAATGATAAATATATTACTCCTTGAATGCCTCTTTGCAAAACACAATCGTGGGAGACGATTTTCATCCCGACTCCCCTTGTGAGAGGGTTTTCGTCCTCCACACAAGCCCTCAATCAAGGGGTTTCGTCCTTAAGAGAGATAGTAAAAGGTGCTACACTAGCCAACCTTCACCAAGATATAAAATTCATAAATCAACAATGGCCTTAGAGGAATGGTAGCGAGGTAGAGATACTCCGTCCTTTCACGCAGTAAGAGTTTGAAAGTCCACGGATGCGATGCAAAAGCGAAACAAGGCCAAATATAGTCTCTAGTCTAAAAGGGCAAGCCCCGAATTCAGCCAAGAGGATAAATTGTTGAACTGTCTCTTTGCAGTTGATGATGCGTCCGAGCATGAGGATATGGACTTTCTCAACAAAAGCCCAATCGGAATCAGCAGGTGGCCCCCAAAGCTCAGAGCCATAGAGGACTGTGGGCCTCACAAGAGAATCCAAGAGAGACATCTTCAACAAGATGTCCTGGAAGTGGTGGCGGAAGCACTGTCTCTCCAAGATTGCCAAAGAGCCATACCCCTTGTTGATGCGGGGTTGAAGAGCAGATCAAAGACTGAAACGAGGCTCGGTAAATAAAACTCCCAGGTAGGTGTAGGAGTTGGTGATCTCAATCTCTTCCCCTCTATAGAAGAAATGGAAGTCAGAAGTCTTCAGCCCATTGAAGATCATGACCTTGGTTTTACCAAGGTTAATTGTCAGTTGTTTGTGGTCGCAAAAGAGGGCTAAGGCATCCAGCTGTCTCTGAAGTCCCTCCGCGGAAGAGGCAAGGAGGACTACATCATCCGCGAAAAGGAGAATGTAGATCAGCACTTGGTGAAGAAGGCAACCATCCCCCTCCTGGATATGATCCTTGAGAAAATCCTCCAATTCATCAATATAAATACCAAATAAGGTCCGCGAGAAGGCGCAACCTGTTTAACCCCATTAGTGCCTTTGATGAACTCGAGAAAAACCGACACCGGTGTGAAAGCGGCCCAAAACCTCCTCGTACAAGCGCATAATGGCGAGCAAGAAGAGTTTCGAGATACCAACATCTCTAAGTCTACGGAAAAGCTTCCCGTGGCAATGAGTCGAAGGCTTTTCGAAAATCCACAAAGCGAGAAAACCCTGGAGGAACGGTGGTGTGCCTCCTCAATAATGGCTCGAAGGGTGAGGATGTGGTTGGACGCTGCAGTAGCGGTAGGAACCCCGCCTACCCCCGACTCAGAATGGTCTCCGCTCCCGAAACTCGAGAGAGCCACATGTGGAGGACCCGACATAAATCTTGGAGAACGTGTGGCCCACCATGATCGTCCGTAGTTGTTTAGGTCGGAAGTGGAACCTGACTTGTGGATGGGGTGAATGATATGGCAGGACCATGACTTCAGAAAACTTGTACAAACCACCTGATTGAAGAGGTCCACAAGATAGTTGTTTAGAGTGTCCAAACCGTGCTTGAAGAATTCCGCCTGGAAGCCCTCCTCATTTGTAGCCCTGCTGCTATTCATGGCTGAAATGGCTTTCTTCACATTCATGTAGGTAAAAATATGACAGGTAGAGGGAGGGGACACAACCTAGATCCGAATTTGTGCAAGGAATGTTGTAAAGGGTGGAAGTATGAGTAAACATGGAGCTGGGATGTAAGTCCTGGGGTAAGGAGGAATGACGGGGAAGAATGGTACGCCATAAACATTTAGGGGAGTGTATAAGGGATGCACGAAGCTCAAAGCGACGACGAAAGATAAAGGTGCACTTCTTGTGGCGAAGGAGACACGGTAATCGAACTTGAGAGATGGGAAGGAGGGGAGATCGTGCGTGAAAGTAAAGTGAATCTAATGTCAAGGGCTTGCAGTCTTCATCGTACTGTTTCATGGGGCAAGTCCTCTTATAAGGGAGGGTGGGAGTGAAGCGGGGAAAGAACATAGAGAGTAAGCGTTACGAATGGCGGAGGAAAGGGTATCAAACATCAAATCCGAGGAGAGAGGCAAATTGGGGTACAGGGGGAAGAAGCTGACGGAGGCAAAAATAAAAGTCTACAAGATCAGCATCATCAAACTTCCAGATAGTACGGGAATGGGCGTGGGATGGAGTAGTAACTGTAAGGAGAAAAAAAAGGGTCGCATGATCGAATGGGGAATGGGGGAGACACACAAATGGTGAATATAGGGAATCAAATTGGAAGTAGTCATGATGTAGTCCACCACGCTAGCTCCCCCACCATGAGGTCTGCATGTGAAGAAGCGGGAGTCAGGGAAACACGGAATACCATTTAGGATCAACAGATCATGAGATTCCCCCATTTGAAGGAGGTGCCAATCGTATGACGTCAAAGGTCTTGCCATATCCTCTGAATCCCGCTGAAAGCCAACTAAATCAAGGTCCACCTCGGATGTACAGAGCACATCATCAGTCTTGTCGTGTAGGGGAACCTGGAGGTTTCTGGTACGTGCATTAAAGTCTCCCAAAACGATGACCTCCCACTCACTGAATACTGAGAAATGCTTGTATAGAGGTCGAAGAAGGGGTCCCCATCTGGGCCATTATGAATGGAAAAAGAAGAGGAGGCGGGGGAAAATAACAGATTGCAATGAAGATATCTTTGAGGTGAGATGAGGTCCGCCTGATCCGAATCCAGAGAAAGCGGGCAAACTCGTCCTCTTCGGCCACATAAATCCTGCTTTGAAGTGTATCCATGACTAGGCAAGCAACCCCGCCAGATCCTCTAACTTCTCCGGTACTCCGAGTCTCCTATTTGCAAATAGTATCCTTTGATGTCCGGGAGAAGGTGAACAGGGCTTGCATGAGTCTCAATGACAAAAAGGAGGTCTGAAAGACCTAGTGCATCATATAGAATACCCGGGGAAAACCAATTGGACCCTTTCCCATTCCAGAATGTAATGGAGATGCCCTTGTTCCGACACATCTCCCAATGTGAGTGCTCATTTGGGGCCGACTGGGCGCCCATCCCGAAGGAAAAGAATCTCGAATGACAGGCCTGAGGTTGCGAATTACTGCCCATTTCCCCGCTTTCCTGGCTGCCATAACAATTTCGCGGGATTTCTTGAGTTCGGCCACCTATTCTCTGGTGAGGTCTTCATCGAGGAAGACCTTATTGGGGAGAGAGAATAGCTTGCGCTTGGCTTTGAGTGCCCTGAGCCTGTCATCCGCTGATTTGAAGCGGAGAAAAA
Organism: Taxus wallichiana var. yunnanensis; assembly: GCA_018340775.1. Lineage (NCBI taxonomy): Eukaryota > Viridiplantae > Streptophyta > Pinopsida > Cupressales > Taxaceae > Taxus > Taxus wallichiana. The sequence continues at coordinate 867,945,677 of CM031235.1, forward strand.
GGGTGGAATCCTATCCGAGCCAAGCTCTATCAAGTTGCACATCAGGCAGCCCCAAACTCCCTGTGATAAAGTTTGATGCAATGGCCAAGGGGTCCGAAGGAGGGGGTGTGGGCAGCCCTCGCACCTTGAGATTAAGCTCCTTGGCCCGTCTGGTTCTCTCCTCAACTAGTTTAGCTTGCACAACTTCTTCCACCGTTTTCTAGGGGGTGTTTTTGTCTTTACCCTTCACAACTTGGACCCATGCATCTGCTTGTTTTTGAGAGAAAAATGAACATTCTTAGTTGAACTAACAACCTTATTCTCGGTCCTCTGGGCTCATGCCGCTAATTGAGGAATTTCATCCTCTTGTACATCCTGTATAGTGAAGTAAAATCACTTAGGCCTCTCTTGTACCTAAGAACTTTGTGATTGCCGAATCTTAGCTGGATTGTTGACCAATGCAGGTTGGTGTCGTTGATAGACTAGTGGGGTATGATAAATATTGGCCATGGATTGCTGCACTAGCATCTATGATGGAGCACTAGATGAACTAGATTCCTCATCTTTTAAAGGAATCACAACACTAGAATTAGGTACCTTAATGATTGCTTGTTGGTTACAAACAAAGAAGGATTTTGTTTGCTTCACATCAACATCTAACGTTTATTATTTAAGTGGAAATATTAATTAGTGTATAGGCTTTAGATTGGTCACTATAGCCAACAAAGAAATATCTTTTACTTTTGGAATCTAGTTTACTCCTTTGTCTATCAGAACAAGAAGTATATGCAATGGAATCAAAAACATGTAAAGTTGTGACTTTAATTTTGATTCTAGACCCAGATTTCTTAGTTGTGACATTGTGCAAGGGTTTGCAAGGACACCTATTCAGGATATAAACGATTGGAAATGTGTTGTATAGTTTCCACAAGTTACAATCTTGAGGACTGACCCTTGAGTATGACTCTAGAATGAAACTCGTTGATGTTCAATACCATTTTATAAGGGAAATGGTGGAGGAGAAGAAGATACTGCTGAAGAAAGTGGATACCTATGAGAATGTTGTTAACTCGCTGACAAAACTGTGAGTACTAAGAAGTTTTCTTGGTGCAAAACATTAACGGGAATGGCTGCTCTTAGCTGCTGATTTTATGGCTTTGGTACCCCCATGGAAAGCATGCAACAAGTGGGAGAATGTTGGAAATGTCTTGTATAATTTTTGGGACCATATGGGTATGTAGTTGGGTGGTTTTAGTCCATGGTTTATATAGCCCATGGTTTTGTAACACCACTTTAATGGTTTCCTATTGATGTGCTTACATATAGCTGGACATGCATTAGGGTAAAAACAAAATTTGGAAGTATGTTATTGTATTGTAAACGGTGAGTTAATGCAATAAAGAAATAATTACCGCGATAGATTTTTTCTCGTAAGGGTTTTCTTTGGATAAATTGTGTGTACTTGTGTAATCTTGTGGATGCCATTTTTCTTGTTCTATTTATCTGAAAGCTTTTGTTAGGTATTGCTTCTTTCTTATTAGTTTGTTAGGTCATTTTATCTTCATTTGGTATCAGAGCTAGGTTTTAGCTTTGTGTGAAGAGTTAGGGTTTGTGAAACCTGCGATAAACTTTTGTTCAAGTGGAAATTTTGTGTTAGATTTTTTTTGGGTAAAGGAAAATAGCTGGAAGCACAAGGATTGAGGTTGAAAAATTTAACAGCCAACATTTTAAGTTATGGAAGCTCAAGACGAAAAATCTTCTTGTGGACAAAGATCGGTGGGTTCTTTGTATCCGGAAATATGCCTGTGGGTTTGGAGGTAAAGGATTGGGACAAGATTGAGAGGAAAGTGAAGAGTTCAGTCAAATTGTGTTAGTTGGATTCAATTTTGTTGAATGTGTCAATGGAGAAAACTGCTTATCCAATATGGGAGAAATTGGGGGCTTTGAATCAGATAATGTCTCTGGTGAACAAATTGTTTCTATGGAAGTTGTATTCATTGATAATGAATGGTGGTGATTGTGGCAGAACATTTGAACATTTTCAATATTGTGCTAAGTCAGTTACTTTTTGTTGATATTAAAATGGATGGTGTATTCTTTACTTGAATCTTGGGATAATCTAGATACAACTATTACTAGTCCTACATCAACATTATTAGTTGAGGATGTAGTAGCGGCTTTATTGTCAAAAGAAACAAGGCATTATTCAAGATCAACTTGGAATCCCTACTATGGCTGCTTTTGATTCTGATTTTCATGCATGCATGTGTTTTTAGACGCCATAATTTAGGATGACAATCAGTGGTGCATTATGTGGGAAGGGGATATTGCAAAATGAGGAGTATTTATGTTTCAGGTGGGTTTAATTGCTTGTACTTGTCACATGGACTTCCTTTAGGTGCTAGTGAAGGTCCTTGTGTGTATTGCACATGGACACCCTCTATGGCACTAAATATTTGATTATGCATGGTCTAAAGTGTTGTAATCTTATGGTTTGGTAAGTATATGTTTTTTCCCATTAGTTTGGATTTTTTATGATATACAACCAGGATGTCTACCAGAGATTATGCTAAGATGTTTTCTGAGCTAAAGAAAGATCATCAAAATTGAATGATTTTTTTGTTTCAGTTTAAATTTGGATTTCATTTACAGATTTCTGGAACTTTTATCATGTTTACTTCACACATTCATTCTATAATTTTGTTTATTTGTGAAGGTGACTCCTCTTGTACGTGAGCCGGGACGTCTTGTAATTACTCAAACACATTTATACTTTCAGGTATTATCTTTTACATTTTGTTGGCGAAAAAGATACAAAATGTTAATTTTATTACTAAAGATTAATATGCAAGTACACCTCAAAATTTGGCAAATATATATTCCAAAGAAGTTTCAAGGCACCTAAAACTGCCTGTGGATCATGATCATATATCAAACTAAAAGTAATCACCACACAGGTGAGTCCGGAAAACATTCATAAACTAGAACTAATCTTACCACTCATACTCACTAGGCTTAGACTTAGTAATACAAGAGACTTGGAAATCGGCAAAAATGATTCCAAAACTTGGTGAGAGTCTTGGAAATTTTAATTCACATAAAACATTGGATTTTTTCACAGAAAACTGGGGAGTTTTTCATTCTAAAGAAATTACCATTACAGAGATCAAAATGAATGTAAGTGTTATAATATTTCACACAGAAATATTTGCACTCATCCGCCCATTTTATCTGCATGCACAGTTTAAATAGTGGGCTAATTGTCTAGAATTAATGGTAGTTGCATTACAAATTATAATTCCTTATTATGCACTAATACATTTAAATAAGGGATTTAAAAATCTTATTTATAATATGTTATGTGCATAAAGCTGAAAGCCCACCTTTACTTTTGGCCCTAAATAAAAGCTTAAGCTTTTGTTAAATTGGAGCCTATAAATAAGATATCTATAACTTATGTATTCAAATTAAAAAAAGCTTGTAGCTTTTATGTTAGATTATTCATGGGTGAGTTTCAAAGCTTTTGGAAGCTTCAACATTGACTCCTCACAACATTTATTTACAGCAGGAGCTTTTATTGGGGATTTGGCCAGGATGAGGGTGAACATAGAGATGCTGGCCATTTATTTGTTGCAGGCATTCATCGAGCAGATTTTGGCAGAGAATATGCAGCAGATATGGGCATTCAGATTTCATTCATTGCCCCCTCTTCTCTCTCCTTCCTCTTGGCTTGTAATTAAATAGAGCTAAACTCTCTATTTTTCAGGTTCCTTTCTTGCCCATGGATTTGTCCAGGCTCTCCATGAGGGCTTTTCACTGTGAAACTCGAAAGCCTCAATAATTGTTCCTCTTTAAGTGCTATTTTTCTTTTAAACAACAGTATGCATCTGTGTATTTTGTCACACAGTAAGGATTTTGTGGCTATGTCCTGCCCTCTATCTGTATTTCTGTTTGCACAGTTTAATCGCTTTGCAGTATTGAGGCTTATACCTCTTTTGTTCAGTTGCAGTGTTTAATGCTAGATCGGATCTCAACAATCGTTTTGTGCTGTCATTCCTTTGAATGGGCAGCAGGATCAACTACTTTTATACATCGCCTTTTATTGGTTTTATTGCATTTTGCTTCCCCTCTCCCTTTTCACTCCCAATTTGCATTAATTTAGTGCTACAGTAGGAGGAGCTGGCCTCTCAATCCCGGTGGTTGTTTCAGCGTCGAGTTCCACACGTTGAAACTTCCCAACTGTTGTGCTCATGCAACGGGTGGAAATACATGGTGCAGATCCGAGCATCAACAGTAAGTATATGTCCAATTAAATACCAGATAGGAAAATGAACATCAAATATTAAATTTAACTGTAATTTTCAAATAATTTTTAGTGTTAAAAGCTTTGAAATTCGTATGTAGAATTAAGGGTCTGAATTCAATGGAGAAGAATTTCCATGTTATGAAATGGATTAAAAAAGCGAAAAAAATAGTGCTTTCGAGTGGCAAGAAATATATCACAAAAATAAAAAACAGGATTCATTATGGTGGTGTTGGAGATGAAAACGAGAGAGACAACTTTTCTCAAAAGCTGCCCACTGCTGAAAATTTGTAATGGAGCTTCTGCATATTCCTATCTGTTCCAAGGGAATTTTCAAAGCTAAGATTCAGTTTAAATGGTTGTTTTCTGATCTCAGAATCCGTCCCCATTGTAAACAAATCCTCCTTGTTCATATCGGCATCTTGTATTGAAGGCATATGATATGTTTTTCCTTTTCTTTAGTGTTTTCACTTTATACTCGCTTCTGGCAAGTCTTTGTTGCAGTCCCAGATGGTCTGAAAGGTCTTGGTGACTCTTATTGAACTTCCTGAGTACTGACCAGTCACCAGTGAGTCTGGTTCCCAAGCCAACTCGATTCAGTTTATTGTGTGACTTGGCTGTACTCATAATTCTGGAAGAATCCAAGCCAAGTCATGTTATTGTTCTACTATTAAAAAAGTTAAATACCTAATACTAGAGCTATTCTAAAACAAAAAATTCAAAGGATTGGAAAGGGCCAAGTTTAAACATGTCTGATTTCCATGTACTGCACTGGTAAGATAACTTCTGCTCGGGCTGTGATATTGGTGAAATATATCATGCCCTTAAAAATATGTTGAATCCAGCAATTTTCCAAACATTGTTATAGATGTAAGGCTTACATAAATAGGTTTGGAAAGGCAGCATGATTAATTTACCAATGTTCCATAATTGCTTCAACGTCCAACTTGGAATTACGTCGAGTTACATCTTTTGGAACTCCTTGAGCCTTTGCCAATTTAATACTGTTTGAAGTTGGACCTAATATTCAATGAATGCATTCTAAAAATATTCTAAACCATAATAAGAATTGACGAGCCCCTGCCAGCTGAATTCTTTTGGGGTGCTCCATTGAATTAGCATCGTCAGAAATCATTGGGATCACAATCTACCTACATATTGGACTTTTTGGTTAGGTGGTTAGATTCTAGGTTTCTTTTCAGAAATAAAAGGATTCTATAATGCACATTCAGTGGAGATTTTTCTAGAGATGTCACCACTTACATGAATGAATTACTTAATCAATAACCATGCTCATTTTGAGAAAAGAATTTTACCTTCCTTTTGTTACAATATCTCTATTCCTCTCCCCATACAACTTTCGGTACAAATTTGAGTATAGTGAACCATCAGAATTTGTAAATATTTTTTTGTTTGATCAATAAGAGGTGAAAGCCCCAGGTAGATATGTTGACATGTGCCTTTTCTTTGGTACTGACATCACCTAGAGGTGCTAGTGTGCTTTGTCGGTCCTGCCTTGCCTTGTGATAATTACCAATATGTACATGAGAGGAAGGTCATAGAGAATTGGATACTCATGGAAATTGCCCATCAAAGAGATGACTTAATATATACACGGTAAAAGATCACACAAAAATAAAACTATCGGATAGTCATTTTCCAATCCAAAAAAAAAAGTAATTGTAAATACTAAATAGTGTACTGAAAATAACTTTTCGAGTAAAAATTCATGTGCAAGATATTTTGGTCCATACAAATGTAACAAATTTTTAGACAAAATGAGATGATCACGTCTCTAAGCCGTACATTTGCGTGGAGTACATATGGAAGCATCATGTCAAATTTCCGAAATTAAATGTCAAATTTCAATAGCCAGTGTTTTATGGAAGTGTTTACCTGACAGTTTTGGGTTGTTACCTACATGTTAAATGTGGGTGCATGTCACCAGTGTCTGATAAGACACACGGTGTACTCTGATGTACTCATGCATTTGGGAAACATAGCTTTATTTTGGTGTGTGTTTCCTAGGTACAGTGTGCATCGGGGTGCTTCTGTTGCACACCTAGGCCATCGTGTGGCCTCCATAATGTGCGCTTCACATAAAAACCAAATGAAAATGAAAATAAAACTACCAATGTTGTAAAATAAAGAGCAAATTTTTTAATGACAACTCAAAATCGTAAGTCAAATGATAACAACCTTAGCTATATGAAAGATTGCAGCGGGGTTCACTGTGCATCAGGGGTGCTTCTGTTGCACACCTAGGCCATCCTGTGGCCTCCATAATGGGGGCTTCACATAAAAACCAAATAAAAATGAAAATAAAACTACCAACGTTATAAAATAAAGAGCAAAGTTTTTAAAGACTAAACTTAAAATCATAAGTCAAATGATAACAACCTTAGCTATCTGAAAGACTGCATCTCATAAATTTCTGGCCATTAATTTTTTATCCATGACTTCATGTGCTATTGTTGGATAATGTTGCAAAAACCGGTCAATACAATAATGATGTGTGCTGCTTCTGTTTTGATGTTAATATTTTTTTGGGAATTTTGTGCTTTCTTATGTTGGATGCTTGGCCATGATTCATTCAAATTTTATGATATACTTGATATTGTGCTTTCTGCAGCCATTGTTCAATCTAAATGATGACAATCCAGTACGCTCAGAGCCTCTAAGTGCAATTATTGCAGTGGCAAGGAGACGACATGCATTAAGACAGGTTGGACTGGAAATATATTTCAAGGAAGAGGATAATAATTTTAAAAATGTCAGTGGATTTGGGCTAGCTTATGGAGCAAGTGCCTTCTTTACCTTCCAAAATGTAGATGTGCGCAACAGTGTTGCTAACAACCTGCTTGACAGTATCAATGTAAGATCACTTCTTTTTCTGACTTTAATTAAATATGTGGGAGGGATATTTTAAATTTTAAATGGTGTGATGAGCATTTTTCCTCTAAAACTTTCTGAAGTTATCAAAACATACGCAAATGCCCCCAGGCACTTTGAAACTTTACTCTTCGATGTGTGAACTTTGATTAAGGTATATGGAAACACATTTGTCTCTCTAAGGAGGCACACATTTATAAACATGCAGAGTCACTTTATAGTGGTCATGTGTATATGCAGATAGACATGCATGTTACACATAATAATTACGACTTACATGCATGGATATATATATATAATACTTTTGTTAGCGTTTTTAATAATTTCATATATCATTTTTCAACGTACATGCATAAATACTTTTGTTAGTGTTTTCATCATTTCATATATTATTTTTACATTTCATAAACATTTAATTGATCATTTTCAATCTTTTCTGGTAAATATCTACATATTAATTTCAATCATATTTTCATCTAAGAGATTTTGAAAGATGGGTACGACAGTGGTATGCAGATGCATGCTTTCCAAATTTAAGGAAATGAGAAAGTTGCTGGATAATATATAGATAGATATTTGGACCATTAGGCTGTTATTTTGTTAAAGATGCCTGGGGTTTAGGGACCCTAGACTCGAAATGGTGGCAAGGTGCCAATTCCTACGTGTGATATACTTTCTACACCAAGTCAAAAAGACAACCAAAAGGTAAAGGAATTAAGTGCAAAATCCAATCTTTTGGCTTTATTCCATCAAACCACCAAAACGTCAAGCTCTTAATGAAACAGAAATGCATCGTATCTGTTGCATCGTCATAACCAATCCACTGAAACAGTCATCTCTCTCCAAGAGAAAATACTAATCTCTCTCCCACTTTTACTCTTCAATATAATAACAAAACCAAAACAAGATCTCCATGCAGCTCATCAAATTGTCTAAAAAGTGAACAATTTGCTAATGAGACCATTTTCCAGCTTTTGGAATGTATTTGTTTCATATTTGTCCATTCTGCTATAGTTTTGTGATGTTAGGAGAGAAATTACCATGGAAGACGTAACGCGAGTATTGGGCTGAATCTATCTGTCATCTCTGAAGAACATTAACTTGTAACTTGGAAGGTTTGATTGACGAAAATCAATATATTGTCATAATTTGTGCTAATGAGGAGGGAGGCTGGAAAATATTTGTAACATTTATATCAACTTCACCTTGCCTCTAGGTGACCATAAAGTCGGTGTTACGCGGGGACCCGCCCCTAGATTTTGGTGATGTCTGGATGTCCCGAACGCTCCGGGACTTGGGAACTTAGAGGGGACGCCCCTATTTTTAAAAATCTTTTCAAAAAAATTCTGATGTTTTTAATTTTAAAAAGCTGTTATTTTTACAAAGAACATTAAATTATAATCTTGAAAGTACGAATAGAGTTTAAATCCCTAAATTTCATTGAATAGAGTTTATATATTATTTTAATATCCGTCCCCTTGCCATCCCTAAAATTTGGGATTTTTTTCCCGTCTTGGAAACCCCATCCCTTTGTCTCCCCGTCCCCGTCTCGAGACTTAGGTAACTATGCCATAAACCATCTAGAAGAAGATTGGAAGTACTATTGGTGTCATGCACGATGAAGCTTAACCTATTGGCATGTGGACATATTGGTCTCAAACTTCAAAGGGTTCCATTTTATCCCACATATGGTTACTAATTTTAGTGTAAACCCTAACTCAGCCTCCTTATATGGTTAGAGTTCCCTTTATGTCATGGTAGGTATTGTTCTCACCACATCTTGTAACACATTGTATAGCTATCGTACATAAGGGCCGAGCTCCTGAAAGGAAGTCACCACTATAGGCAAGGCGGACTCCATAGTAATAATGGTGCTCATCCCTATGGGGTCATGCTGCCTTGCATGCTGCACTTTTTACAACTTTGTTGAGTAACGGAAGGCTCATATTGTAGCAGCATGTAGGGTCTACCTCTCTTCCTTACCCAATTGTGGGTCCCACCAGATTTTGATGACAGGTAAGTCACATTTGCAAATTAGAAGGTTCAGAGTGTGGGGGTGACTCACAATTGTGTGTCTCGCTTGTGCTTGTGTGTGTGTATGGGCACATTGTGTGTGTGCGTGTCTGTGATTTTTATATACAAAAATTGGTATCTACAACTGTTTAACAAGGAGCTGAGTTGGAGTATTAACTAGCATTGAAGCTTTATCACAAAGTGGTTAAGTCTCTTGGGTGGTGGAAGTCGGGTCACACATTCAAATTCCCTCATCACCTTTATAACTTAGATTTACTTTGAGGGCTAATTTATGGTCATATTGAAGTTCCAAGGATAATTAGCAAAATGGCTTGTTTGTAATCATAATTCTTTTTCAGGGTTATTGATGTTTTCTTCACCATTTTCTCGTACAAACTCCATATTTCAGTGACGTGTGTTTAAAATGATATATTTTTTAGTACTTTTTATTTCGTTGATTTTTATTTTTTGATTCTTTAATTTGGTATCACTTTTATCTTTTCATCACGGGGTCTCTACAACTGGATTATCTATAATATATAAAGTATTCCTCAATTAGTATATTTGTATTTCTACTATTTGTTGAGGAATACTTCATCACTTCTCAGTATGATCTACGAATGCTGCGATTTTCACTCTCTTGCTTGTCAATAGTAGTAGACAAAATTATCTCCGGATTGGATCCATAATTAGTAGAAAGAAGCCTATAGAACCCTATTGATTTGGGTTGCCCGGGACTTGGACCCGGAACTCGTCAGATGGAGTGGATTATCTACTCCTTTTCATTTATTTAAATGAGTAAAAAATCTCTCCCCTTACCGTGCTTGCAATGAAATCATTATATGCGGAGGCAAAAGTTGGATGCTTTTTTTGTGCGAGGGCTTGTGTATTTTGGTAGGTGAAGGAGTGGGACCTCAAATAGATGAGAAGGCTAGAATGGAGTAACTCAAAAAGTGTGATAAAGCTTGTAGACTTATTGGGATGGTGGTTGTTGAGGAGATTCAATTCCATATTCAGGTTGAGTCTTCTCCATGTAAAGCATGGAGGATTCTTGATATCTTTGAAAAGGATAATAAGGAGCGAGTCATACAACTTGAGAAATATATTATCCAACTTCATCAAAGCGACCTTTCTTGCATTGAAGATTGGGTGAGAAGGCTCAAGGATTTGTATTTGGAGCTTGAGGAATGTCGGACTAGCTAAAATCTGTAACTCATCATCATCTTGCAAAATGTTCTTGATGTTTATTATGCAATTATACTTGGTTACAATTCCTTGAAAGCCATTCTTAGTAATCAGGCACAAAAACATACTTAGGAAATGTTTTGCAATTTGTTGATTGTTAATCACCTAGGAAGATTAGTTCTGAAAATTGTGCTAATTTAGCCAACGGAAAGCAGCAATAGAATTGAAAATAAGCAAACAAAATTCTGGGCCTTGTAAGTAAAAGCATGCGGGAGGCAAGAAGTTGTAGATGAAGTCTTCTATCTTTTGTGGGAAACAAGGGTAGCCTGAACATAAGTGCTTCAAAAGTATAGTGGTCTTTCCAAGAGAAAAGGCAACTATCGCACCATTAGCCACAACAAGGGCGGGATCAACAATATTAAACCAAGAATGATGGTAAGGCAAATGTAACACCCCGCCAAAACAACCCACTTGAGACCCAAGAAACAACCTAGGATTAGTTAGGGAAAATTATGGAATAATTTTTTTTTGTTTAAAAGAGTCTACTACCAGGTTACAAGGCAACAACTGTCACTAACAAGTTCCAGAACAATTCTAATCCACTAGAATATACTTTTCTTTTATTAATAATTATTAGAGGTCATAAGGTCCAAAATTTAGGGTTAGAAGTTTCAAATAGGTTCAGAGGAAAATTCCTCACCATACCCACTCTCTAACAGACTTAAAGTTTCGACTTGGTTTTCTCACACTTAACGCATTCAAATTTTTCCTAAATTACTCCCATTGGATAGGAAATTTCCTCACCTTTCCATTGATATAAAGAAGTCCTAACTCCTCATATTTTTCAAGTTATGGGCCGGCGGGCCTTGGGGTGAAAATTTTCCCCCAAGAGCGGGCTGCGGGCCTAGGGGTGAAAATTTGCCCAAAGGGCAGGTTGTCAAGTGAGCTGCTGCTGCGCTCCCGTGAGTCCGCAAAGGACACGTGGTGTCTCCTTAGCCCAACACGGGGAAGGGGGCGGGGGAGAAAATTGACTTAAAGCCCGGAAGGGCTAAGAGTCACAGACCTGCGCCTCCGCCGGCACCTCGCAATGCCACATGGCAGCCGCTTGGGATTGGTTGATGGCCGACGGAGACGCGGGGGAAACTTAGAAAATTTTCTAAAATTTTTTCGAGACGCAAAAGACAAAAAGGGACCCGTTCCTCTGCCGATGCCTTGTGACGCCACGTGGCATCACCGATTGGTCATTGGTCAAAGGTTGGTCAAGCGGGGAAATTTTTCCAAAATTTTCCGAAAGCGCTAAGTTAAAAAGGGATTTGCCCCGTCGCTGACACCTCATGGTGCCACGTGGCGGCCTATGATTGGCTATGGCGGTAGGGGGCGGAGAAAATTTAAAAATTTTCCCAAAAATTTTCCTAAGCCCCAAGGGAAAAATTCGGGTCGTGGGCCCGCCAAGGAAAATTTTCCCAAAATTTTAATGCCAAGTGAAAAAAACTTTAGAAGGCCATAACTTTTGATAGAGAGCTTGGTTTTGGGCAAACGAGGACTTTCTGGAAAGCTCTCGACGCCCTCTTTGCACAAAGATCATTAATTTTAGATTTTGATAAAGTTTAAGGGGTCAATTTTAAGAAAACGGCTTGCAGGCCTATATAGTGCGAGCTGATAAATTTTAACTTGTTAGATCTGTTCAAAATTTGATTCTTTCCTTCACTCAACATGCCCAACAGACATGGAGGACTGTTCTAGGATGGTTTTAGGATGGAAAACAGATTTGATTGGTTTGATTGAGTTGTAAATCAATTTTACAACTTTTAACATCAAGAAAAGGGACTGCAAATGGATTGAGCCCAATTTTACAAGGTTTGAAAGATTTCCTTAAGTGATTTAGCCCTAATTGAACTCATTTACATCATAGCATGTTCAATTTTAATATTTCATTTTTATTTCTTGAATTGCAGGTTCCAATTTGTTCATTTTAGATAAATTGTTTGTCAGGATGAAATACAAAACAAAGATCAATTTCTAAAGGATTTATTTATCATTTTTCACCTTCCAAGTATGGAGATTCATTTCCATTCCAGTCTAATACATTTAAGTGATTTAATCAAACCATTTAAGAGCCAAAATACAAAGTCTGATTTCTAATTTTTAACGTATTTCAAAATACAGAATATTACCATTCCTTCATATGCGTTTCTCTCTTTCAAATAGAGATTTCAGTAACAATTAAATGATCAGATTTCAATATAACATTGCAATTTGAGAAAGATAGGACACCATTTATTGATTCCAAAGGACAACTTACAACTTCCTTCTTTCATACTTCAAAATTCATCATACAGATTACATTTCCTTCACATTCTTTCAAAGCAAAAACAGAGTCTATCTCTTTTTCATTTCACTTTACAAATTTCATAATCCATACAACATCTTTCCATTTCAAAACATTTACAAATTCATCCACTTCAAAGTGGGAAAGGTTACAATGAGATTTCATTTCACATGGAACTATCAAACTGTCTTTCTCCTCTGCTCCAGAACAACATATATTTCTCCTTTTGGATCACAACAAAGGTAGGGGAAAGGCAACACTCTCCACCCAACCAAGACATCCAATGAAGAGGAGAAGCCATCCTTCTTCATTGGCCCCCGAGCCTCAACCATAATGCAATAAAAGATGTGATTCAACCCATGGCAACAAGGCTTCGACAACACACAAACAACATTTTCAAATTTTAAACACACGATTCAAAACAGAATTTAGTTTACAACTACATTAAAATATACAAACAAGACTAAGGCTTCATCAAGCAAGCCAAAGGAGCAAGGAACTATGGGGGAAGCTGTTTATGCCTCCCAATGGGAATTGGGTATCCACCTGTAACAAACCGCCAATATAAAACATCTCCCATATATCCTTATGCCCCACCACAAAGTAAGAAATGCAATGCCATTTCTTTTCCAAGGTAGAAACCCAATCCCAACTCCCTCCACAAGAATTATGATGCCACTGACATTCCCTTATGCCCCCATATGGATTCCCCATAGCCTTCTCCTACACCATTCCTAGGCAGTCTACCCAAACAACCCACAAACATGCTAAAACATTCACACAATAACATGTACATTCATAAAGAAAAAAGTATTTCAAGGGCCAAGCTCTTACCTCTCCATGAAGGAGTTGTTTAAGTTCCAAAACAACAAGCTTTCCAATGCCAAAATACAGTCCAAAATCAACAACCAACAAACATGCAAAGGTCTCCAATCTCCTTCCAAAAGCAAGAGCTCCACACAACAAAATTTCGCCTAAAAGGAAGTATGCAAAATGTTCAACAACCCAAAACAAAGCAAGGAGTTCTAATTTTATAGAAGAGGGAAGAGAATAGGATGAGGTGGATCCATGTAGGATGCCACATCACACATCCTCAACTCCAACACAAAAGTCAAATTCATTCTCCAATGCACAAATAAAGAGGTGGGTGAATAATATGACAATAAACTTACACACCCCAAAAAACCCACACCCCATAAGGATTGAATTTAATAAAATGTAAGAAGAGTGCAATTAAAACTTACAATTAGTCATATCAAAATGCATAAAGAAGGTCTAAATTCAACCCTCCAACCATAGGTATGGTTGGTAAGTAAAATTAAGAGGTATGAGACAAGTTTTACTTGTCCCACAAGCCTCAAGGACATGCAAATTTCAAGAAGGTGGAGTGTTTCACACTCAGAAGTTAACTTACACATCACTTACAAAGTCACTTACACATTCTTACAACATTAAATTTAAGAGCCAACAACTTCCATAATTACTTTCTTATGACATATTTGATTTGTTTATTTTAACAACATGGTTATTCACAACATTAACACAACATTAACACAACATTTAATAACTAATGAAAAGGGTAAAAGCACCACACAAATAGACACATGCAAACATTAATAAAAGAAACCACACTAATAAATACATAAAGCCCCTTGGTCACATTCAAAGGTAATCCCCCATGGGAATTCCTAACAAAAAACAACACACACAAAACATGTTGCCATGGTGACCTTGTTGAATTCATCTAGAATTCCAATGTGGTTGGTCTCCAATCCCTCGATGTTTGTTGTGATAGTTTAACCTGCAAAACACAAATACCTCCTTCGGCCTTGTGGCCATATCAGAACATTCAACATGATATAAATATAATCACAAAATCATCTATACATATGAATTACAACAACATCAAGGCAATCAACAATATCACTTACAATTTATATCAACTATATCATCATCATATAATGTCCATTTTCTAGGTCTACTCACAATATCCAAAATCACATGTCCGAACAACATTCATAATATATCCATGTCAAATAGTATATCATCATCCACATATGAAGTGTCTCTAATAATCATCATGCATCATAACTAAATCAAGATCAACAATAATCCATGGTCCAACATCTAACATCATACTAAATCAAAACCATAATAATATCCATAATGTAATCAAAGATCAAGATCAAGATCAAAAGGTGTCAAAGGGAAGTGGGCACTACAACAAATGCCTTCTCGCAACATTTCTTGTTTTACATGCTCATGCTTTTATGAATGAATGGATTGTAGATTTGAGTTCTACTCATCATAAGAATAGAGGTGAATATTGTTTTTTGTGATGAGGCAAACATTGGTTTTTCTCTTGAGAATAATGAAATTAATGACAAGATCAATACTGGAGATAACTCTGCACTTTCTAATTCGAGGATAGATATCTTCCATATGCCTAGACTTGCAAAAATCATTCTTGTTTACTAGAAGACACAAAATGGAAAGAACATTGAATTTTGGCCTGGAAAATTTATAGTGAAAGATATTAATGACAACTTCAAAGTTGCAATGTCCGGATAAGTAGATTAGGAGGTTAAGCTTTACAAATTTTAAAAATCCACTCCACTAAGTTTTTCATTTAGTTGTTACTTATGCTGAAGATGTAATTAGATTGTGACATGATAGATTGGGTCATTTGGATTAAAATTGCTAGATTGAATACTATTTATGACTTACTTTTTGTGTTGCCAAAGAACACTCTTTGTGAAGGCTGTGTTATTGGTAAGCATCATAGGGTGAATTTTGAGGAAGTCAATGCATTGCGGGCCAAGGCTCATCTGCAGATTTCTTGGGTGTGTTTCTTGCATCATACACATCAAGTCCTTGATAAAGAATTCAAAACCATTGTTGGAATGTAATATGATCAAACATTCAAAATTATTAGCACTAATAGTGGGATTGAGTATGCTAATTATGTTTTTAAAGACATTTGGACCATGTATGTATTGCCTAGCATACAATTCCTTATACCCCCAACAAAATGTTGTTTGTTGAGGCAAAAATAGGACCATTGTTGAGATGGATATGTTGCATACTAAAGGCATGGACTATTAAATTGGGGCTGAAGTGGTGAATTATGCATGCTATATTTTGAATTGTGTGCCTACATGATTTTCTAGTAATGTTACTTCTAAGAAATCTTGGAGTGAATGTAAACCCTTTACTGTTTGTCTTAGATGTTATGCTTGGGCTGTAATGACCCTTTCAAGGGTTTTAACCATTCACAAAATGTAGATGTGAATCTTAATTTGCAGCAGACTGTAAAGACAAAATCAGCGACTATATTTATCTTGAAATATGCCAAAAAACACGAATAAACACCATGAATTAACTTGCCACAATTATATATATATTTTATGGAATATTAGGAGCCAAAATCACAAAGAAATGTTGAAGAATTCACTGCTGGAAATTAATTATAAACTGGAAATTGCAGCCACAAGAAAATTATGAAATATGGGTCTAGAAACCCTTTAAATTCACCAAACTTTAGATTTTGACCTTTAAAAATATTACAAATCAGATTATGAAACCAAATTTCTCAAATACTTCACCAAAAGTTCCAAACCCTACCCAAGGTAGGTCGCTCCACCCTAAATAAATCAAATACTAGTTGGAAATTACAAATATCTCTTCAAATCAACTCTTTACTTCAAAACCAAACAATGATGAAGGGTTTTCGTCCTTCACCCAAGCCACTAGAAGGGTTTTCGTCCTTCTATGAAGCCTCACAAGAGGGTTTTCGTCCTCAAGTGGATGAACAAGGAGCAACAAGCTCACAATGCCCAAGTAGAATAAAATGCGCCAAGTCTAGATGCAAATGATGCCTCTAATCTTCTTTTATATCCTCCTTTTGGTGCCAAGGCTCATAAAAGAAAAGCCGACCTCTAATGAGCCATTATAATCTTTCATTAAGCCTTATTAAAGGCACTAAACCCAACCGACCTCATTAAGAGGGGAAATACAAAATTAAAACATGAATATAAATGATGAAATCTGAAATATAATCCATGATCCCCATTGTTCAACCGTCACTTGCTTAGGAATCCTTTATTGCTGATTAATTCGAAAAGAGGACATTACAGTCCTCCCTTCCCAAAATTGCTTGTCCTCAAGCAATTGCAAGGACCCGGATCCCAAATGGATCTTAACTGCTTCTTCTTTGACATACCTGCACATGAAGCAAACATATTAAAGAAAACAAGAGTGTTTAACAACACTTTTACATTCCCCTTGTCATGCCTTAGAAACATGACAACTAGCTCTCTTCTGTTGCTTGATGCCACTTCACGATTTTTATTCAAATGATGGCTTCCCAAAACTTTAGCAAGGCTGTCCCAAAAATAACTGTGAGCATGCATTCTTCCTTCAAAAATCAGAATCCTCAAATCTGAAAATAACTCACCACAACCTGATTTCTTTCCTCCTTCCAACAGAAATCCTCCTTCCTCATTTTTCCATGATAGAATGCTTTCAAAAAATGAAAACATACTGCTGTTCATGACTGGAAATGGCAGCCCCAAATCTGATTTTTGCAAACTCAGCCCTATAGCCATAGCATAACAACTACCAAACTGAAATCTTATGGAAAAAACCAAATTTGTGAATAGCATAGGTACTAAAAATTGTCTTACATGGGCTGGAAAATGAAGATCAACAAGCTCATGATTGAAATCAGCAAACATGTTAGATCTTAACACAACATTCTTGCATTCCTTTCTTGCCCCAAAAGTAAATGCTTGGAATACCAAAATAAGTATTCCGGGTTGCGTGCTTACTGCTGTCCATAATCCCCACAATTCGTCCAACCCATGACTGAAAATATGCATCCTATCATCCAATGAAGTGACAACAACTGAATGTTCATCACGAGTGATTAGAAGAGTTTTGAAAATCTGAAAATTACCATCTCTAATGGCTGCCCTGAACATGCTTATTCCACCCTCAATGTAAAGTGGAACATTTTCCCAAACTTCTCCAATGATTGGTTGGGTCTTTGGAACCCAAATCATGACCCCAAGCAACAAAACATTATGCATTTGTGGCACTTCTATATCTTGTAAATGGGCTGTCCTATGATACTCTGAAATGCACACCATACTATTTTCCATTTTCCCACAATAATCAGCTTTAACACACAAATGAGGAAGCAACAAACAAGTATGTCTTGAAATTGATGAATCGAAAATATTACCTTGTTGCAGAAGACCTTTTGGTTGCCCAAAGTGGAGTGTTTGGAACACCAAAACTTGATTTCCAGGCTGCATATCAACTGCTGTACTGTAATGTCCCACTTCCGGGATCAATAGAAAATATGCAAATCAACAACCTCTTCAATACTTCAATAGCAAAATGTAATCAAATCCCCTTGAACCGGTTGAGTAGATGACTCAATAAACCCAAATAATAGGGGTTTAATGGCCTCTATCAACAATTCACCCAGATAATCCTCAGCTGAATTTAAAAATCAGATCTAAACTTCTAATGCAACCATTGTATTGCACCTCAAACAAGCAATGACACTGCTGTAAATGAATACTGGAATTATTCTCAAAACCTTTACACAATACTCAGCCAATGATGACCATTCAGAGCATACAAATCCAGCGTTAATACCAGTCGCTGCAATATTGATCTAATATTTCATATATAGATCAATATAAAGAACATCAAACCCAATCAGTCCAGGACCATACATTCATAATATATTATCTACCATACTACGATGTAGATTGCTGCCATTGGACTTTGGATCATTAGTGAATCATGTAGGAATTTCAGATGCTACACTCAGGCAATTAGAGTTACTCAATATGCATGGTAATTAATGCCAAAAGTAATCAACATCAGACCCCAGACAACCCCACTCAGATCGCTGGTTTTTGAGAACCCAAAACACAACTAAATTATGCAAGATCCAGTCACATAAACATAGAATTATATAGACTTTGAACTGATCACTAAATACATGGGAAATCGCTGCCAGCAGACAAACCAAAGTATAACATGAAGTCGCTGATTTTAGCAGCTCACTTCACACTCCCAAACCATACCATTTCACTCCAACTGAGATCGCTGTAGCTAACAAATGAAGATTAATTAGTTCGCTGGGCATATAGACTTCCAAACATACATCAAAATATCAAATGCTCACTCCAAATAAGTCGCTGTTATAAAGGATGGATCAGCAATCAATTTAGATGAAGTTCAGTTCACTAAACACATGGAGTTAATACCCAAACTTTGCCAAAACCAGTCGCTGCAGTGGAAGAAACAATACCCAACAGCCAGCTCAACAAAATACATCTAAATCAGTCCACATACTAATAAGAGAAGTCGCTGTCATATAGAAGCCATAAATCTCACCAAACCATGCACATATCAAGTCATACCACTCTCATCAATGCTAATAATAACCAAGGAAAGAATTACTGAGGATAGATCAGTTAATTACAGCCACATAAAGCATCATACAACTCACTGGACATAAGAGGCTTTTACCATAAGCAAGTCGATTTGGAGAGATGCAATAAATTCTCCAATTGATGCCAAAAGAAACTAGCAACAAGTAGATTTACAAGCACAAGAGAAAATACTTCAATTGATCAAAACCAGCTCACTAACTTCCCATGCAAGAGAGAGAGAACATTAATGGGCATGCATCCCAACTCCAAGCATGGAGTATCAAAATAATCTCATCATAACATAAGTCTCATAATGATCCTAGCTCTCCTTTTATAAACAAGGAGGCACAAAATTCGAAATCCCTAGGAGAGGGAAATCATTTAATAAAAACAGTTTATCCTCCCTAGGTGTGGCATCCCCTTTCTATTGGTGATTTTAACTATAAAAGCCACCTAAATATTTATTTAATTAATTCCCCATTTAATTTTGCATTTTGGGAATTAAATTAAATAATCTACATAATTAAATAATTAAATAATTATTGCTTTATAATGTCAAATGATAAAAATCACTCTCCAGTGCAATAATATTTAATTATTTAATATAATTTCCCCTTGCACATCCCAAAGTCCACGGGAAAAATAGGTTAAGGGTCTTTAGAAAATGTGGACATTATATGTACCTAACCTCTTCGAATTGCTCAATCTATGCCCTGAAAATATGCATATCACTCCCAATTGAGAGTACTTCAATGGTGACCCATAATGCCTTGAAAATCTGAAAATTATCTTTCATTATGGCTGCCTCCTTGTGCCAATCAACAAGTATGATGAAATGAGATCTGAAAATAATGTTCTCCATACTTATGTTACAAACCATATCCATTTCTCTAGCATACCTCTCATGTTGACCCACAAATTGACATGTCATAAGCAATGAATTTGAAGGACTTAAGCTGATCTTAAAATGTTCATCTCTCTTTGTCACAACAACATCACTCAAACATGACATGTGATGCTTAACAATTCTCCCATCATGATATGAATATGGCAGCGATATAAAAGAAGATAAAATGTCATCATACCTTGAGTTGTTCCTAAGTCTAGGGCTGCTTACCTTCACCATATCTTTTAGCCTTTTCACGCGAGCAATGCATGGAACCCTTTCAACATCCTCTTCATTCTCTAGCTCCTCATGCTTCTTTCTATCTTTTTGCTTATGCCTCCAAAATCCTTTTGTATCTTGCCATATGCAACTAAAAAACAAAGGGATATCATGAACAACCAAAAGTCTTTTACCTTCTTCTTTGCTTGATGCTTGCTTGACAATTCTCCCATGTTCTTGAGCTTCCATAGGGCTGAGATTTCCCTCCAATGATCTTCTTTTTACTGCTGTTAGGTACAGATCAACAGCTCCACCTATTGTGATCCTCGGTCTATCATGGAGAAATTCTCTCTCTCTTTGCCCTTATCAATTTGGGTGAGTTGTCTTTGATGCATTCATCATTATGATCCCAAAATTCCTTTCTAGGCACATGTATAACAACTGACATATGAATCAAATGAAAGAAGGAATTGATTATCTTTTCAAACATACCATAGTCTTTGGAAGGGGGAAGGTTCTCACCAATTCTATCTCGGTCCATGCACATAAAGCGGTCTTCACCCGATGCAAATCTGATTTTTCCTTCTTGTTCGGAAATTCAGCAAATAGCTTCTCTTCCAATCCTCCTTTAGGATCACCTGGATCCCATTCCTTCATGTGCATGTCATTAGGATCTTGCAAGCTTATCATTTCCTTTAGTATCCTCTTATCATTACTCAAGACATGTCCCAATAAATGCAAAGATGGAAACAATAATCCGAAGTGTACATACCAATCCGTGGGCTATCCACCCATGTTATGCTATCCAATGTGTTGCTCCTTTTGATACTATGCCCTCCTTGAAGCCACTTATCTTCAACAAATGGAGCTACTTTTGCCATGCAATCATCCATACTTTGTGCACACATGTAAGTATCATCCTCATGGCTTGGGCTCGAGTTACCAACCTCATCCTTTTGCTTCATATGGGCTGTAATTATGTGCAGACCAACAAGCTGAATGTCGCTATTTTCTTCCGGTAAGTGAACCCCAATCACCAAATCTTGTGGGCACATACTTGGAAACTCTTCGTAGCTTCCTTCCATGGTGTGAACTCCCTCAATCAGCCCATCATGAACTGCTGTTTGGGAATTTTCAGCAAATTGATCATGATCAAGGGCAACCGGAAGTGTACTCTTTTCCAAAACAAACTTGCCCCCACATCATCCTTATCAACTTCATGCAAATCTGAGTTTTCTTCAACACTTTGCCACATACAATCATTAGAAACCAAAGGAATATTATTAAATACCAATGAACTTTTACCTTGGTCATCCTTGCAAGTTTGCACATCGAATCTTTCCATGATCTCTTGACTGAAATCATCAAAGAAGCGAGAAGAGACCCTGACTCATCTCTTTTTCAATGCCCCTTCACTACGGCCCTATGGTGTACACTAGCTGATTGTCTTTCTGTTACATGGCAGTCCACTATGAATCTAGTGGATACTATTAGAGGTTGGAAACATTCAGTTAGGGATACCCAGGACTTTACCAAAGCAATTTGGCTTGCTGTATCTTTTTGTTGTGGAATGTTTGGAAGGAAAGAAATAGATGCATTTTCAAGTTAGAAAGCTAGAGACAGGTGGTATGTTATGGACCTCACTAGAAGTAATATCGAAACTATAGTGCATAATCTGAAAATTCCCTTCCCACCGCCCGTGAAGTGGCAAGTTCTTTTACAAAAATAAATCTGGGCAATAGGCAATTGCAGATGAAGCAATCTACTAAACAGAGGGTGCCTTCTAATCTCGAATATGGACGCCCCCCATTCAGATTTGTCAAATTAAACACTAATGGAGCAACTAGAGGCAATCCGGGTCCAAGCCAGTATGGGAGGGATAGCTCATGACTCTTTGGGAACTCCTCTCTTCTTCTTTGCTTATCAATTGGGACACTATCAATAACGTGGCTGAAATCATGGCTATCCAGCATGCTCTTATGGAAGCAACTAAATTGGGATGTCCTAGTATCATTGTGGAATCAGACTCCAAGGTTATTGTTAACCTTCTACTGGCCCCTGAGCAACATCCGTCTAATAATTGGCTTATTGCTAGAATACAGGAGAATATCAAAGTCATTGCTAGACAGTTTCAAACAATCACATATTTCCATGTGCCTAGGGGTCAGAACAAGATGGTAGATGCTTTGGCTAATTGGGCTTTAGATAATTCCAATCTGATTAACTTTGGTCCTCTACCTTTGACCTGGTCCCTGGAGAAACGACAACAAATTGAAAGGATTCTCTCTTTGAAGTCACATGATGGATAAATCACAGATATGCTATCTCTTCTCTCTTATTTGTTCTTGGAATTCTAAGGATATCTCCTCGAGTATGAGCATAATTGCTTGGCATTGTAATTTGTACTTCATACTTTTATTAATATAAATTTGGTGGTTTAAAAAAAAAAATCATCAAAGAAGCAAATCAATTCCTCTCCTTGGGTTTCTATCACATGGTACCACCAATCTCTTGCTATCCCTTCCAAATGACAAGGGATGAATTCAAGGGCATCCTCTACACACATAGGGTTTGATTGCAAGTATGCCTCCAATTCTGACAACCATGATCTCACTGAAAGTTTGTTAGTGCCATCAAAAATAGAGATCTTACCCTTCCATGCACCTTTATTGCTTCCTTTTGATGTGATATGGTTCAACCGTGCCCTCAACTCTTCAAACTTGAAACCCTAGGTCCTTTGAAGATCCGTGCTCTGATACCACTGTAATGACCCTTTCAAGGGTTTTAACCACACACAAAATGCAGATCTGAATTTTAATTTGTAGCAAACTGTAAAGACAAAATCAACGACTATATCTATCTTGAAATATGCCAAAAACACTAAAAACACAATGAATCAACTCGCCACAATTTTATATATATTTTATGGAATATTAGGAGCAAAAATCACAAAGAAATGCTGAAGAATTCACTGCTGGAAATTAATTATAAATTGGAAATGTGCAGCCACAAGAAAAATATGAAATATGGGTCTAGAAACCCTCTAAATTCACCAAACTTCAGATTCCGACCTTTAAAAAAATTACAAATTTGATTAAGAAACCAAATTTCTCAAATACTTCACCAAAAGTTCCAAACCCTACCCATGGTAGGTCGTTCCACCCTAAATAAATCAAATACCAACTGGAAATTACAAATATCTTTTCAAATCAGCTCTTTACTTAAAAACCAAACAATGATGAAGGGTTTTCGTCCTTCACCCAAGCCACTAGAAGGGTTTTTTTCCTTCTATGAAGCATCACAAGAGGGTTTTTGCCCTCAAGTGGATGAACTAGGAGCAACAAGCCCACGATGCCCAAGTAGAATAAAATGCGCCAAGTCTAGATGCAAAGGATGCCTCTAATCTTCTCGGTATATCCTTCTTTTGGCGCCATGCTCATAAAAGAAAAACCGACCTCTAATGAGCCATTATAATCTTTCATTATACCTTATTAAAGGCACTAAACCCAACCGACCTCATGAAGAGGGGAAATACAAAATTAAATCATGAATATAAATGATGAAACCTGAAATATAATCCATGATCCCAATTGTTCAACTGTCGCTTGCTTAGGAATCCTTTATTGTTGATTAATTCGAAAAAGGGGACATTACCCGGGCTTTCTATTATTTTATTCAAAGAAGAAGTTGGAGCCTTAGAGTTATAGATTCATCTTTATTAGATACATTCGGGATTCTTAGGAATTTTTCTTGTATGTTCCATGTTCCTACAAAATTCGATTTGCTCCTTTTGGGAGGCAAGAGACTACGGAACACTATCTTTTCTAGGAATAGAGTTTTGTACAATTGTTTTGGTAGTTTTCTATCGTCTTTCTTCATCGATCCAAATCGAGAGGTGTACGGCCCTCGAAGGTAGATCCTTATAGAGCCTCCCTTGGGTTAATAGGCTGATTACATCTTTCATCCCATCACATAAATTAGAGGCATTAAGTGCCTCTCGAACATGTTGATTTAGACATAGCTGGAGATAGGTTAGTGAGAAGACATTTTCTCTTTGTGAATTACTACTAGAGAATCCTAACCACCTCACTTTCATTCCTAGTATAGTAGATCCAATGTTCTTTGGTCTAGAGAGCCAACTACCATTCTTTCACATTTAAGGAGATTTACATAGATGCATTTACCAATTTCCTTTCTACCACTACTAGAGGGCCTTCACCATATATGCTAGGAGAGTTTCCATATGACCTTTGCACCTCTCCAAAATCACCAAACCATGTCTACTCGGTCCTGGCTATTTTGTCATGCATATCATCAAACTGGATTGGATCTTTGATAGTAGTTAATGATGAGGGGCGTGTCCTTTATCACAAGATTCAAACCGGGACCAAACTTCATCTCTAAAGCAATGACCTTCATCAGCCCTAATTTCATTGGTGACTAGTCCTTTCTCATGGCTATTGTTTTGAGTAGAGCACCTACTTATCAGCTAAGCACCATTGGCCTTGATGGAATAATAAGTTTTTCCTAAGCTATTTATCAACCTCGGCTCTCTTCCTAGTTTCAACAATTTGTTTCCTATAAGCCCTAAGGGATGTTGTGATTGTATGGTTTTGTTCTCATTAACTTAACCTTTTCTTTCCTTCATTGAAGGAGGATCATGACAAAATCCATTTTTGAACCCTTCTATATAGGTGCTAATTAGAAAATATGATAAATTCATTTTGAACAAGTCTTTTCGAGGACATAAAAACCTAATGAGACCATGGTTGGGATGACTTGCTTTATGGAAAACTTGGAATGGTCTGTGCTCACCATTTCGACAATGGAAACCGAAATATCCCCAACCAGAGATATTGTTCCAAACTTGCAAAATTTCGACTTTTAACTTGTAGGCATTTTGTCAAACAGTTTGCATGCAATGTTTAGAACAACTATGACAATGATCATAAATCCATCACATAATCATGAAAATATTCAAAGATTGCATAGTGTCATTCCACAAACAGTTGGCAATCATTCTATTGAACTGGAAATGTCATTGACACTCTCATAAGCAGTTAGAAAAACAAGGAATAAGGCAAAGACATTTTAACAAACATTTACCATACATCTAGCTGAAGCAAACATTCCAATATATAGTGTTCAAATTAATAATTTCAGACCTCTTAAATGATACAACTGCTGCTGGTAATATATTTCTGAGTGTAGTGATCCACGGTGCTAGCATGCATTCGATATTAAACTTGGAAATTATTATTCCTTTGAACAACTGAGTATGGTTGAGTTGTACAACAGAAAAATCAGTCCTTTGCAATGAATTATCGAATATAAAACTGAATATGAATACTCAGAACAACTCCATACGACATATATAAAATTCAGAAAATATTATACTTGCAACAGTGAGAATGACTGTTTGTACAACAAAGTAATAACAATCTGATTTTCTGTTTAAAACTGCATTAATACTTCTGAAGTAGCAGCACCCAACAATAGATGGATATTAGACAACCACGATTTTGCCTGAAATGCCCACGTTGCCTTCACAAATAAACTCCAGTATGCAGGAAATGGTCTTCAACACCTGTAAATACAACTACTAGGGATTGAGGATGAATCCTCTCACCGAAATAGCCCTTCTAGCTAGGGTCCAAAGTCTCCTCTGCACTGAAACCAGGTATCCCAAGAGAAATGAACACGCAGGCTCACCAAACTTTTTCCAGAGAAAATAACAAATGAACATAACTTTCATTTTAATCCTCAAGTCATCCTTATAACTCCTTTGAAACCCTAATCCTCCACTTTTTCCAACGCCACTTTATAAAATAATAATTAATATTTCACTTTAGTCATAAGCCACGACTTAAAGCACCTCAAAGTGAAATTATAATATAAAGTGCATAAAAAAAAAACATTCCAACGTAAAATTATAACGTTAATGCATATAAGGGTCCAAATATTCCCTTTACATCTCCCATGCCCCAGTTCCCAAGGGAATAAACAAGGAAAAAGGGCGGAATAGGCCAACTAGGCCTCCGAGCATTTGGAAAGGGACATTACATGAACTAAACGCTTTCTCCAAATAAACATCTATCAAAGATATTCATTTTTGAACTCTAAGACATGAATTTATATTTAACAAAGTATTTGTTGAAGTTTTATTGTCACACGTGAGGTTGTATTCTCATCAATGATCTGTCACGATTGATTTGATTTTGTATGGTATGTGTTTCTTGTTGAAGTTTAATGATTTATATATGGATAGAAGTATCCAATTTGGAGAAACAACTCTGTTTGTGAATATTTCAATTTTTACACGATCTATCGTATGCTGTTATGAAATACATTCATACTAATTCGCAGATTTTTCCATAAATGTTTACTTTGCCATATTATAATTAGCTGGTGATAGACTGTTGGTTTGGGAGGTTAATTGTTATAAAATATTATATGGAAACATCTAATTTTATTTAAATTGAACTATTTTATAAAGCCTTCAACATATTTAGCAGAATGTTTCATTGCCTTGGAAGTCCTTTCATTTTAAAGCTAAGAAACATTGTCATTGTATCGTACTGACAAATATTTGGACTTGCAATGCAATATGACCAGGGACAATCTGATCCAGCAGTCTTAATGGAATCCTTGCTTGAAGCTGAACCGGCTATTGTGCAATTGGTGGCTAAAGCATGGCAGGTTTGGACCGAAGTTGCAAACTATCCCTGTTAATAGGTTTAGAGAAACTTTGGAGAAATACATATATGAGTGACCAGATGGAATTCAGAGTCACTTTGTTTTGGTGTTAGATGACCTTTGACTGTCATCTTGTAAAAATCATGTTTGTTATTTTCTTTGTAACTTTTTTAATTTTACTTTTGAAGACCACAATCGAGGTTCGGTTTTTGAGCCACTTGTTTATCTAATATAAATCCTGATTTTGACTTGTGGAATTATAAATTGGCATTGTAGTATGATACTTGATTTGCTTTGAATATATGAAAAAGATAGATGAAATCAACATGATAAAACTTTAGATCACAAATGAAGTTTGTCTTCCTCATTACAAGACTACCAACCGTATTGTATGAGATAGGAAGCATTTCAAGTCACGAATAACCATACATATTTAAAGTAAATTCAGACAGAAACTTCCATGTGATTCGACCCCAATGTTCATTATTATCAAATATCTTAACTAATTTGAAACTTAATATTTTCAGTTGCATTTCAAGTCACAAATAACCATGTATATTTAAAGTAAAACCAAACAGAACCATCCATATGATTTGTCCTTAAGTTTATTCTCATCAAATATTTTAACTAATTTGAGTTTTTATATTTTCAATTGATTTGCAATGTTTTGTGTCTACTCGATAATATAAGGAAGATGTAATTCGCATATGGAGGTGAAGAAACCATGGATATATTTTATCATTCACGAGAACTTTATGAGGTATAATACATGGATAGATATACTTCTAGTGGAAAAGATCTTACTTTTAGCCTCTCAAGTTCCATTTTCAGGTTAATAAACTTATCCTAGCTATTAATATATTTGTTCTACAACCAGAGATTTCAGAATTAAATTTTTTTATTTGAGATCAGGTTGCATTTCAAACCAGCACACAAACTCCCACGCAAGAGAGAGAACAATAATGGGCATGCATCCCAATTCCAAGCATGGAGTGAAAATCAAATGATCAATTCAACATCCCGTCTAAAGAAATGTGACCTCCCTTTTATAGAACTAAGGGGTGCAATATCCAATAAAGACCGACCTTTCCTTTTTGGAGGGAAAACATAAACTCTCATTAAAATATTTAATACTAAGTCTATGTGCACTTTATTTATTTTTAATTAAATAAATATAAGTAACTAACCTATGTGCACATTAAACTAACTAAAAAGACTCCCACTTGTAGCGATAGGCATGCCAAGGGGTTATAATGCAAATGAAAAATAAATATTAATGTCTCGAAAAATGGGACATTATAGTCCTCCCCTCTCGGAAATTGCTTGCCCTCAAGCAATAGCAAGCTCATAGATCCATGCATCATGTCCCAAAGAGAAGATGTGGGGTGGTGCATCCAAAGCCTTGATCCGATACTGTCAAGTGGCAAAGAGTTGGAAAGAACAAATTCCTTTCCCTCATGTCAACCCAAAAAGATGGGTCATCAGCTCCATAACATGTGCTCCAAGAGATGGTTTTCTCAACATGGCATAGAGAGTCATCAATAGAATGAGCTTTGCTAAGCTCCAAGGCTACCCACTCAAAAATGCCCTCATGAAATGAATAAGACAACAATCTTCCATCACATGTCTTCAATCCTGCACATGAAGCAAACTCATTAGAAAAACAAGTGTTGAGAAACACTTTTCTTGTTTCTTCTTCATGTCTCCAAGGCATGGAGAGCTCCCAAATCTTCCTCATGTATGGGCTGTCCCCAAAATCTGTTATGTGGCTCCCAACACTGCTGTAATCATGCATTATTCCCTCAAAAATCAGAATTAGGATGGCTGGTTTCCACCCCCAAATAGTCACCCATGAGCCAAAATCAAGTACCAACAACCATGTCACCAAATGTATGTAAAAAATCTGAATTTTTGAGGTGATAGTGGAGCTGGACCTAATGGTATTATCCATAAAAATGAGAGGACAACAACTAACATAATTCAGAATTTTTTTCCCAACATGAATGATCATCAAGCTAGTGAACAAAAATGGCTCCCATGTAACCGAAATTTCATCCTCAACCATGACAAACTGAAAATTATCCAAAAACACAGCTGAAAATGAAGTATCTTGAGAAAATTTCATACCATGTCCCTTCAAACCTCTCATACTTTTCATTGAAGCCCAAAAGATGGTGGCCATGCAAGCAACATCAATCATACATTCCCAATACTTATCCTTGGTTGATTTTACCCTTGGAAGCATCTCAATCAAACACCCAAATGGAAAACATAACTGTAGCTCAAAATCTGAAAATGAACTTCTTACCATGCAAAGTATAGTCTATGTGATCCATCCTTCTTTCACATCTTCCAAAGAGATAGGAGTTAACATCATTTGACAAAGGAAATGAAATGATATTCCTATATCCAAACCAAACTTGCAAAACCCAAATCCTTTTATCCCCTTACCACATGAAGCAATATGTGCAAGATAACACCACAAATTTCCTCTTCTTCTATACTAAAAAAGAAAGGAAAGCTGAAATATAATGCATGCATTTATGAATATTATCATAGAGAAACCAAGGAACCTTGTACCTTACTTTGTGCCAATGACTTTCTCTTATGATAGGGGGCAAAACACATGAAATCATCATACCTTTGTGCCTTCTAATGATGAATTCTTCATACGGACCAACAAGCTTATTGTTATGGTTTCCATCATTGGGAAGAGTGATAATCACTCTTTCTCCTTTTCCATCATGCTCCATATGCACCCAAATGTTAAGAGCAAGAGTACCAACAAAAATGCAACCAATATACTCCATGTTGCACCTCATATCCATCTCCCTATCATGCTCAAAATCATACCCATCAAAACTCAACATATGAGGAGAAATAAAACAAGAAAGATCATACCTTGGGCTGCCCCCAACATCTACAAAACTCAGAATTTCTGAGTTTGGAACAACACTTAGTTCCTCATTACTTTCCTTGTCTAAAACCCCTTTTTCCTCCCCACAAGCATTCATACTTGGTGGATAATGACTTGGGACATCCATGAGACTCATGCTTGGGTGACAAACCTCATTCAATTTCCCATTAGGGCCTGCTGTTCGGAAAATTACAGCGAACTGCAAATTACCATAAACATTGCATGATGTCATTCCTTCATAAGCATACCTCTTCACAAACCCATCTTCATAGTCCTCTTGAAAACCTGCTCGTTTTGCACTCATGTTCAACTTGATGCAATTAGTAGCGCTAATAATTTATTAAACATCAAAAGATTATTACCATGCAATGAATGCTTCAAGGTTTCTTCTTTTTGCTACATAGAAGTAGACACAAATGATGTATTATATGAATGCATATACCCTTCTATGGTGAGGTCATTGACCATGCCTTCTCCTTGCCCTTCAAATGGCTTGTGGGGGGGGGTTGAACACATCCCCTCAAATATGATTTTTCCATCACATGTTCCCTTGCTAACATTTCTCCTTGATCATGCTTATGCTTGACACTAATATCCTCTCCATGCCCATCAACCAAATCTGATTTCTCCTTGCACCCATTCAAACCCATGCAATCATTAGATGCCAAAAATTTATCATCAAAAACAAAAGTGCTCATACCTTGGATGCATGTCTTTACTTTGCTTGCACATTCATTTATAACTCTTCTTGCTAGGAGTGAGCAAGACATGACTCCTTTTGTTCCAATCCTTTCACAAGTATGGATAGCAAAGGTTGTGGAGGTTCTTCATACTCATTCAACATTAGAGACATTATTGTTTGCATAGCATCCCTTACTTTATGTGAATGTTCTTCATGTATAACATCAAAGAAAACCTCAAACATGTGCAAAATGAGGTCATTCCAATCAAGATCTAACATTGGAATGCAAGACTTTACCTTAGCCATGTTCTTCAAGATTTTAACCCTCTTATCAAAGTGAGGGTTTGTGATGTCCCAAAGCTTTTGAAAGCTTCCAAGCATGAGATCATATACTTCCTCCATAGTAGTATCATCATATGGCAAACTTAGGGTTCTTTATCCGTGTGATCTCACTAATGCATGTGATGATGAAAAGTCTCACATCCGCCTCCTCATGTCTCAACAAACTAGATCTTAGCCAAGTGTGTTACCAAAGGAGCTACAACTGAAAACATAGAGCTATAACCAGATTGCTCTATCAAACATAAACAACTCACTATCTCTTCAAGAGTGTGGAGCAATACACTCTTCTCAAATGAAAGCTTTTTGAGCCGTTTCCCAAGCTTATAGAGCTTGGTTCTCAAACCTCCGTCACTGGCAATCTCCATAATCTGCAAAACAATACTTGCCGGAAAAGAAGAAAACTGCTCTGATTTACCTCAAACAACTTGCAATAATTTTGAAATATTTTTTCCAATCTGAATATGCCAAAACAATTTTTTTCTAAATCTGAAAATGGGAGACTTACTATAAATAGTAAGTTCGTCACTATCCCTAATCTGAATTTAGAAAAATTGCATATCTTGCTCAAAACACCCCGGAATTGCATGAAACTTTGGGGAATGATAGATAATATTATGGAGCAACTTTTCCAAAAGGAATTTTCTGAAAATAATTGAAATTTGATTTTTAAAACCCGAAATACTGCAAAAAAATATAGCAACTTCAAAAATCCGTATCTTTGGCTAGGAAGTCCAAAAGAGTTGAAATTTTGGATCTTGGGTCACAAAAATATGAAGAACAATATCCCAAAACTAGATTTTGCATAGCCAACACCAAACCCTAATTTTTGCCCAAAAATTGGTCGCCCAACACATTTAGGGCACCAATTCAACTCCAAAATTTATGAAATTAATTTCTCCTTATTCCTCCTTGTTTTTGCCACACAAACCCCCACAAGAGTAGAGGAAAGAAGCTCTAATACCACTGTAATATCCCCTTTTGGGATATTATCCAAATATGCAAATTAATTTATTGAATCGACTCTAGTTCGATTTCAAATAATCCATTGTTAGTTTCAATACAACCCAAATAGGGTTGGAGTGAGCCAAGGTGGCAGATTAGATGGGAGAACCAGTTAGGAAATTAATCACTTCAAATCTGAAATTAATTACAGTGGTAATTAATTAATAAATGCACTAGACTGCTGCAAACTTCAAAAATTAATAACTTGCTCAATACTTCGTCTTTTGTCGTGAAATAAAGTGCAGACTAATCTATAATTCAAGAGCTTTCCAAAGATATTAAAATCTGAATTTTTAGATCACCGAAAACCCTCCAAAACAACCCCCAAAATCTGCCTCCAAGTCGCTAGGGTTAGAATAAATGCTATAAATTAATTTCAGCTCATACAACCCTTCCAAAACACTCAAACAATCAACCCTTGATCTGAAATAATTGATTAGACACAACAAATAGATCTAGCATAAACAACCTCAAAACATGATAGATCAAACCCCAAACCAAGTCGATTTGCCTATAATAAATTGCAGCAATAATAATCAATCACAAAGTACCACAAACCCTTCACAAAAATGCAGATTTATGCTTCAAATAAATGCGCCAATACTAGACAAGTCGCCAAAGCTAGAAAGGGAATCACCAACAAGTAGATTTGCAAATCTCATGAAAATACTTCAATGAATATCAAACCAGCACAATAACTCCCACGCAGAGAGATAAAACATTAATGGGCATGCACCACAACTCCAAGCATGGAGTGAAAATCAAATGATTAATTCCACATGCCCTCTAAAGATATGCGACCTCCCTTTTATAGAACTAAGGGGTGCAATATCCAATAAAGACCGAGCTTTGCCTTTTGGAGGAAAACATAAATTCTTATTAAAATATTTAATACTAAGACTATGTGCACTTTATTTATTTTTTAATTAAATAAATAAAAGTAACAAACCTATGTGCACATTAAACTAACTAAAGAGACTCCCACTGTAGTAGCTAGGCATGCCAAGGGGTTACAATGTAAATGAAAAATAAATATTAATAATGTCTCGAAAAAGGGACATTACAGATTGGATCCGAGATATGCACTAATATTCTCATGGAGCTTAACGATCGCTTTGATCGTCTCTACACCAAAAACGATAATCTCTCGAAAGCCAAGATTTAGTGACATGGCCCAATGTGTTTATTTCTTTTGACAAATTGAAAATTTCTTCATCAACTAAAAAAAGGTGCATCGCGCATCGAGTCTTCGGGAAAGTGGATGATATGGGATTTATCAGATGTTGAACATAATCCACCAATTGATTCTTTTCAGCCTTGAGCTGAGAGTTCTGAGATTTATATTTCTCAAGCCTCTTTAGCACAATATCCATTGAATCTCGGGCCATTGCCATGTCACTTTCCAATGTGGACTTCCCAAGTCCAAGTCTGGAAACTTCATAATCAGCAGATGTCATGGCATCACGTTCCTTGTCAACTTGTGGGATGGCAAGATCCGCAAATCTGTTCCGTCATCATCCACCATTATCGGGAGAGCACTTTAGGCTTCTTGGGAATGACGTCATTCGAAAGTTTGAAAAGGGCATCGAAGTCAATGTCAATTGCCTTGACAACCCTCTTCCTTTTCTTGATCTCACAATCAACCCAAAAAGGAGTATCCTTCACCAATTCCGCATACAAAAGCTTGGAGTTCAAGCAACATTCACATTGTTCTCAACATCATTAGATTCTACAAGAATCCTTTCCACGACCTCAATCTCTGGAGAAATAACCTCGATATCAACCTCTTGAACATCAGGGAGACCTTGAGAAATCTCTTCGTGAATTGTAGGTTCAGAAGCGTTTGATATTTGGACTACTTGCACTTGAGTAGACTCTTGTGCAAGGCACGACTGAGGAGTGTTTGTTATGAGCTTTTTCGAACTATCAACAATGTGAGTAGAAGAATCTCTACTTGAAGTGGAAATTCTCGATACACGCTCTCTTCCTTCACTAGGGCTAGGATCCTTAGATATTTCACCTCGTGACCCTTCTTTGGTGAAGTGGATTTTGGCAACCACTCCTTTCTTACTTGATGTGTATGGGTAGATGACACAGAGGTTGACTGAGAAGAAGCTTTGGTCGGTTGGAGACCTCCTCGAGTTGGCAATTTTTGTAATCCTGAGGTATGATCTTGGATTGATGGTAACTTTACAAGTTCTCTTTCATACCAGGATATGCTTCTTTCGAGAATCGGTTGATTCTTGTTATCAAGAGAAAATTCATCTCTTTTGGTCCAATCAATTTGGGGCAACGGAGTAAAGGCAACGACATCATATGAGGGATCAATAACATCTTCATCATCATCCACCAATGAATCTGGAGGGTTTCTGATGCGAAAGGCCTTGATCTGAGCAAGGGTTAGGCGGGAAAACTCTCGCCTTCTCACTTCATGTTCATCTGAACAGGCAACCCAAAATCTTCCATGGTAGGGTTGTGTTGATACTTTGCTCCAAGAATCTTCTGCATATATCCGTTGATATCAAACTGGAATCTCTTCACATATGGATGAATAGTGATGAGGGCAAACTCTTTCTCCATGAGTTGTGCACTGAAGAGATTTGGACATTGGTATTCCCCAATTTGGATTGGGAAATGAATTCTCGAACGATGCTTTGTCACTTTGAGATTTGGAATAGTTGTCGTGCAAGCTCCATTAATGCCCACTTGT
This sequence comes from Taxus wallichiana var. yunnanensis, assembly GCA_018340775.1. Lineage (NCBI taxonomy): Eukaryota > Viridiplantae > Streptophyta > Pinopsida > Cupressales > Taxaceae > Taxus > Taxus wallichiana. Next base: position 867,980,287 of record CM031235.1, read on the forward strand.
CACTGACGTACTTAGGAAGCTTCCATGGAGTACCTGCAAAGCCGCTCACGCGAATATAGGAAAAGGACGAAAATTGAATAAACCATGTTCCCCATTGGGAAATGACATCCATGGCCTCTTTGGAGAATCTTTCCTCTGTATTTCGATTCAAGTTTCGAATCATGCGGAAGGTGAATGCATCGTTAACTCTCCGAAATGATGAGAGCTATTTTTGAAACTTAACTGCGGATAATAATGGAAGACATTATTTGATGGACCCATGACTCCTTTCGTTTTAGCCCCGAAAATAGCTTCCTTCTAGCCACTGCATAAGTCAGGTATGATGTCATGTAGAAACATCCAGTCATCTTCACTTTGATCAATTGTTTGTGAAGAGTATCACTGATGATGGTGGCCCAATCCACAAACTCTCTCTTGGCAAGGATGATACAAATAAACTGATACATCCATGGGTGGAAAATCCTAGCAGAGGGTAGACCGAAGACTTGGCTCAGGAGAGTGATCATGTCACCGATTTCCTCCACGAACTCAACGTGGTACAATTCCTTAGGAAGCCGGTCAACTCGAGGCCTCTTGGTCACTAACCAGTTGTTATTAACCATCTTGCTCCATCTAAGGGGTTCTTCATCCCAAAATCTTGTTGACTTTCGAGTGATGTCAACATTCTCAGGGAAGTCAGGTATGCTGAGCAATTCCTCAATGTGCTCTGGTGTGATTAAGAGGAAAGACTTGTGATTATCCTTATAAATCCCTCACCTCTCGGGATCATAATGCTCGACGCAGGCGATGACCACTTCGGACATTGCACCGAGACAGAAATGTTGTTGCTTGGGGTAGACTGCTATGGTAGAGCCTATCCGAGAATATGTTTTTGCTTTTAGCTTTCACCCGATCACAAAATTGTTGCATGTTAACGTGGCCAAGATTAGTGTCGATGATATTGTCATATGTAGATTTGATGGAAGTGGGAGAGATGATTCCTTGGAATTTGTACTTGAGCACGGACTTATTTGATTTCTCCACTGGCTTCCTCAATTTTCTTGTAGATTTATTGGATTTTTCGGCCATGATGAATTAAACAAAAAAATGACTTAGGCACGCAAAACAATGTAAACGGTGTTGGGTCTTAGTCTCTCGAACCACCATCAACACAAGAAAAATATGGCTCGTTTAATTATTATTATTATTATTTTAAAAATAATAATAATTGATCCTGAATTACAAATTTTTTAAAATGTCAATACAAACAAAAATATCGAGACTAAGCTCGAATTCCAGATCGGGCAACAATAATAATATTTATTTTTAATTAATTCTCCTGATTGTAATGGCTTTCGTGCAAGATCAATTTTAATATTTTTAATTCACTATTTCTTCGCCTCGCCTGATTCAAGTTGCTTTGGCGTGGAAATTACTCTGATCTTCTGACAAATACTTTGAACTTGCAATTTTCTTGCGCTAGTGTTTGAACGCGTGATATTATTTAATAGCCCGAATTGCCTGGAGAGCTCTCTGCGTGAATACTTGAAACTTCTTTATTTTTGCATGAATTCACTCTTATGCTGTATTCTTTCTCCGGATGCGTTGGAAATGATTTATTTTTATTACCTTCTGGCAAATGCAGGTGAAGCTGTTTGGTTGAGCTTGGCGTTTTATTCTCTCTCTCTTCCCAACGTTAGACTGTAATTTTATTGCTGCATTGAATTTTGTATCCTTTTGGTGTGGAAAATGCTTCTTTCTTGCTTGCGTGGAGATATTCTTTGCACTGGTTTCCTTTTTTCTTCTCGGCAAATGCGTGGGAAGCTATTTCTCTTCAAAACCTATGTGAGCTGTTTTATTTACCAATGCTTATACAATTGCGTGGAGTTTTTTTCTTAATTCTCTATGAAGAATGCGTTTTGGCTGTTTTGCTCTCCACCAATGCGTGGATCTGTATTTCTTGTGTGAGCAAACTTTATTGGATTGCATGAGCTTGTTTTATTTAAACAATGCGTGGTATTTCCCTTTGGCTCTTAAAACTCATGTGACAACTGCCCAAGTAAATGCGTTTAACCTGCTTCAACTGCCTATGCGTTAAATTTCACCTCCTCACGCATGGACATGCTATCTTGGCTGTGTGGATTTTAATCTTTTTGCCTTGCCTTCAATTTGATCAATGCGTGGTGGATCCCTCTGCTAAAACCTGCGTTGAAAATTCTCCTTGTCTCTTTTGCATGTGTGGACTGTGTGTTCTTTGCTAGGCGTTGAACTTCTTTTGTAAAACTTGTGTTGAAATTGATGTTTGCTTTGGTAAATGTGTGAAATTTGCAAAAAGAAATGTGTGTGACTGTTTTGGATTTTTTCCTCACCTACGTGGAAACTCCTTTTCTTGTCTTCTTCCCTCTGCAATGCGTGTATCTCCTGGTGCTTGCGTGGAAATTTCTTTGTTGCGTGCGTGATGGATTGTCCAGGTAAATGCGTGTGGGCTGTGTCGATTCTTGGACAATGTTAAAAAAATTCTTTGCAAATGCATGGTTTCCAGCTACAACTTGGCTTGTTGGTCTTCCAATGTGTAGAAATGCCTTTAACTAGTGCGTTGAACAACTGCATGCATGGGAATTATTTCTCTTTGGCAACTTCTGTGTGCTTGGAAAAATTCTTCTTGGAGTGAGTGGAGAATCAATCGTCTGTGAAGAATGTGTTATGAAATCTTGCAAACAAAATATTTCTCGAAAATGCTTCTACAAGGGAAATAAGAAGAAATTGGAAATAAAATATCTTCGAAGCTTCTTCGCATGACTTTTTCCAACAGTCTTTCACAGAGAAATGGTTATGGGAATTAAAGAAACTTCCTCGTAACCGCTTCTTTCTTCCCATTGAAATAACCAACTTCCCTTTCTTCGGTAGTGGGCATTAATTGCTAGGGAAAGATGGGAAAAAACTTAATCGTTCACCCATGGCAAAGGCAAAGCAGGCTGACAATTCCCATCTTATTTCCCCATGTGGGAGATTGGGAGATTTTTTGCTAGTTTGCCAACCGGTTGGGTTGGCAATCAGCAGAAGAAATCCCACAAGTGGGGAAAAAAGAAGAATTTGCCGGAAAGGGGAAATCCGGGTGCGGAAAGCCAATTTGGCATCCCCGAGCAATTGGAGGTGGAAACTATATTTCCCACGAAAGTGGCAAAACTAACTTGTCGATTGATTTTTAATAAATATTAAATTAATATTTAATTAAAAACCCTAAAAATTAATTTTATTAAATGAAGAAGGTAATAAATTAATTAAATATTAATCAATAAATTATTTACGCGGTTTGTGACTTGGTGGGAGTTCTCACCGAAATGAACAAAACGAAGACCGGAATGATCACAAGAACAATACGATGCAGGCAAGGGCGATAAAACACGCAAAAGAATACTTTTGATTTTTTAAAAAATTTCATGCTTATTAATTTAGCGAAGTCAAAATTAGTGGATAACACTAACCAAGAGGGAATTCTTGTACTGTTTTTGTGATGTACAAAACATTTCAAATTTACTTGCTCTAATCACTTTAAATTTTCATGAGAACTTCACCTTTTCCTTTCACTTCAGAAATGAAGTTTTCTCCAAGAGCTTTTTCCTAATTAATACAAGTAGTGAGCTTGAAAAATTTCTCCCTACCTGTCATATGCTTCATTGCTCGTAAATCCAAAAACCAGATTGATTGGGAGCCTACTGAATTTCGTTTCCAAGCATGAAAAGTTTTTTTCTATTGTGAGTTTCATTACTTTATGCAGAATTCTTCAGTGATATATGTCACATCTTCTGCCACTCGGTAATGTGTGCCTACCCACAGCTAGGGTGGTACTGTGGTAGGAGCAGGTGGAGGGGCACGCTACCAGTTTATTCTCTGCTACGATGTGTTCCTTAACCTTGGATGCTATATGATGTTCTATGAGGAGTACCAGGATTCCTCACAGGAGTTTTCAGTTGGGCCAAATTAGCTCTCGCAATGTTGTGATAGAAAATTACTAGGCTTGCATTGGCGATTTTGTTGTGGTCGACAATGATGCTTTTGGTTATTCTTGCCCAAGCTGCCCTCCAGACATATGACAACATTGGTTTTTCATCTTTGGTGACACATTTTGATGTTCTTCAGCTCCATGCTTCATTGCTTTGTTTGGGTGGTTCTTCCTTAACTGTAGTTTAGATGTTGTGGTTCAAGGGTTTTAACCATTTTCGGTATATCCTCTCTTTCTTTTTTTTCATCCCTTTCACTTTTGTAGTTTGTTCTTTCATATCCTAGGTTCTTCTTAACCTAGTCATTCTCTATTGTAATTGGTTATAGGTTCGAGTCCCATTGACCTACTTCGCTTATTTGTGGACATTAATATAATTTATTTCTCTCTGCTCTATTTCTTCTGGTATGTTTACCTTTTCTTCTTTTGTCATTCTGCTTCATATCTTGGTTTGAAATATACTCTTTTTCAACATGGTTATTTTTACCACAATAGTGACAATGTTTATTAGATAATCTACTGGAATGAGAATTACCGCTGCCTTTTTGTGAGTAAGTTTTCCCGTTTCCTCAATCGCTAATGTGGATATGTCCTCCATTTTTCTGCAAATTCCCTTTTTGCTGTATCTTGATCTTCACGTTTTAACTGTTCTTCATGTCGAAGTAGCCCTATAACTTCTGCAAGAAATGATGCTTTGGTTGAAAATGAAATATGTAAATATGTGACAAAGCTATTTTTTTTTAGGCAAATGTTTCAACACAATTGTGAACAGTTCCATGTCATTAAATTTAGTTGCAACTGTCTATGACGTGCTTCTCGACTCCATGTTCTTTTGAACATGTTTTGTGACTGTATTGCTGTTGGGCATCTTCAATTTGGTGAACATGGTTCACATCAACAGAAGACACAATTCATTGGAGGATTCATACAGTGACTTGAGTTTTCTCCAAATTTGAATGGCCTTTTCAATGCATTTTTGGAAGAGTACTGTCATTAACTGTAAAAGTGAGGAGAATAATTGCATCGTTATTCTTTTTGTAAGTGTTTAAAAGTAGTTCAGGCTTGACAGTTGAACTTTTGATTGTCCTAGATATCTTTGTTGGACAAGTACTTCAATAACTGTTTTTTTAAAAGAAAAACTTCCAACCATAGATTAATCAGAAATATTCAATTACATATCTGACCATGCCACGCATGGAAGCTATTAGCCATATCAGTAGCCTTATAAATAACACTATCAATATTCACATTCATTATACAGAATCTAAATTGAGAATTGTCCTAATATCTTCTTGAATCTTAGTAGACCACCATAAGGGAGGTGATCCATAGCAAAGGATATCTTTGTTGTCAAGGGCCCAATTCGCTAATCCATCAGCCACCTTGTTCTGTTTCCGGGAATATGTTTGAATTGAATTTGTTGGAAGTTTTGCTGCAACTTTTTTATTTGATCAATTTCCTTTGCAAGCCGCCAATTAGGAGGGCACCCATTATGAGATGCACTTAGTAAATTCATCATGATTCTTGAGTCAGATTGAACCTTTATCTTTTGCCACCCTATTTTGATAGCTTCTTGCATTCCTCTTCAAATGGCTCTAATTTCAGCCAAATTATTCGTAGAAGTACCCAAATTTTCCGCAAAGATGAAACATACCTCTCCTTGTTCAGTACACCCAACCCCTCCCATAGTTGTTCTCCCGGGATTACCCCTTGAAGCACCATCTGTATTGAGGATACCATGATAATCTTCCGTATCCCGTGCTGAAACTATATTTTCTGTTGTGCTCTTAGCATGAAAGCAAGGCATAGTGGCCTCCTTAGGATCTAAATAGAGTTGTTTGTATATATGGTCCCATTGTGGAGTTGGCTGAGCTGGAAGTGAGACCTTATGTTTAAGGCTTTCCGTCAAGTTGGATTTGATTCTTTCCCAGACATATATAGCTTCTTTGCTGGTTTGACGGAATATTCTATAATTTCTTTCTTTCCATGTGTTCCATAATAGAAGGGAAATGCCACTCCACATAGCTGGGATCAAATTTTGTCCTTTAGGAATGGCTTCCTTCCATGTGCCTATAATATGTGCTAGGGATTCACAATTGTTCCATTGGAGCTTAAACAACGAAGCCAGATGTTGCCATAAAGGAGAAACCCATGGGCAAAGAAAAAGAGATGATCCATTGTTTCCTCATCTTGTGTACAATTCTCACATCTAAACGGGCCTCTAAGTCCACTCTTTGTAATGTCCCCTCCTTGGGACATTGTTGAAATTGAAGACTTGAAGATGTCTTCTCATGGGTTGAGGATTGAGCTTGAAGATGGTCCTAAGATGTCTATTGTCTATTTTGTAACCCCTTGGCATGCTTTGCACTATAAGGAGGGTTCTCTAAGTTAGTTAAATGTGCACATAAGATAGTTACTTATTATTATTTAATTAAAAATAATAAAGTGCACATACTCTTAGTATATTAGAAACTTTATTATAATAAGAGTTTATGTTTTCCCTCCAAAAGGAAAAGGTTGGTCTTTTTGAATATTGCACCCCTTAACTCTATAAAAGGAGGTCGCATTTCCTTTAGTGGGTTATGTTGATTGAACTTTTGAAATTACTCCATGCTTGGAGAAATGGGATGTATGCCCTAGCTTTGAAGCCTTTCGCAATCGTTGTTGAATGAATCTATGCATTGTTGCTCCATTCTAATTATTGGCGACTTGGTTTAGAGCATTGTTCCATTTATTTTAGAATAAATCTGCATTGTATGTGAGGGGTTTGAAGTACTTTTGTGACTGTTATTGCTGCTGCAATTTATTTAGCCAAAGCGACTGGGATTGGGGTTTATTTTATCATGTTTTGGTGTCATGTGCTAGATTTGCAATCAGATATGTATTAGCATTATTATCCAAGTTTGGGGCATTTATTTGAAGTATTTTGAGGCTAAAGAAGGGCTGATAATAATTTATATAATTTTATCTAACCCTAGTGACTTGAAATTAGTTTTTGGGGCTGTTTTGGCGTGGTTTTATTGATCATAAATTCAGATTCTTAATGCAGTGGAAAAACCTAAATTTCTAGTTTATTTTGCATCTTGTTTCATGGAAAACACTTGAGTATTGAATGAGTTATGAATTTTAGAAGATTTCAATTGTCTGCAAGCTATCGTTGATATTAATTAACATTTATTTGAGATATGCAGTTTGGGATCAATTTAATATTGAATTTGGTTGTAGAAATTAGGAGGAATAAGGAGAAAGTAATTTTATAATTTTTGGAGTTGATTTGATGCCCTAAATGTCGTTGGGCGACCTACGTTTTAGGGAAAAATTAGGGTTTCGTGTTGGCTGTACGAAATCTGATTTTTGCATATTATTCTTTATATTTTTGTGGCCCAAAATCCAAAGTTTGAAGGTTTTGGCTTAGACGGTTAAACGAGAAATAACTTTGGAAGATTGCAGTAGTTGGGGTGTGATTATTAATTATTTTTCAGTGTTAAAAATCTGATTTGAGTGTGTTTAAATTCCAATTGTTTTCTTCCAATCTACCCCACCACCTTAGCTAGTTCCAACCCCATTTGGGTATGAAATAGCTGACATTGGGATATTTTAGGTTGAAGCAAAAGGGTTTATTCATTCTTTGCTTGATCTTGACAAGTACTCCATTTTCTAACTTGTCCTAAGAAGGGGACATTACACTTTTTTGAGTCTATCACTTGTTAAAAGCCTTTTTTGAGTGAGGGGCCAAAGGAAAAAACTTACCTTGGGCCATATCACTTGCGTGCCAAATATGCTTGAACAATGTTTGATCGGATGCGGCCATGGCGGCCGTGTGCTTTTATTAAAAAGGTATACCCGGAAGACACCTCATATTTCCCTGAAGGGCTACATCCACAACCTATTTTGTCAGGCTTAGAGGAGAAAAGAAGAGGTTGGTCTCTCAGAATTTGGTTTAACAAATTATGATGTTCGTGGGCAATCCCTGTGGGCCATTCACTGATAGGGATCCAACGATTGTCAACTCCCCAAGGCTGTATATTTGGTTGAATATACCGTACTATCTTAATCCATCCCTGGGCTTGCATGCGCTCCATTATTGGTTGAAGTTGAGGAAAGAGTGTTATAATTGGGGGTTTACCATCCCATGAATCCATCCAAAAGTTTGTTAATTGGCCATTGTGAACAATCCAGAAAAGTTGCTTTTTAATTAAAGTTTCCCACTTTTGATAAACATTAATGTTGAAGAGCCTTTATTTGGTAGGGCTGTTCTAATAATCTTCTCTGGGCAGCTATTTTCCGCATATTTACCGCGAAAATTAATAGCCCAAAGATCATTAGGATAAACAATAAGTCTCCAATAGAGTTTAGCCGCTAAGGCTATATTCTGGTGACTGGAAGACCTAAAGCCCAATCCCCCTTCTTTTTTTGGTTTACAAAGAGTTGCCCATTTTACCAATGTCCACTTTTTCTTTTCCTGTGTCCCACTCCATAGAAACCTTTGACAAAGAGAATCCATCTTTTTTAATATTATACCAGGGATATTCACCACCGAAGCCACATAAATTGGCATCGCTTGGAGAACTGATTTGATGAGAGTCATCCTTCCTCCTATCGACAACCACTTATTTGTCCATTTCTGCAATTTTGTTCTACTCTATCAACTAGCCATTGCCAATCCCTCATCTTTCTAGGGGATAAAGGAACACCCAAATATTTCAAAGGGAATGTTCCTTTTTGGAATTGGAGTATATTCAAGATTTGATCTTCTTGTCTTTCAGAGCAATAGAAAAAGAAAATATTGGATTTACCATTGTTTATAAGCTGACTTGTAGTAGAAGAAAAAGTTTGGATGATCTTATGAATTTGTTTAACTTCTCGTCACATTAGCGTTGCCCATCATAGAGGAATCATCTACAAACTGCAAATATGATAGTGGTTTTACAGTTTTAGCCAATTGTACTCCATTAATTCTTTTTCTCCTGACATGCTTTTTTACTCATTCTGCCCAAACATTCAGCTAAGATAATAAAAAGAAAAGGGGATAGCGGGTCTCCTTGCCTTATACCCCTTGATGCACCAAAGTATGCCGATGGAGAGCCATTTATTAAAACTGCAAAAGATGCAGTAGAAAAGTATGATCTCGACCCAGTGGATCCAGCCAAGGGAAAAGCCAAATCGTTCCAAGACTTTACATAGAAAGTTCCAGTCCACCCTGTCATATGCCTTAGATAAATCTAATTTGATGAACATGGCCGGCCTTTTTGGATTTCCATTGAATGTAAAATTTCCTGAGCAAGTACTATTTCATCATGGATATGTCGTCCTGGAACAAATCCCCCTTGTTCAGGGGATATTATTTTTGACAGAAAAGGCTTCAATCTTTCAGCTATAACTTTTGTTATTATCTTATACACCACATTACAGAGAGCTATAGGCGGAATCCAAAAATATCTTCAACCTCTCTTGCTTTAGGTATGAGGGCTATGAAAGTCTTATTCAACTCTTTAAGCATGGTCTTTGCTGTCCTTGCTTCCTCCACCACCTGTAATAGATCTGATTTAATAATTTCCCAAAAACTTGAAAGAATTCTATGGGAAACCCATCTGGGCCCGGGTTTTGCCTTTCTGCATAGTAAACACTATCTTTTTAAGTTCTTCCTCCGTGACTGGTTGGATCATCTTGTCATTATCCTCTTGGGTGATATGTGTAGGAATCAGATCTAACAACTGTTCTTGAGCATTTCTATCCAACGGCTGTTCCATAAATAGATGTTGATTGTGGTTTTGAGCTCTCCTAGCTAATAAGGATTTATGGAAGAAGGCTGAGTTTTTGTCTCCTTCAGCCATTGAATTCTAGATTTCTGTTTACACATGATTTCTTCTCTTATTTCCCATTCATTGAGGTCTGCCTTCAAGCTGCATTCCTTCTTAAAGAGATCCATAGAAATGCCTGAATTGCGATGAACATCATTAATTTTTTCTCTCTCCTAGGATCCTAGCTTTTCTTTTGCTATATCCCCAAATCCAGTCCAATTCCAATTCTGAAGTTGGAATTTTAGGTATTTCAGCCTTTGGACAAACATAAACATATGTGTTCCATGCCTAGGCCTCCCTTCCATCCACCACTTACGGACCAGATCTTGAATATCAGCGTGACGAAGCCACATCAGCTGAAATCTGAAAGGTGCTTTGATATGGAGAGTTTTGCCTATTTCCAAGCATACAGGCCAATGATCAGATCCACTGTTATTAAGAATCCGTGCTTTAGGAGCACATCCTCTTAACCAACATTCTTCAGAAATAATGAATCGATCCAATCTTTCTAGTATACATTCCTGTCCTTGTCTTCTGTTGGACCATGTCATTATCCCATTGTCCGTAGGAACATCCACTAGATTATGATTCTGTATGAACTGTTGCAACTCTGTTGAACTAGCATCTAAATGATTATTTCCTCCCTGCTTCTGATAGATTGAGTATAGTATTAAAATCTCCTCCCATTATAAGTGGAACTTGTGGAAAAGAGCGAATGATGTATTCCATTCCTTTCCTCTGTTGCCTTTTATCTTCCACAGAAATTGGGGCATATATATTACACATTAGGAACTGTTGGTCTTCCATCTTATCATACACATGTAAACAAATAATTCCTTTTATAGCACATGAATTAAGAACATAAATTACCCTAGGATCCCATAGAGTAATTTGGCCTCCCGAGGCTCCAATTGAACTAATAGAAATATGTTGAGCTTTAGGCCACATATTATTTGCAAGAATAGACACTAGTTCCATAGAGGCTTTTGTTTCCTGAATACTTACCATTGCTGGCTTGTTTATTACAATCATCCTTTTAATCTCTTGAAACTTTGAAGGGGATCCCTTCAAACCTCTTATATTCTAGGTGATGATCTTCATTGGGTTGGGTGTTGAAGGTATTGGGACAAGTCCCTAGTTGCTCCAGAATTACTCAACTTTTGTCCTTCCTGCTGAATTTTAGTTTGATTGGGTTTCCTTCCCACTTTGATATTAGTGTCCAGTTTGAATTTCTTGCTTTTTTCCTGTTCCATTCGAATAATAGATCTTCATGATGTGACTAGGGTTATCCTTGATTATTAATGCTTTGCCCAGGTCTTCCGTTTCCTTTGAAGTCTGATTTTGTTCCTATACTGTAGCTCTTGATTCCATTTTGATCTGCCTTGTTGTGAGGTTGACCCTGAAAAACAACAAGCTGATTTTGAGTATCCATCTGTTGCTTGTTTAGCACCTCTATGGGCTTATCCAATTGTGTTTCTGGAACTTGTGATCCCATGAGGTCTTCTAATTGTTTTTCTTCATTTTCCTCCTGAAGACTAGCATATCTATTGGAATGGCTAATTTCCGGCTGTTCCGAAAGATCCCTAATGGATCCTTGGAGCAAATATAAATTTTCCCACTCAACACAATAGCAAAATACAATGGCAAAATATAAACTTCGAAAGCTAGGGCAAATGGGATTGATTTCAGCCAAATTGACTAGGGTTTTATATGCAAACACACCCAAAATCAGCATGCAATAATTATTTTTACTCCCAAACCCTTGGAACAACCTTGGAGAATTTATGGCAAAAATCAGATTTTACAACAGCTGGAAAATAATTTAAATCTGAAACCCTAATTGCTGCAATCTTCAAGATAGCATAACTTTCTCTACACAACTCCGATCTAGGCAAATGACATATGCCCGAACTTGGAAAAATACAAGGAACAAGATGATGTAAACCAAATTATAACAACTACCAAACATGCAGATCTTGACCCTCCTATTTCGGCCCACACATTTAGGGCATCAAATGAGCTCCCACAATTATTTTCTCTATCCCAGATGCTTGCCTATATTTTTAGGAACTCATTCATATAAGAATCAGAGTTTTTGGGTGCCAAATCAACTCAAAAATCAGATTTGAAATCTGATTATAAAACTAGTAAAAACCCTCTTAAAAAATTCTCTAAAAATTATGAAAATGCTATGATTTCATTCATTAAATTTAGTAGATATTAGACAATATTTTGCAGATACCTCAAAGTTAAGGCCAAATCAATCCCAAAACAAGTCGATCCAATAGAAGATGAACTGCTGTAATTTTTATTCACCAAAAGCCTTCAAAACACTGCTGGAAATGCTCAAAAATCTGATTACAACCAATGGAATTTTCTGAGTGAAAATCCCTCTCAACTCTTGGGGTTTTCGTCCACAAGAGATTAAATTCCTAAGGGTTTTCGTCCTTGGAATTTATTTGCACAAGCTCAGAGCTCACATGCAAGAGAAAATATCATATCAAAAATTTGGAATGCCTCTACATAGGTCGACCTCTTCTTTATATAGGAAAAAGGACCCAAAGTGACCTTTGGACTTCCAATGAAAGCGAAAGTGACCTTTGGACTTCCAAAACACATTTTCCCTTAGGAAGTACAATTTAATTAAGTGCTTTTATTTTATTGCACTTTCCTAAGTTCTAATTTAAAGTTAAGTCTATTAATTTATTATATGTGCTTTTTATAATGTTATATTTTAATTTTAACACAATATAATAAAGTTGATAAATTTAAGTCACCTATCGGAATGCCTCTACATAGGTCGACCTCTTCTTTATATAGGAAAAAGGACCCAAAGTGACCTATGGACTTCAAATGAAAGCGAAAGTGACCTTTGGACTTCAAAACACATTATCCCTTAGGAAGTACAATTTAATTAAGTGTTTTTATTTTATTGCACTTTCCTAAGTTCTAATATAAAGTTAAGTCTATTAATTCATCATATGTGCTTTTATAATGTTATATTTTAATTTTAGCACAATATAATAAAGTTGATAAATGTAAGTCACCTATACGGAATGCCTCTACATAGGTCGACCTCTTCTTTATATAGGAAAAAGGACCCAAAGTGACCTATGGACTTCAAATGAAAGCGAAAGTGACCTTTGGACTTCAAAACACATTATCCCTTAGGAAGTACAATTTAATTAAGTGTTTTTATTTTATTGCACTTTCCTAAGTTCTAATATAGAGTTAAGTCTATTAATTCATTATATGTGCTTTTATAATGTTATATTTTAATTTTAGCTCAATATAATAAAGTTGATAAATTTAAGTCACCCTTGAGCTCACCCTTCGATCATTGGGTAGACAAAATAGGCCAAAGGTCTTCAATAAAAGTTACTCGGAAAGGAGGGATATTACATGTTCCTTCCCATATTTTTTTGTGACCTGTTTCTTTTTTGGGATGACAAATTCCTCTTTATTTGTTCTAGCCTCCTTCGATTCTAGCATTTTAGCTGGACAATCTCTCACAAGATGGCCATATTCGTGACATAGACGACAACGAAAGGGAATGTTCTCATAATCCAGCGTTTGTTCCCATTCCTCTTTGTCAATCACTAATGAAATTTTAGTGGGTAATGGATTAGTTAGATCCATGAGCCATAATTACTAGGTTGGAAATCCGATTAAATTCGGAAGGGCAAAAAAATCCGAAAATTCGGAGTTCTTGAAAAATCCGAAAAAATACGGAAAAATCCGGTTCGGAATATATATACTTGTATTATTATAAATTTATATTATTGTATACTTATATCATTATATATAGACAAATCATACAAAAAGCATCCATCTACCATAATCATCATCATCATAATGATTCTTTCAAAAGATGCAAGAAGTTGCTTGGTCCAAAAAGGTACAAAAATGGATTTTATGAAAATAAAAAAATATTGCCATCAATGCGTAGAGCTCGAGAAAATATTGTCATCTTCTATTGGATCGACTTGTTTTGGGATTGATTTGGCAATATTTTCATCAACCAACCCTGCAGCTCTACAATTTTTGCATTGTCTATTACAACTTGGACAACATTTTGAGGCCCCACCGCCTCAATAGATTCTATGAGGATGTTGGCAATGAATTGGGCATCCTTCACCTGCCCCTCACAATCAATAGCCCTCAGAAACATTGCCCCTTTAGGACACACTGCAACCACATTGATCAATGGCCTATTTGTTGTATCTTTCCATCTGTCAAAAACGATGGACACCTCTGTTTCGAGCCATTGATTCTTGATGGGCAACAATGTCTCTTCAACTTTTTTTCTTTCTTTTGACAATAAGGTGGTGCGCACCTTTTCATACCCTGGGCTAATGTACCCTTTAGGGGCTTCATTAATACATCTCACCATATCTTGCCGTATGGTGATCTAACAACATTAAATGGGACACCACATGCATAAATAAAGCGCCCAATACCTTGGTCAGCTATGTCCCTGCTTTCATTCTGGAATGCCCTTTCCAATGGGCCTACATCTTTTGTTCTTTTTGCGAGAAAGAGGTGAATCCTCTTCCTCCTGCAATAGGTGTAGACAAAAATGGGTGATCTAGGCCACATCATCAATGAAGGAGAAACAGGTGGCTTGCTAATGGTATGTGATCTTCCTTTTCTTGCCATAGGATGATTGGATTTTAATGCCATTGTTGCATCTGCTTCCTCTTGCTCTTTGATGTATGCAAGGGTCTTTGCACGTGGCAACCCCTTTCCATCCAACCCTCCACATGTTCTGATTCCGTGGCCAATAGCCCCACACAAATGGGCTTTCACCCGACTGTAGGAGCTCTTAAATTGCATATTACATTGTGAGCAAACCCAAACAAAACCCCCTCCACCTGGTAATTGTTCTAGTTGTTTGACATAGCTCCAAAGGGGGGAGGATGGATCACTTTTGTTAAGGAGACCTTTACTACTTTGACCCACAGAACTAGAACTCGCAGCCATTTTAAGTTTTTAACTGCACAATGCATTTAAAAAAATGAAAACAAATTTAGTCTTGAGAAAATGTTGGAAGTTTAAAATTTAAATTTAAATGAAATCAAATGTAGAAAAATGAAGCTTAAAAGTTAAAACAATAACAAAAAACAAACCAAAAAAACAACTAAAAAATAATAAAATATTAAATACAACTAACAAACTAAAACACTCTAAAAAAATTACAAAATACTTACCTCAATACACCCAACACCAATAATGCAAGCTCCTTGAACTCCTTGTCACTTGTTGCAAGCTCCTTCAACTATATGGCACTTGAAATCAACCCTAAGCAATTGAAAATAGTGGAAAAATTGAAGGTGAGAGTCATATATGCAAATAAGAGGCAAGAATGCAAATGTGAGGTAAATGACTTGTTGTTGTTATAGAGTTTGGGCGCACAAATTAGGGTTGAAAAGAATATTTTAATGTTTATAAAGTCGGTTTGACATTTTTTTGACCAAAAAACAAAAAAAAATTTAAAAAACGCATCAAAAAGCGATAGGTTCGGGCGAAGGGCGGGTAGGGTTCTCCCTGCAGGCCCCGGGTACGTCCACACGCGTACCCGGCCGCATCTCTCCCGGCCTCGTAGGGAGAACCCCGCTTGTACCCGCGCCGAACCGGACTCGGACCCGGACCGTGCATCCGCGCGCCGAACCGGACCGAACTTGCAGCCCTTAGGGGCCGTACCGGCTACCTAGATTTCCGTGCATTTTCCATGACACACGAAACCTGGAAGGTTATCACTGCACCTAGGGCTTATACTTTATTCCCAACCGATAGGATAGTAGACACACAGAGAGGCTCTCAAAATCAGAAGGGAGATTAACAACAAATAGTAGAAAGGTCGAAACCCTTTCCCGACCCTTGAGGATCGAGATAAGGGACGAAAGAACAAATCGCAAAAAATATATGGCCCAACAGTGACGTATGGCCCAGATCGTGGCTCTGTTGAGTGGCGCTAATTCAGAAATGGTCGATCTTTGCATGGACAAAGGGCTTGAAGGTTTCTCTAAATTAAAATTTGGAATTTGATAGTCTTATCGTTTCATTATTTGTGTTTTGCAAACCTTGGTATCATACTTCAATAGCTGTTTCAAAGCTGAATAATTCTTGCTGTTATGTTTGTGTCATTCTGGGATTATACAACTGTGACGATCAGACATTTTTTTACATCGTTTGGGAAAAAGTTGGTCCCCTTGACCAGATTCCAATGAACTTCTGTATCCCTTGAGGCTCACAAAATTGAAAAGAAGAATGCAGAAAATGAGGTTCCCAAGACATCCAATGGATAATAAACACCTTATGACTCCAAAAAGGAAAAAAAGATGAAGCAACTCAGTTTCAGAAAAGTAGTTCCCCCAGAACAGATTTCAACCAACAATAATCCGCCTTTTAACTCTTACAAAAGAGTAAAGAAAAAACTTTATCACTCCAAGAACCGAGCTCCTAAATCCTATCATCAGTAAATCTTCTTATAATTTCAATCACTCATATAATAATATTGTAATTCGCATCAGCATCAGAGTGTATTTTGATCCCCGGTCTTTTGTTGTCTAACGTGTGCATTAATAGGGCATGTTTGTTGTAAGATGATGCTATTGCATGGCAGAAAATCCTATGCAGTCCACAAATTGAAAGATACACTGCAACAATATAAAAGTGTGTATTTTTGTGTGAAAGATAGCTATGTTACAAATTTTATCTTGAGAGAGAATATAGCAAAAAAATATGCTTAGTTTTCTAATTGATATGAAATATGCTTGGTACTACATGTAAAGCAAACAAGTTAAGTTATTTTTATTTGAAACAGACACTACCTACTTATTAGTTTATTAAATATCAACTTTCATACTTCAACTAATGACACGATCCCTAATAATACTTTTCTTTCTATTGAGACTTAAATATTTACAAATAAAAATTACAGTAATTTCTTTTCAAAGAGAAATAATATATTGCTCAAAGCCTAACATATGATTGTTTAGCGACTTGAATCTATACCATAGTATTGTTTTTCTTATGTTAATGTAGGTTGTAAAATGAAATTCTGTTGTGCCCATTTTCTATGCATCTGT
Source organism: Taxus wallichiana var. yunnanensis (assembly GCA_018340775.1). Lineage (NCBI taxonomy): Eukaryota > Viridiplantae > Streptophyta > Pinopsida > Cupressales > Taxaceae > Taxus > Taxus wallichiana. The sequence continues at coordinate 867,997,158 of CM031235.1, forward strand.
CTTCCTCCATCTCTATAGATTTAGACATTATTATCAACTAAGTGGATTAGTTTACACATCTTTGAAAATCTGTTTATTCTAGTATTTGTACTATTATTCCATTTATTTGCTTCATTAAAACTGTTTCTGCTTAACTTGGTTTTGTTTGCACTTTGACAGGATCATCGAATTTCAAACTATGATTACCTGATGTACTTGAATCTTGCAGCAGGACGCAGTTTTTGTGACCTCACTCAGTGGCCTGTGATGCCTTGGATTCTGAGAGATTACAAAAGCAGGATGCTTGATTTAGGCGATGCTGAAATTTTTCGTGATCTGTCAAAGGTCTGTTTCCTCTTTGTTATAAATTTGTAGGCATGAGCAAAAGAATTAGAGTTGGAAATCACTTTGTTAAGAAACAAGCTTTTAGATTGCATTTTTTTCTGAAAGTTTTGTATTACATTCTGCGATCCATCATCGGTTTGTTGCTAACTATTATTATTCATATTGACATATAATGATATTTTGGAACATTTTACAGGTAAGATCCTAATATGGTATAAAATCCAGTAATTAAATATATTAAAATAATAAACTAAACTGGATGATTGTTTTTTTCAGAGCTATCTTTATTAACGCTATCTACTGCGAGAGAACTATCTAGTTGTTAGTGACGGGCACTAGAAGAAAGTCTATCTACAAGAGTCCTCCTCCATCATCACCATCTTTAGTTATCCACATGTATATAGCACTTTATGACAAAATACCACAACAAAATATGGCTAAAATCTGCCAACACCTCTAAGAACGGGTGTCTCACTCAACTGTCATGCCTTCACTCCCTCTCTTTTTGAGACTTTCTGCAGAAATAATTCTGTTCTTCTTGTGTTCTTCTCCATCAACTCATATGCTAGAGCTGAAACTGATTCTGAAGTTGCTCCTTCACAATGATTTCTCTGCTGATGGTACCTTTGGTGACAGAATCCTTCTTGATTATTCTACTATCTCCAGAGATGTCGTCTTCCCACCAGACGGTCTAGTAAGATATCCTCCATCCACATGTTCATATGTCCTGGCAGGATGTCTTGTTCCCATGCATATCTCCATCCTAACAAAATGTATTGTACTTCCTACTTGGAAGTCCTTGTAGTACGTCCTGCATTTTTCTTGAATGTTATAACATGATCTCCTGTACCCCCATCCTAATAATATATCACATTCCTTCATGACTTGATCCCTTAGCAGATTTATTGTACCTAAGCATATGGGTATCCTGTCAGGATATCGTCCCACCTCTCCATTGAACTTCCCATGAGGACTTGTTCTTGGGCTTTCCCTTCAGTACAGACATGCACATTCCTGTGTCAGAAAATTAATCCCTAAAATAATTTACATCAAGCTAGTATGACAAGAAACAAAATAAATATGTCTTTTTAAATATTAACTTACCTTTTCCTTACTCTTAAAAAAGAAAATTCTATAATACCTTCAGTTAGCTGGCAATATGGGTGAGCACCTTCCCTGCATTTTACCTCTGACAGTATGTCGGGAAGGTCCTTCTATTGCTCCAGTGCCGCCTTGGCATGCCATCCTAATTGGGTAGTTGAATGGCACCATTATTGTGCAGCTTTACCTCTTGAAAAGGACCCACCCATTGTACTTCCAACAGTTTGTAGGGAAGTTCCTTCTGTAGCTGCAGTGCCATGTTTCTTTGTTTATAAATATTTTTTCTTGACACATTTCCATTTTCTTGACATGGCGTGTCATCACGATTGGGTAATTGAATGTCACCATTGCTATGCACCTTCACCACTTTGAAAGGACCCACCCATTATAGCTTCATCTGCCAAGTTTTGTGGTGGACTTGTTATATTTCAATGCCTATGCTTCCTTTACTGTTCTGCTTGTGGAAGTGCTTGTCATTCCATGGTTATACCTTTGCTTGGTGTTGTGATACCTCAGTGCTATAGTGAAACATTCATAATTACTCATCCAGCGCCACAAGATTCTCTACGGGTCTTTGTAAACTCTTTTCATTGGTCAACCTGTTGGTCATTCCCACTAGTGAATGACCTTTGTTCAGTGCACACCTTCTTATTATCTATATATTGACTGAAAAGGAGAGGGCTTTATCACCACTGTATTAGAAGCTCCTCAAAGTTACTAATATCCTCTCAGTCCATTCCTTTAATGATTAATCTAGCCCATATGCTTTTTACAGAATGCTCACCATAATTTGGTAATATGGGCTCAACTTCTGGTGATTAATCGTGACTTTCAAGTTTGAATCACTTGATTCACGATGTGTCCCCATGTTTTTCTAATCAGACATAAAGGGCGTCTTAATCTAGTGATGATGTGTTCAAGCCTCAAACAGAAATTAGTTTTGCTTTGAGCTAAATTGTCCAGAAGTGCTTCATTCTACCCAATTAAAGTATTCATTGATAACAAGAATTTGTCTGCATGTCTTTTTTTTACTGGCACATTGAAGGAACCACATAAGCTAGACCCCATTTTTAAAGATTTCTTGTCCCCATGCAAGGGTTTTTCCATTTCATAGCATTGATCACATGGCTCCGGAACTCTGTCACAAATTGAGATTTGGCCTTGCATGCGCTCTTGCCAACAGTTTGGAAGTCTATTTCAGTAGTTGGGGCACCTCTTTGGGCATTACACATGTGAAAATGTGACGAGGCCTCAACCTGTACAACAATCCCTCAATTAACTGGAAAGGTTTTCATTTTCTCAGGATCTCTCCTCTTTTTTTTTTATGCCATTTTTTCAGGAAGTATCACATTGAGATAGTCTACATCTACTGGTACCATTTTCACACTAGCATGATTCTGAAAAGGTTGACTTAAGGAAATTCGGCCTAAATTCGATTTGATACTTCTTCAGATCTTTTCAGAACATGTTGTCATTACACTACTTCATGGGGATGGGCACCACAAGAAAATTGAACTCTTTTAATAACATAGGGAACGCTTAACTTGATCTGCATCTTTTCTGAGGTTTACCATAGGATCCTTATAATCCTGTTGTGGGGACGAAAGGTAGCTTAATCATTTTTTTAAACCAGGTTTGTGTTACACTATTGGAATTTTTCATACAAGAGTGTATTGTTCATCTTGTATTGTCAATGTTCCTGGGCTAAAACGTAGTGCTTGATTGTGGTATGGATTTATCCACAATGTATTGAAGTCCTTAATTGGGCGTTTCAATTTCTTTTTTAACAAATAGTTTCAATGTTAAAAGGCATTAGAAATTGGGGAAATATTTATTCTGAAGAGAAAACAGTTTGAATCAAGTGTCTCAGATTAATTTTTTTTTAATGTAACGTGTAAAGTTGATGACGAAGATGGCAATTACTCGATGCGTGGATATATTCCCAAATCATATGATATTTAATTATTTTTAGTCGTGAATCCATTATGATGTTCTCATGGATACAATTTGTTACATGTAGTTGGTGCTTTTTTGTTTTTGAAAAGCACCTTAAGATGACTCATGATATTCATTTCTGCAGCCAATTGGAGCACTTAACCCTGATCGACTTGCTATATTTAGGGATCGGTATATGCAGGTGCGCAATAATTGTTAGCTGAAAAAAATCTTATTTTTTTAATAGGACTTGACCATCCCTTTATTATTTTGCGGCAGATTGTTGAGGGCGGTACCTCTGATCCACCATTTCTGTATGGGACTCATTATTCCACTCCTGGGTGAGTACTTCGGAATCAGAATCGAACTACTTTTGTTATCTTGTCATGACAATTTTATTGAGCTTTTATAAGCAAATATTGAGTGACAAAATACTTTGAATCAGGTATGTCCTGTATTGGCTTGTTCGTGCAGCACCTGCTCACATGCTCCGTTTGCAGGTTCCATCAAACTTTTCAAGTCTTAATAATGTTTACCATATACTGGATACTGTGATAAACAAGTATTACCCTTTGAGGGGATGGTTGATCCAAATGATAACAAAGATGCTATAAGAAACCTAATTATTAATTGATGCAGTGTTTTATTGATAATTAAAAAAATTCTATATGATATTGAAATAAAATGTAAAAATAAAAAACTGCAGAAATCCAGTTCTGTTAAGTACGGACCTTCAAAAGCTTTATAATCTAAGAGATACAAGGATCATGCTGTGTACTAGATATTGTGTCGGGACTTGGGACCATATTAGAAATGCTTATTATGTTTGTATCAAGAGCTTGTCAGCCTGTCAAAGAGATTTAACTTGGTCTGTTCATACTCTTAGTGAGACTGATCAGAATATGCAACAAAAACCAATAGTCTAATCCAGAGCAATGATTATGTATATGCTGGAAACCACAGGACACAAAATACATAGTGTGTTTTGGATATTGAAAAGCCAGGTAGGATTGACCACTCCGTATATTATTTTGTATATTGTGCTAGTCTGCAGTTCTGCCTGAGAACGAACATCCAGTCGATACTGCAGTAGTTTCTGAACTTCCTTAATTGCCTTCTCTTGCACGGTGTTCTAGGTGTTATAAATCTGGAGCATGTTGACTGTGGGAATATTGCTAGATGAAGACACCATCGGAGTGAAAAGCACGACCCCCATGCACCCATGCTCACATTTTTATGTGTCAGAGGAAACTAGGATAGTTCAAGATTGCTTGATTCCCTCATATTGTGATTTTTTATCTAACTGCCTTGATATTTCTTGCATCTTCAAGGGCCCTGATGTCTATTTGCATTTTTTGAACTCCTAATCGATTTTGGAGAGCTCATACTGGTTTTGATGATATTGTGTTTGGGAAATTCATTCTATTGCATCCTTAAACTCAAGCACAAATTGCATTTAATGGCCACACATCGTCCTGCTGCCTGGAAGACATTTTGTATGCAAATAAAGAATGGCTTAACAGAATATCCTCTTTGTCTCTCAATAATGGGTAATCTAGACTAGGATAATGAGAAGGGTCATGCTAAAGATCCAAACCATAGTTAGCATACTCGGCAATTACTCGCTGAGTTGGCAAGTACTCTCCAAAAAAAATCCCAAACGAGTACTCTCCTGAAAAACTCGCCACCCGAGTTTTTGCCGAGTTTTGGTGAGTATTCCCAAGTATTCGCCGAGTTTTGGCGAGTATTCCCGAGTATTTTTCAATGTCAATCATCATAAATTCATATTACTTATCAGCCGGCTGTTGTATTCGCATGATGATGTGATTTTGTATTGTATTTGTATTCAAATCTAATAGAAAACACTTCTCCAACATTTTATGGGCTCATTTGATACATTTTGTAGCTGTGTTGCTTAAAATTTATGTTTTTAAAGAAATTTGCGTATTTTTTAAGTTGCCGAGTATTCCCAGTATTGCCGAGCTTTTGCCGAGTCAAATTTTTTTGGTCTGCTGAGTATTTGCCGAGTACGAGTATGCGAACTATTATACAAACCTTAAAAGTTGTAAGTTGCAAAATACGTAGATTTAGAGATATGATAGTTCACACTCTACAAGGGACGTGGGGTGTTAAAACCTAGATCTAAGATAGGGTAGTGGCGTTTAATTAGCTCCCGATAGTAAGTTGATGATAATAGGATTTTAATCAAGGTTGTAAGACGATATGGATTCTTATGTTTGGCTTGTAAACATAGGTTATAAAGCCCAAAGGGCGGTTTATAAGGCAAATGCCGATAGATAAATAATGCAATAGATCAAGAATATGTTGCTCTACTCTAATCTATGCATGACCACATCAAACAAACATCCAAATTTGAAATGACATAAAGGAAAAGAGAGGTTAGAGATAAATGCTTGTAGACACCATTGGTGTATTGACTTCCCCACGTTTAGCAACACCTTAGAGAGTTGACGCTGGGGATCAAAAAAGAATAAAAGAATACCTAAAAAAATCTCTTGTTGAAGACTCTAAAGACTCAAAAGGTCGGGTATATCATAATAAGTGCAACTCCCATGCTTGGGAATCCTAATTACATAATACTCCAAGTGTAGACTCCAAAAAGAAATAAGTAAGACCAACTTCAAGACTGTAAAGCTTTAAGGGAAAATTGGTAAACACCAAGAGATCGATTGAGTGACAATGATGTGATGGAATGATCGCCAAATGTCGAGTATAGATAACAATCATGATGGGGCATTGTAGCTTTTATTAGCCAATGACAATATGACCGTGGTCGATGTCGTCGGTTGTTAAAAATTGAAGCAAATGGTATCGACCATGGTCGATACCGTCGGCCTTGGCCAATGCAAAATCATGGGGGTTAAAAGGAAGTCCTATCTTATGGAGGATACGCAAAGCTGCTAAAAGGTGACATGGTGAAGGTGTGTGTGTTGTAAGTAGGTATGGAGGTGATTGTTAGAGGATGGGAAGTTAATATCGCAGAGAGACTAAAAAAACGATTGTAGAGGTATGAAAACATGTGAAATGTGATATAATTGCACTAGACATCAAGGATCTCTCATAAGTACCACTGCTAACTAGCCCGATGTAACCAATGAAGGTTTCACATAATCAATTCTGGTTACTCCCCGCTCCCATCACTGTCCTTGAGGACACCAATGTTAGGAAAATCCTAGGTTAGTACTCACATGTGTGAGTAAATATATATGTATATTTGTATAGGTTAGTGATAGTGTGAAATATTTTATGTATATTCTTAGTGAGTTGTGAAAACAACTCATGTAGAGATATCGGTGAGAGAAAATAGGAAGGAGAGAACCATAGTTACCTAAGACTCCGTGACGACAATTTTTTTGAAAATTTCGGGATGGTAGGGGACGGCTAATAAAAAATATATATGATTTATTAATTTTACAAATATAACATAAATAATTCAATAAACTAAGACTTAAAATTTAAAGTTTGAAGATTTAAAGCATTAATGATTAATCCAATTATTCATCACATAAGGCCCAAAATGCTACAACTATATATATATATATATATATATATATATATATATTATTCAATGTTCAAAACTTCAACATGACAATGAAAGACTAAATAGTAAATAGTAAAGCTGAAAATTAAAAACAAGTCTTAGTCTTACTCTTCAATAATCAACATGAGAAGAGTACAACTACACCCACATTACATATGCTATGAAATATTATGTCATGTCTCATAACCAAAATGACATTACATAACCAAAATGACAAGTGACAAGTACAACTCAAAAATCGCTATCAGAGCCCTCCGAAGGAACAGTTGCGAACCGCTCCTCCTCACTAGAAGTATCTATATCAATGCTATTTGCATTTGCAAGGAGATATCAACCAATCCTCACTGCTCTTGATCTTCATCATCTACGCCTTGCATCCTCAGGATCCACATCCCATCGCAATGCTGGGCTCTCCTTGTATGTAGGTGTCTTGTGATCCATGAGACACAAGGCACTATGTACAACAACAAGTTTCTCTCGCTTTCTTAGAGGTAAGTCTGTTCCTCTTAAGAGAGTGGATCCACCCATATGTTGACCAATTCCTCTCGAAGGAGAGAAACTAGAAACCGAGAAAGAAGACGAATAACAAGTGTATGTAACAATCCTCCATGTCCATACAATCGTCACCAACTAACTGGACTCTCCTGTGCCAATATGGTCCTATTTATCTTTGATGATTTTTTGTAGCCATCCAGATAAGTGAACTTGAGCCAATCATTTTTGACTCGTGAAGCATCCTCTGCATTATACATTTTTTTGAGGGCTTTCAAGAAACCCTTCCTCACCTCCTCATCATCTACTGGGAGAACTCTGCAAGGCCTCTCAATATACCACTCCGGATTTAGTGCATATGCAGCCATGTGTAAAGGAGTGTTGAACTTCTCCCATCTCCGCTCAATGATAGGTTGAATATGGTGATGGTAGAACTCCAAGGTGGGGTCCCTTGCCCGAACAACAACCTTCATCTGGCCAAGTATACTATCAATACATTCGTATATCTCACCAAGGCTAGGGCTCTCAGAATCCCCATATTTTATCACACTGAAAACTGGAGATATTATGGATGTGATATATCTCACATCTATCCAAAATGTTTCATTCACCACAATTGCTTTCACCTTCTTCCCTTGCTCTGTCTTCGACCCATCCCACCTAGACCACTCTGATGTCATGACTATACACTGTAATGATTCTTGCAACTCAACCATCCTATCCAACAAAATAAAATATGATGCAAAACGTGTCCACTGGCTTGAGGAATTCCTTCCTCGAAAAGCTACGGAAGAGTGCCAATGACGTATGGTGGTTGCAGATGAACATCTGCACATCTCTAGCATCAACCACTACATTTTTGACCCAATCAATTTTTCCAATATCTTTTAGTGCATTGTTCATGGCATGCCCACAACATGGGGTCCAAAATATATGTCGGTGATGAGCCTCGACAAGCTTACTTGCTGCCCTGCACACATAAGTTGCATATGTAATAACTTGCACAATGTTGAAAGGGCCAACCTCTTCAATAGCATCTCGCAAAATGGTGAATTGGAACTCTGCATCCTTCTTCTTCCTTGAACAATCAACTTCCCTCAACAAGTAAGGACCCTCTCTGCATGAAACAATGATATTTATGAGTGGGTGTGGTGTACCCCATTTCATCCTGAAATTTGTGACTACCCTATTCGAAAAAATTTCGTACTTTTAAAATAATGGGTCGTTTTGTGTTTTTATTGCCTGAAAGTTCTTGTATTGTGTCAAGATATTCCCAAAGAGCCATATTCGCCTTTTCGCCAAATACCCGGATGCCCAAAGTTGTTAAATTCCGCAGCCGGGATTTGTCTCAAGGGAAATTTGTATTTAATTATTTTCAACCCCGTATGAGGCTATTTGCGCTCTGTTTTAACTCTGTTATGATCGAACATATTATTATTCCCTTGTATCAGAAGGATTTTAACTTGGAATAAGTTTTGGGTTTTATTTGTGACTTTTGGCAATTTTACGTGTTTTTGTGTTGTCCTTTTCGCTTTTCGTGAAATTTCTCTATAATAATTCCTTTGTCGGGTAAGCCCAAATTTTGGCCTCGGAGCAATTTGGAAAACATATACGCATGTTATGCCCGGAGGAAGTCACTATCGAGGTTTGGATCACCGGGAAAAAGCGAAGTGCTACATTGAAAGCCCCTGCGGGATTGGGCGCATTTTTGGAAAACAAAGGATTTAAGCTGCAATGGGAAAAATACAAGCAACAGGGAAGGTGAGAATTTTATACCTACCTAGCAGGGTACTTTTTTCCATGAAATAAAATTCACTTAAGCTGCAGTGGGAAAGTTAGAGGCGCAAAGCAACGGCGGGAATTTATTGCTTGCCTTGCGGGATAAATAATCCCATTATCAAAGTCAAATCACTTAAGTGGATCATGGGATTTTAGTGCCTGCCTTGCAGGGTAAAAAATCCCATTGTCATAAATTCTTAAAAATAGAATTCTATTATTCCAAAAAGTGCGACCCATCTTGGGTGAATAATAATGCATTAAATAAATATTTGTTAATATTTATTCACCCAATTTTGGCACCCAGGCTTGTGGAAAAGTCAACAAAAGCAAAGGGGAATAAATCAATGGAAATAGAATTCCAAAATTAAATAAATTTAATTTATTTAATGTAGCCCCTTTGAGAAGGAATTAATACTTTTTAAAGTATTAAAAAATTATATTAAATTCTATTTTCAGTGGCTATGGTCAAGGCACACTGTGAAGCTTAAGTGAAGTGAAGTGTGAAGGATTAAATTGGATTAATTTAATTTATTGGATGGCTGTCTTTAAACATGCTATTTTTAAAGAGAAAAACATGATTTTTAATTAATTGCCAGGAATAGGAAGGACAATTATTAATTATAGAATTGTGAGAGTTATATAAGCATGGGCTACCATATGGGTGAATTATTTAATTCACAGGTAAAGAATTGCAGCCAAGAGGAAAAGTGCGCCCCCATTTGAAGAAGGATTTTGCTCAGGCAAGGTGGTAACAAGGCTAAAAGCTTCCAGATTTGGCGCATGCTTTGAAGGAGGTTGATCTTTGTCTGCATAATTGTTTGCATAGGTGTTACAGGTGCTCAGGTGTTGTTGAAAAGATTCATGCTCTCTTTATGTGCAAATTAAACACCAATTTTTGGGGCAGCAGGCTTGAAAAGTGCAGATTTTTACAATTAAAATTCACTATTCATGCTCCGGTGGCCATCTTTGTCTAAATTACTTGCAGGAATTCATTACAGGTGCTTTACAAAAGAAAAGAAGCTTTAATCAATGTCCAATACATTGAATATTTCCTCCGAATTTGAAGGATTATCCAGATCTGCACCAGTTTTGAAGAATTCCAGTCAAATAAGAAGAAAAAGAATTATTTAGACAAAGATAGACAAAGCCATGGCGAAGAGAGATGAAAAAGAAAGCACAACAGAGTCATGCATCACTTCTAAATTTGTAGATATTGGAGACACGGATCTAGGCTCGGAACCTCTTCTTTGAATTGATAGACGAGATCTAGAGAGCAGAAGGACTTCACTCATGCATGCAGAAAACTTCATTCATGCGTGTAGATTAAAAGCAAAGTGGAATTATTCTAGCTGCAGCTTTTCCATCCACATCCAGATGCAGATGCAGATCCATATGCAGATCCAGATCCAGATCTCATGACAGTTGAAAAGCTTTAAGACAAAGGCTTCATCCTCTTGTTTCGAATGCAAAGTGAAGAAGTTAGTGCATGGAAAATTCCTTCCAAGATCTTAAAAATGCTCCCATCTTTCAAGATTGAAGCCTTCATTGAATTTGCATTCACCCGGAGTGCTTTCCAGAATTTTTAATTGCTCATATGCAATTAAAAATAAGGATGATGAGTTATCTATGGCCAACCTTGCATTGATGCATGTACAAAAGAAGAACTGCAAAAGCTTCAAGGATAAAAGAGAAGACAAGGCGAAGGCAAAATTCCTTGCTTCAATTCACCGTCCAGTGCGTAATTCCAATCGTTTCCAATTCCATCTCGGCTACTCCCAGATCTAGTTTGGTGAGAATCAAAGACAAAAGAATCAGCGTGACGCAGACATGAAAAAGGACAAGACTGCAACTTTCCTCTTCCTTCTTCTTTCCTCCGACAAAGTAATTGAGCGATCAATTAAATTATACAACTTAAAGTGATTGGTTTAAAAGCCATTACTTGAAGAAGTCAACTACTGGAGATAGGTGGGGGCATGCAAAATGAAGGTTCTATTTTGACTTGCAAATCATACATGTCATGCTTTAAAGAGGAATTTTGGGAGGGAGATTGCCGGTTGTTTCCTTTCCCACTTCCACATGTGCCCTATTCAACTAAAAGCTTCCGACTTGTAATTGCCCCTCTACATTCTATAAGTAGAGGAAGAACCTTCGGGTTAATGATCATCAAAATTTGTAGCAACAACCTTGTATTTCCGGACTTTGTCTTTCAAACTCTTGAGAGCCACTTGAAGTAGAGGATTATACAGGAGCATATTTCTGGAGAACTTTGTGTCACGGTGTATTGTGTTTCTTGTTGTTTATCTTAGATCTTTTAATAGACTTTTGTTATTTCAGATCTAGATCTAGAGCTACCTTTGCTTTGAATTCGTGTTTATATCTATTGGTTTTCTTCTATGTGCATGCAATCAACTCTGTTATCTATTGATTGGGATGCACATCTTCCCCATTTCTTCTCTGTGATTACATAACTTCCTTCTTCTATAAATATTTCCTTTCTTAAACAAGCGCTTTAGCAGCTGCAGAACTATCTTCGATTATGGTTTATGAACCGAGTAGTTAAAGTAAAACCCCATTTAGATATTAGCATATTTTAATTGAAAAATCGACACGGGAGTCTCACCGTAAATGAGGGAGATTTATCTCATGATCGCTAGGTTTTGTGCTATGCTGAAAATCTAGCCAACAGGTGGTGTCTCGATATCTGTCACACATCCATGATGATCAGAATCATGAGAGACCCATGTGCACCTCATTTCCTCCATCAGTAAATTAACCTTGGAATAGTTCCTATCCAAGATTGTGGTTCTCAACTTCGTGTCTCACTGGGGGCACATAACTCACACTTGGTTTGGCTACCTTAGTCATAGTCTCCTTGAAATAAGGAGAGTGAGCAACATGAAATGGAATGCCAGTAGCAATTTTTTTTTCCAATGGCATCATCAGCCTCTTCTCTAGCCTTTCAGTATATGGCTACATACATTTCAACAAATGGATTGGAGGCCACAACCTTCCTCTTCCCCCTATTACTACCAAAAGCATCCAATTCAGACACCTCATAAGATGCACCTGTAACACAACCAGTATTAATTCTCACAGAACTAGAAGGGGTGCCAGTGCCACTAGCATGACGGTCACAAACTTCTGGAACCTTTTCCACCATATCTCCATTATGCAACCTCACCATTTATGACCTCTCTTCAAGTGATAGTTGTTCACACATGCCTACACCTTTTCCCGCAATGTGCAATAAATGTGTATTCAACCTAGTAATGTTGCTTGACCAAGATAATGAGCATATGTTGCATTTCCATATTTTAGTGCCCCCTGAAATGTTTGATCTAGGACCCTGCATAATTTGACCAAATTGTTTCAAAGGTTTTTTCTTATCAAAAGGCCCCCTAGCATACTTTTTCAACATTTCGGAGGGGCAACTGAACTTGTCCACACTCCCTTGTGAACTAGTAGCAGTATTAGGTGTTTCTGATTGTGTTCCTTCTCCTTGCACACCCATTTCAACCTCATATTCAGCTTGATAATCACTATCGAAACTCATTTTGAAGCTGCAATAATTAAAATACAAAACAATATAACTATACAATACAATAAAACAATGAATACAATTAAAAAAAAACAGCGATGAATACATTTAAAAATTAAAAAAACAAGCAATAAAAATGCCCTCCCTTTATGCTTTATCTCATTCCATCACTTGCTAATCCAAATAGGAAAAAAAATACAAGCAAATGCAATGCCTTCACTTTCAACTTTGCATTTGGAAATTTAAAAAAAAAAACAAAGAATGGTAGTAAATTAGTAATGTATGTACATACCTCTTGCTCTTGCTCTTGCTCTTGCTCTTCCTCTTCCTCCTTGCTCTTGCTCTTTGCACCTTGCTCCTTGCTCTTGCCTTCTTTTTTTTACTCTTGCTCTTTCCTTCTCTTTTTTTTGCTCTTGCTTGGTGTGATTAGAATGAGTGTGAAATGCTCTTTTTATAAGTTTTTTTGTTGCTTTTAGGGTTAGGTCATGTTGCTTTTAATTAGAAAGCATTAAAAGTTTAAAAAATATAAAAAAACATAAAAATGATAAAATATGAGTTGTTTTACCTTTTGCTTGGCGTGAAAAATGTTGGGGACGCCATGACTTCCCGAGGATGTCCTCGACGTCCGGGGGCGTCACGACGCCCCCAATGAAGTCCTAAACCTGTTTGCACCCAAGACGTCCCCCGGCGTTCCTAGTTTTTAGGGGACGTCCCCCTTATTTTTGGAAAATGGGGATGGCAGGGAAACGCCCTGTTCCCAAAGTCCCCGAGATGTCCGGACATGATGAAAACCTCCGTGACGCGCCCCGCGTAACATTGGAGAGAACATAACTTGTTAGAGCCACCTTCCTATATCAGTGTTAGTGGTTTGTGGAGTTATAGGAATCATATATTCATTCCTATACATACATAACATGTCTTGTGTAATAATACATTGAATTGAATTCTTTCGAGTTTATGCTCTTGTTGAATATGGGGGAAAACCACATTTGGTATCAGAGCGGGTTTTGAAAGAGGCCTCTCTTACCTTCACCCACTCATGTATCATTTTTGTCAAGTAGACTATGAAAATGGGTGAGTAGTGTATTTAAGCAATGTAGAGCGCGCGTAACACTGCTACCTTGTCCGTCTCCATTTATTTGTTGTTTTTGACAAAAGAAGCAAACAAAGGACATGCATATACCATCAACCTCATGCTAATTCTAGAGTTTGTTTCATTCATCCCTCTTGCATTTTGTCAATGGTAGTATCCGATATCACAGAGCTTGTGTGAACCCACTGGCATATGCCATTCATTTGATCGACTACTTCTTGCATTCTCGCTCACTCAATCTGCATATTTCACTCTATTTTATTCATTGTGTTCAATTAGGTGTGTTTAGACTAGTTTTGTGTGTAAACAAATATGTGTGTTGTTGTCTTAGCTTATGTGTGCACTGTATGAGTTAACTCTATCCAACAACAGTTTGGAGTAAATTTGACCTCACCATTGAGTCCAGAAAGTTAGCAACATTTTTGTTACAATCAAATATGGTGTTTTCGAGTTTTTTTCTAGTTTTTCGACAAGTTTGTACAAAAAAGCATTAACATAGAAAATAAACCCTTTAGGGCACAATGTTATGTTTGTGGAGCCTGTTTTCATGTTAGAGTTTGGTACACCTTCCATGTGTTACACTCGGATATTTTTACGGTGGTCCTTCACTGGTGAGTGGGTCAAGGGGGTTCGGGGGGTGAAGCCTGAAGCAAATTTTCATGGGTGGTTTATTAACCCATGGGTAATGGGTAACCGTTATGGGCTGGTTTTGGGCCCATGGCTTTTCGGTACCCATTGTTTTGTAAAACCGCCTCTTCGGCTACCTATTGATGTACTTATATATAGATGGACATACAATAGGATTGATATGAGTGTTTTTGTGAAGGTGAATAGTGTGTGCGAATTCAAGTGCGAATTCGGGAGGGTTTGTTGAGCGCAACTCCAAACAAGATCTGGTTATTGTAATTGTGAAGACTGTTGGCTTGTAATAAAATCTGAGCAAGTGTTCTTGGTGGATGTAGCCCACATTGGGTGAACCACGTTAAATATTGTCTTCGTGTTTTGCATATTTCATTTCTGTAATTTCTATTCATACTTCTTATTATTGTGATTATGAGGAATTATTCCGCATTAGATTCTATTAATTCCTAACACACAAGTGTAGGCTCTGCCTTGGCGCAACCCCCATTATAATTCAAGACTAGCTTGAGGTTTTGATTTTTTTCATTGGGTTAATATTGCAACTCGTTCGTGTCAAGAGGCATTTTGCAAGGCAAATTCTTCAAAGCATCGATGAGATACCCGAGTTTCCTATCACAAGTTGGAAACCTAACTCAACAAGTTTTGCATTGAGAAACATAGACCTTGAGAGTTGCTTTTGAAAATGGAGAGTTGTTTTATACATTCACTCAAGCTCTTGGTGAGCTCCATGAGATCTCCATTGTGCTCTTCAACGGTTTATTCTTGGACCTTAGTGATTTGATACTGTGTAATGACCCTTTTAAGGGTTTTAATTAAAAATTGCAGCAGACTGAAATTAAATTGCAGCGACTTCTACTTCACATAAATTTGCCCAAAAATCATCACCAAACATCATCAAATATTTATCAATGATTTATATATTATTTTTATGAATTTTAGAGCCCAAATCGAATAAGGAAATGCAAATTAACACTGCTGGAAATGAAGTTCTGAACTGGAAATCGCAGCAGCATATAAAATTTAATATCCCATGAATTAATGCACCAAAAATCACAAACTTTGAGATTTCAGCCTTTAGAAACAAGGCAAATCAGATTACAAAGTTGATTTGATGATTTGCCAATAAATCAAAACCCAACTTCATGCAAGTCGCACTTCTAGGAATAATAGAATAAAATCTGGAAATGCACCAAAATATCTTCAATTAATATTCTCCTTTCAAGTACAAATGGTTTAAAGCCAAATTGAAGGGTTTTTGTCCTTCAAATAAGGCCTCACATGGAGGTTTTTGTCCCCAAGTGGAAAGATAAGAGAGCTCAAGCTCACTATCCGAAAATACAATGATAATCGAGATGCCCAAATGAGCTCCCAACACCCCTATTTATACTTTTGAAAAGACATGGCCGCTCCCTTATGACCATTCATTATGCCCTTATAATTATTTATTTTGTCCTTAATTTGGCCGACCCCTTATAATCTCTCATTAGGCCTTAACCACCAAGGCCGACCCATATAGTATATGATATTATACTAAAAATATATAAAATATTTTATATTGTCTTCTCCTTAATTTCTTTCACTCACCAAGGAGAAGGAATGACCGGAAGACCCAAATTTAGTCTCTAAGTGGGAAAAAGGGACATAAGATCTTGGTATATCTCGGAGTCACACCAACGAGCTCTTCCCCTTGGTGATCCTCTCATCACATAGTCACCCTACATAGACTTAGCTTGGGTCTCAATTTCACAGTGTAATGAAATTACTTGTATAATTCAGATTATGAGCAACAATAGAACACCAAATAACACAATATTTCAGAATAATGATCTCAATATGCAATTAGAATAGCTTCGCCACTTCGAGGGGGCAACCTCCAAACCATATAATAAGACTCAAATGCTCAAATGATAATGAACTACTACCTACAATCCCCTATATATACTATTCATATGCTATGGCCATCACCAAGGCCGACCTATTAAGCATGAGAAAGTATAAATGATATAATAAAATGATATGGTAAGCCACAAGTCGGCTACTCATATCCTAATACAAGCAATAGGTTAAGGGCATAGCATGCCCTTCCCTTCAAACCAACGTTGTCCTCAACGTTGAATAATCTGGATGTTGCTGCAGAAAACCTTCATCCTCCCAGGTGTGCATCTTTTATGCTCGATTCTTCCGCTTCATCGATATTCCTTAATGTCTCGGTTCTCGGCCTCTTAAGACGTTTGTTTGCGGAATTTTCTGTCTCCAAAATGATTCTTCCTTCCTCGTCAAGTCACAGTAACTTTGTCGGGGCTTCAAATTTTTGTCCAATAACCTTCTTCGGGCATGAAACATGGAATCTTTGGGTGTATGTGTGAAGATGGAGGCCACACTCTAGTTTATAAGCAACACCGCTAATTTTTCGTAGAGCTTGATAAGGGCCATAATATTTAGGAGCAAGTATGTTGGCCTTTTTCGTTGCTTTAGGGACATCTGTTTGTAAGGTCAAGACGTACAAAAACCCAGTCACCAATTTCAAAATGTCTTTCACTACGGCGTTGATCTGCTTGTTGTTTCATCCTGTTTTGTGCTAATGCTAAATTCTCCTTCAAACTAGCCAAAACCTGTTGTTGATGTTGAATGTGTTCCTCAACATCTCTGAACTTAGTTTGCACCCTCAAGGAGGAAGTGATAGAAGGTGGATGGTAACCATATAATGCTAAAAATGGGGTCATTTGAGAAGAGGTATGAAAAGATGTGTTATACCACCATTTTGCAAGTGGTAGCCATTTAATCCACCTTTCTTGCTTATTTGATACAAAACAACGTAGATACCCCTCTAAGCATTTGTTGACCACTTCCATTTGCCCATCAGTTTGAGGATGATAAGATGAACTGTGAGCTAGCTGAGTACCCAAACATGAAAATAATTCCATCCAAAAATTACTTGTGAAAATAGGATCACGATCACTTACAATTATCTTTGGGGTTCCATGTAGCCTTTGAATTGTCTCCAAAAAAATAGTTGTGGATCAGAAGTGGCTGCAAATGGATGTGATAGGGCACAAAAATGGGTGTATTTTGTGAGCCTATCCACAATCACGAAAATAACATTCTTTCCTCTCGAAAATGGCAATCCAGTGATGAAATCCATGGAGACCTCCCATCTCTCGGCTAGGAATTGGTAAGGGTCAGTAACAAACCTGGTGTCTTAACTGTTTCCCCTTTGTTACGCCGGCACACTAAACACTCGATACAAAATTATGTACGCCCCCTCGAGTCCTTCCCAAAAGAATTCTTTTATTCTATGATATGTCTTCAAAAACTCAAAGTGTCCTCCAACGAGGTGAGGCATGTAGCTCGCAAGAATCTTTACTCAAGTATAACTTGTCCTTGTACCATAGGGCATTACCTTTCCACTCAAATTTGTTAGATGTCATAGATCCTTGCTTGATATTCTCAGTATTAGAGATTATGTATCCTTGTCTTGATCCCATTCCAATCCTCGCTCATCCACCCAATTGGCCGTCAACATGGACATTCCACATAGTAAGGCATCTGTGGATGTATCCCTTCTCGGACAACGACAATGCTACTACATTTTCTTTACCTTTTTGTATACGATTTCAAAATCATACCCCAACATTTTTGTTACCCATTTTTGTTGTTTCTCGATGATAACCTTTACTCCAAAAAGTATTTGAGACTATCATGATCAATTTTTACCTCAAGTGTCTACCCATGAGATATGGCCTCCATTGCGTGACCGCATGAAGAATAGCCATCATTTCTTTCTCATGACGATGTTTGAGCATATCTTTTCCTTTGAAGTGGCGACTCTCAAATGCAATTGGTCTTCCTTCCGCATTAGAATTGCTCCCAATCCCGATCCGAAGCGTCACATTCAACAATGAAGGTTTTTGAGAAGTTGTGAGTAGCCAAAATTGGGGTGCTGCACATGGCTTCCTTAAGCTGCTCAAAGGATTTAGTGGCTACGTCTGACCAATGGAAGGCATCCTTTTTTAGCAATGCAGTGAGTGGGGTTGCTAGTCTACCATATCCCCGCACAAATCATTTGTAGTACTGTTAGTCCTAGGAACCCACGAAGATTTTTGAGATTTTTGGGCCTTGGCCATTCCACCATAGCTTTGATCTTTCGAGGATCAACTTTGATGCCTTCATGGGATACAATGTGACCCGAGTACTCTACCTTTTGTACACCAAAAGAACATTTGGATGGCTTTGCATAGAGAGTATGTTTCTTCAAAACTACCAACACTTTATTTACATGTTGTAAGTGTTCTTCCCATGTCTTACTGTAAATCAATATGTCATCAAAGAAAACTAATACAAATTTCCTTAAAATGGCCTAAAAACAAAGTGTTCATCAAGCTTTGAAAGGTTCAAGGCGCATTTGTAAGACCAAAGGGCATTACCAAAAACTCATAATGGCCCTCATGAGTCTTGAAAGCCATTTTATGAACATCTTCCTCTTTTATTCTAATTTGATGGTACCCCGAACGAAGATGTAATTTTGTGAAATAAATAGCACCATGCAATTCATCAAGGAAATCATCAATTACTGGAATGGGAAACTTATCTTTGATGGTGTACTTGTTGAGTTCTCGGTAATGTGGACACATCCTCCATGTTTCATCCTTCTTACGTACCATGACCACTGGTGAAGAATATGCACTCTGGCTATGCCTGATGATACCTGCCTTCAACATTTCCTCAACCATTTTCTCGATCTCACTTTTCTGGGAATATGGGTATCTGTATGGTCTGATGTTAGGTGTTTGGCTCCTGGAATCAATTGAATGACATGATCATGATCCCTAAGCGGTGGTAGTCCCTTTGGAATTGCATCAAAAACAAATGAGTGAGCATCAACAATCTTTCGAAGATTGGGTGGCATCAAGACTCTCGCATTTTGTACTTCTATGGAAAATAACTTTGCTATAAATCCATCTACTCCTTTTCCGAGAACCTTCGCATCCGATGAGAGCTAATAACTGTGGAGACTTAGCTACCATACCATTCAATTGTATTGTCCTTCCATCCGAATGAAGCCGCATGAACAATTCTTGAAATTCATCTCTATAGTACCTAAGGTTGTGAGCCATTGGACACCCAAAACAATATCTACCCCTCCCATAGAAATAACAAACACAGGTGAGTCTAACATGTAGTCTCCCATGGAAAGCTTGATACTGTGGCATTTTCTTGTGCACTTGACTGTTCCACCATCCGCAATCATAACTTGCATTTCTGGAGCTGGGTAAATAAAACAATTGAGGCGGGCAGCTAACTTACTATTTATGAAGTTATGAGTACTCCCCGAGTCAATCAACACCGTCACCTTCTGTTTTTTGAGATAGCCAATAACCTTGAGTGTTTGAGGAGTACTAATACCTAACAATGCATGGCAAGAAATTGTAGGTTGGTGATCCCTTACTTCATCGTCTACTGGTTCCTCCGCCTCTCCTATAATTTCAGCTTCCTCATCATCCTCATTACCTCCGTCAATATAGAACAACTTCTTAGCACATTTGTGTCCCGGTCCATATTTGCTATCACAGTTAAAACATAATCCTTTTGCTCTCTTTTCTTCCATTTGTTGAGGAGTCAGTCTAATTGGCTTAGCAAATGAAGGGGAAGAGATACTAGGGTCTCTGGTGTTAATGAAAGGTGGCCTCTACTACAAAGAACGTTTTCTCTCGCTCGACGTGCCATGATAATAGAATCCGAAAGCTTGAGTGGATTAAACATGTGCACCTCATGCTCGATGTGGTCCTTAAGACCTCCAAGAAACAGGTCATTCAGATTCTCTTCTGGAATATTCTCCACCCTTAAGGATAGGTTCGGAATTGATGCACATAATGTTTGGTGATCCTTTTTGCCGTAACTTTGTTAATTGACTAAAGTAGTTTTCTAAAACACTGGAACTATAGTGCAATTGCAACTCCTCGGTAAAAACTGTCCAAGTGACATCGAGACCATTCTTCTGCTTCTAAGCACATAACTATCGATACCAAACAAATTGGTCTTGTTCAAGATACGGGGATGCCAATGTCACCTTTTGTCCTGATGGTGTTTGATGTAACTCAAAGAAGTTCTCCATTTGATTTATCCAATTCAAGGGATCCTTACCATCAAATTTGCGCATATCCACTTTCGGCATCATGTTTTGTGGTTGTGAATAAGTTGGATTTTGATTGGGGTGGAAAAGCGATCCAACATGGTTATTTTGTCCATGATTGTGAATGAAGATCTTGCTTGGTTGATATGGGGCAGATTTGAGCCATATTGTTTACCTTTTACATGTTGCATGATATCATCCAACCGCTGATTGATTTGTTCTATGTCTCCTTTAGAGGCCATCTTAGATTGTACATTTTACAGCTCATACTCAAGTTGGCTCACCTTATGATCAACTGAGGTAAACCCTAGTGCTGAGGAATCTATATTTACCCCTTCTGACTCCATCTCTTTAATCACTACCCAATCTTTATCTGGGGTTTTACCCAAGTAACCGGATTCTTTTTTGCTCTTGTGGAAGGCCCCGCCATGATGTCAAACCTTAGGGTTTAGGTTTTCGATACAAATTGGTGAACAGAAAAACACAGAGAAGATACTAATACTATTTTTTTGAGAGCTTTCCGAAAATGTAAAGAACTTGAAAACATTCCACAATTTGCACCCTAGGGAGTGATTTTATGAAAAACCCTAAATTTGTAATAACTTTTGCAAAATAAATTAAAAAAGTCTGAAATTTTCAGGAATCTTACTTGAAATGTTTTGAACTCTGGTAAAAATATCTCCCACCAATTCGCTCTGGTTCGCAATATATGGCGAAAACAAAAATTAGGGTTTTTGCCCTAATTTTGGCCTAGATCGCAGCTCTGATACCACTTGTAATGAAATTATTTGTATAATTTAGATTATGAGCAACAATAGAACACCAAATAACACAATATTTTAGAATAATGATCTCAATATGCAATTAGAATATCTTCGCCACTTCGAGGGGGCAAACTCCAAACCATATAATAAGACTCAAATGCTCAAATGATAATGAACTACTACCTACAATCCCCTATATATACTATTCATATGCTATGGCCAGCACCAAGGCCGACCTATTAAGCACGAGAAAGTATAAATGATATAATAAAATGATATATACTATTCATATGCTATGGCTAGCACCAAGGCCGACCTATTAAGCATGAGAAAGTATAAATGATATAATAAAATGATATGGTAAGCCACAAGTCGGCTACTCATATCCTAATACAAGCAATAGGTTAAGGTCGTAGCACACAGACCTTGCAGAGATTTGTATGGTGTTGGAGTTCCTTAAACTCAGGTCTAATACTCTTTGATTTGACCAACTCAGATCGCCCCCTACAAGCTTAGGCGAGTTAGACATCTACACTTGGCGACTCAAGCTCATCTTTGATTGCACATAATCCTCATCGAGCTCCCACACTCGATTCTGCCCCTCTTCGGTGAGCAGCTCAAGAATCACTACTTGTTCCAACCATGTGCATCCCCGTCGGCTTACTTATATCCTGTGATTCAATCTACACATTCAAGTCTCAGCTCGACATTCCTTGTTGTGGATCTGACTCAAGCTGCAACAACGACATCATCTCTTGCAACGAGATTTGGCTCGAGCTTATGTATTGCCGAATTCATATTGTGATCTATCCTCTCGGCAAATCGACAAACACACAACCCTCTACCTCATTCATTTAACGAATTTTGATCTAGACTCTGGATCATTGCATGGACGATCTCCTCAGCTTTTTGCCTTGGGTTATTCAAGCCCCAACCCATTGCATCAACCTTACATCGAAAACTTAGCATTCTTCATCTCCTATTCATTAATTAAGCTCTCTAAGCGAGATTTGGCATTGAAAAACCCTATCTGTAGCTCAGCCCATGCTGATTTCCTTCAAAAGTTTGCCAAGCTTCAATGCTCCTACATCTCAGCCAGGCCTGCTCAATGAGATCCACCTAGTTCCAACATGATCTCCAACTCAACGTTTCACCAAATAAGTCAACTCTTCAACTCATCCACGAGCCCCTACTCTAGTCTCTAACTCCCGACATTCAACTTGTCAACACACAACTTGGTAATGAATTTTTTTACGTTTTGAAAATTGAAAGTCAATGATTAACATAAAATTAAATTTTTCCATGTGAATGTGTAACGGGTTACATAACCTAATTGGCTATTGTTTTTGGTAAAGGTATTACTTTGTGAGGTGCTCTAGGGTTCAACCCACCGACACACCCCATGAGTATAACATTTTACTAAAAATTCTTATCGAAGATCCTTTTAATTAAGAGTTTGAAAATGAAATTTTAAAGGGCGGTGTTTTTCATTAATGGTAAAACTATTTTTCAAAAAAGGAGAGATAATTGTTATTTCGATAAATTTGAACAAAGAAGGGGATAATTATCAAAAGGACAAGTTTTTGAAAGGGGGACATATTTTCCGGAAGAAAATATGTTGAAATTTTTAAAGGAGACACTCTTGTCTATAATTGGATGCATTATTGGTGGAAACCGACATTCAAGGAGATTTTCCATTGAGAGGGGGAATATGGAATAGGTGAACCTCAACAACCACCTAGACGGCGGAGGCAATGAATGAGAAAAGCCAATCGTGACGATGCAGCTCGAGAATAAAGTCCCTCACCCCATGTTAGCATTAAGGGGGAAATGTTAGGAAAACCTAGGTTAGTTATCACATGGGTGAGTCAATATCTATGTAAATTTGTATAGTTAGTGATAGTGTGAAATATATTACGTGTATTGTTAGTGAGTTGTGAAAACAACTCACTTAGAGGTTTAGGTGAGAGAAATTAGGAAGGAGAGAATATATGTTGCTAGAGCAACCTTTCTATATTAGTGTTAATGGGTTGTGGAGTTATGGGAATTAGATATTCTTTCCTTTATATATGTAACATGTTTTTTCGTATAATTCATTGAATTGAATCCTTTTGAGCTTATGCTCTCATTGAATATTGGGAAACTTCATAATTTTTGGAGTTGAGTTGATGCCCTAAATGTGTTGGGCGACCTACTTTTTAGGCAAAAATAGGGTGTTGTGTTTCTTTGTGGGAAAAATGATTTTGGAATATTATTCTTCATATTTTTGTGGCCCAAGATCCAAAGTTTCAACTTATTAGGACTTCTCTAGCAAAAGATATGAATTTTTGAAAATTGCAGCAGTCCGGGGTTTGAATATTAATTGTTTTCAGCTGTGTGATCAAATTTAGGCTGATTTCTAACTTGTCCTAAAAGAGGACATCACGGTGGTATCGAGAGGGAGGTTTCCTCTACTCTTGTGGGGTTTGTGTTTGCAGATCTGGATACATAGGGTATGAATCACGGGGATAACAAGTGAAAGAGAAATGAAAATGCAGTTTTGCAGATTGGGGAGATGGCTTGATCCTC
The DNA here is from genome assembly GCA_018340775.1 of Taxus wallichiana var. yunnanensis. Lineage (NCBI taxonomy): Eukaryota > Viridiplantae > Streptophyta > Pinopsida > Cupressales > Taxaceae > Taxus > Taxus wallichiana. Next base: position 868,021,086 of record CM031235.1, read on the forward strand.
CACACCTTTCGAGAGATGTGTTGCTTAGCATTTTGGAGGAAGCTGCAAATTGTTTGTCCATGGTAAAACAATCGGATTATGGCTCCATGTTTTCAGCGATGGACTCCTTGGTGACTCATTTGGCTAGATCCGAACTGTTGAGGCATGATGAGGTGGAGGTGAGGCTTATGGTCATCACTTGCATTAGCGAGGTGACAAGGATAACAACCCCAAATTTGCCATACAATGACACCACCATGGAAGAAGTCTTTGAGCTCATGATAGGAAGCTTTCAAAAGCTTTGGGACACCACAAACCCTTACTTTGATAAGAGGGTTAAGATCTTGGAGAACATGGCAAAGGTAAGAACTTGTATACCAATGTTAGATCTTGATTGTGATGATCTCATTCTACACATGTTTGAAGTATTCTTTGCTGTCCTACATGATGATCATTCACAAAAATAATGGTTGCAATGCAAACCATCATGTCCCTAACATTGAATGAATATGTGGATCCTCCACAACAATTGCTATCCATACTTGAGGAAGGTTTGAGACAAGAGGAGTCATGTATTGCTCATACTTTAGCCAAAGGTGTTTTGGATCAATGTTCAAGCAAGGTGAAGGCATATATGTTAGCAAGGTCTCCTATGAAGCAAGAAGGATCAACTCTCCAAGGTATTTGATGATAAATTTTTGATATCTAATGCTTGCATGGAACTTGGTGATTGCAAGGAAAAATCAGATTTGAGGGAAGTTGTTCAACAACTTCATGAGCCCTTTGAAGGGCAAAGAGAAAGCATGGACAAGGACATCACTAAAGAAGGGAAAAAATCATATTTGAAGAGGGAACATGAGGATGGCATGGGTAGAAGTTATACCCATGGAGAAGAGGCATTTCCGGGTACTTTAGACCATTCTCAGCTGGCTGGTCTGCACATAACAACAGTCATTAGAGAGCAAATAAATGACTTCATTCACTCAAAAATGAAGTTTAAGGAAGCCCCACACAAATCACAAATAAGGTTGCATGATTCCAAGGTAGAAGGTGATGTTTGGTTTGAAAATTCTAAGGAGTATGAAGGTGTTCCATGGCACAAAGGTATGATGGGAAGCCCCAATCATTTTGTTTCAGATATATTGCTTCCTTTCATAAAGGAAATCCATTGACACAATGAATGGTATGAGATTCCTTGCATGAGTTATATTTCTGATTTTCCTTTTTCTTATGTGAATGATGGAGTAAAAACAATGGGGTATCATCATGCACATGCTACCTCATGGTATGAAGAAGTGAGCAACAACTTCAAATTATTTGTATTGACACTTCCATGTACTTGTGAGATGATCAAGTTGAATATTCTATTGTTCTTATATCATGGTGAATTTCAGTTTTGGGTCATAAGGAAGGTTGTTGGGATCATAAAAGGAAAGTATAAACATTGTCTATTCATGTGTGAATTTGCAACCAAGAAGAGTATGTGTATGCCTAATATTTCCATTGATATTCACACTGTTGTCATGCACATTTTCAGTTTGTTTGGGGACATGTTAGCATGCCCACAAAAGGATTTAGTCACACGGTATGCTAATTTTCAGTTTGGAGCATCATTGGTACATGTTACAGGATCATTTCCAGGCCACTTAGCACTTGTTGTTGCGTTGGGAGCAGCAAAGAGGAAGGTATGGTGTTAAATTTTCATACTATGTTTTGAAATATAAAAGCAAAAATGATGTATATTCAGCTATGGAAGGAAGAGGTGCAAAGGTTGCCATAAAACTCTTTGGATCAACTCTACATTATGTGTGTGAATGTGTTTCAGAATTTGTTTTCATGGGAACAATGCATTGTGGGTTGTGAGAGTGTAGTGTTGGCCTTACCTAAGGTGAGTTGGGATACCTTGAGGTCATTTTTGTTTACACTGCTGTAATTTATTTCAGCAGCCTTCTTGTGGCTTTTAGAGCCATAAGACATAAGGATAAGGGATATTTTTCCATTGGTACACTCACACATGGATCGAAGGATGAAGTAGGGCTCACATGGGGACAAATTTGGAGTTGTCAAGTTGCTGATTATTTATCAGATTTTTATTTTATGACAGCAGTTGGTTTTTGGGAGTTCAAGGAAGTATGGGGCAACATTGTGACATTTGGGGGCAGCCCATACATGAAGGAGACTTGTGAGCCATTCACACCATGGAGACACATTGGAAAAATGTTTTTCAACACTTATTTTTCTAATAAGTTTGCTTCATGTGCAGGATTGAAGACATGTGAAGAAAGACCGTTGTCCTACTCACTTCATGAGGGCATTATTGAGTGGGCAGCCTTGGAGCTTAACAAAGCTGATCTCTTTGATGACTCCCCATGCCATGTTGAGGACACCATTATTTGGAGCACCAATTACCGAGCTGAGGACCCATTTTTTTGGGTTGACATGGGGGAAGGAAACATGTTCTTCCAAGTGCTTCATCACTTGAGTGACACCAGAACAAGACTTTGGATGCATCACTTATCTCTTTTTTTGGGTGCATGATATGTGGATCTATGAACTTGCTATTGCTTGAGGGCAAACAATCTTTGAGAGGGGAGGATTGTAATGTTCCCTTTTCCGGGGCATTACTGATATATTGGTTCATCTTTTTCATTTGCATTCTAACCCCTTGACATGCCTAACGCTACAAGTGGGAGTCTTATTTAGTCTTAAAAAATGCACGTAGGCTAGTTCTTTATTATTTAATTAAAAATAATAAAGTGCACTTAAGTGGGTCTTTTTATATTTTTAATTTAAGTTTTAGTGGATTTCCCTCCAAAAGGGAAAGGTCGGTCATTTTGAATGTTGCACCCCTTAATTCTATAAAAGGAGGTTGCATGACCTTTATTGGGTATGTTGATTGATCATTTGATTTTACTCCATGCTTGGAGAAAAGGGATGTATGCCCTATGTTGTTGATGCTCTCATTGTTGAAGACTCTCATTTTGCAAATCTATTAAAGTTGGTTTGGAGATCTATCCCTTGTGCAATTGTAATGTGATCATTGCTCTTACTTTGGTGACTTGATATAGAGTGTGGCGCATTTATTTGTGGGAGAAATTTGCATGTTTATTGCTCATTTTTGAAGTAATCTTTGAAGGGTTTGGGCTCTTTTTATACTGTTGTTCACTGTTGTTATTTACTAGCTATGACAACTTGTATTGAAGAATATTTTGGCATGTTTTGAGGGAAAATAAGCTAGATCTGAAATCTGGTTTATGTCATCATTAATTTCTGAGCAAGGGGAGTTGATTTGGAGTGTTTGGAAGCTTGGAAAAGGGCTGAAATATTTTTATTTATTTTTCTCTAACCCTAGCGACTTGATCTGGGATTTCTGGGTCTGTTTTGGGTGGGTTTGCATGCTCAAAAAAATCTGATTGTTAGTGCATTAGAAAAGCTCTCAAAATCTAGTTTATGATGCACTTGGTTTCATGACAAAATATGAAGTATTGAATGAGTTATGAATTTTAGAAGATTTAAGTTGTGCAAGCTATTTTGTTATTAATTAATATTTATTTCAGACCTGCAGTTTGAGATCTTAGATTTGGTTGTAGAAATTAGGAGGAATAAGGATAGATTAACTTCATAATTTTTGGAGTTGATTTGATGCCCTAAATGTTTTGGGCGACTTACTTGTTAGGGCATAAATAGGGTTTGTGTTTGCTGTGCGAAAAATGATTTTGGAATATTATTCTTCATAATTTTGTGGCCCAAGATCCAAACTTTTAGCTCATTAGGACTTCTCTAGCTAAAGATATGAATTTTTGAAAATTGCAGCAGTCCGAGGTTTGAGTATTAATTGTTTTTCAGCTGTGTGCAATCAGATTTAGGCTAATTTCTAACTTGTCCTAAAAGGGGACATCACACCTTTCTTGGCGCCACAAGCCAATTAGAAGAGGACTAACCTATTAATCTTCACTTTATTTTTTAATTGCCTCTTTAATTTATCCAAACCAGTCGACTGCCTCCTATGAAAAAACATTAAATCTATAAAAATGAAATAAAATGCAATTCCTTCCCTTGTTGACTTAATCTTCTTTTCCATAGAAAGAGAATGACAAGTAGGCTTCATTTGGCTTCAATTCGAAAAAGGGGACATTACATTTTGAATGATATCGACCATGATAGTTAAATCATGGTGTTGGCTAGATTTTCTCGCATAGCACAAAACCTAGCGATCATGAGATAAATCTCCCTCATTTACCCGGTGAGGCTCCCGTGTCGATTTGTCAATTAAAGTATACTAATATGTAAATGGGGTTTTACTTTAGCTACTCAGTTCATGAACCATAACTGAACAGTTACTTCAGCAAGCAAGTAAGCAGTTGTTTAAGGAAAAGAAATATTTATAGAAGGGAATTATATAAACACAGAGAAGAAATGGGGAAGATGTGCATCCCAATCAATAGATGGCAGAGTTGATTGCATGCACATAGAAGAAACCAATAGATATAAACACAGAATTCTAAGCAAAGGTAGCTCTAGATCTAGATCTGAAATAACAAAAAGTCTATTAAAAATCTAAGATAAAAGCAAGAAACACAATACACCGTGACACAAAGTTCTCGTAAATATGCTCCTGTATAATCCTCTACTTCAAGTGGCTCTCAAGAGTTTCAGCACAAAGTCTGGAACACAAGGTTGCTGCTTACAAATTTTGATGATCATTAACCCGAAGGTTCTTCCTCTACTTATAGAATGTAGAGGGGCAATTACAAGTTGGAAGCTTTTAGTTGAACTGACACATGTGGAAGTCGGAGGAAAGAAACAACTGGCAATCTCCATCCTGGAATTCCTCTTTGCATGACATGTATGATTTGCAACTGAAAATAGAACCTTCTATTTTGCACGTCCGCCACCTATCTCCAAGTAGTTGACTTCTTCAAGTAATGGCTTTTAAACCAATCACTTAAGTTGTATAATTTAATTGATCGCTCAATTACTTTGTCGGAGGAAAGAAGAAGGAAGAGGAAAGCTGCAGTCTTGTCCTTTTTCATGTCTGCATGTAGCTGATTCTTTTGCCTTTGATTCTCACCAAACTGGATCTGGGAGTAGTTGGATCTTGAAAAAAAAGTTGGAATTGGAAACGATGGTCTGCAAGCGACATTTGGATTTGGAAGCGAGTTGGAATTGGAAATAGTTGGATATTGGAAGCAGTTGGATTTTGCCTTCGCCTTGTCTTCTCTTTTATCCTTGAAGCTTTTGTAGTTCTTCTCTAGTACATGCATCAATGCAATGTTTGCCATAGATAACTCATCATCCTTATTTTTAATTGCATATGAGCAATTAAAAATTTGGAAAGCACTCCGGATGAATGAAAATTCAATGAAGGCTTCAACTAGAAGATGGGAGCATTTGCACAAGATCTTGGAAGGAATTTTCCACGCACTGACTTCTTCACGGGCTGCATTCGAAACAAGAGGATGAAGCCTTTGTGCCGGAAGCTTTTGCAACTATGAGATCTGGATCTGGATCTGCATATGGATTTGCATCTGCATCTGGATATGGATCTACACCTACATAACAAACTCTGGCAACTGGGTTGTGGATGGAAAAACTGTAGCTCGAATAATTCCACTTCTTTTAATTTGTACGCATGAGTGAAATTTTTCCTGCACGCATGAGTGAAGTCTTTCCTGCTCTGGATCTGTCTATCAATTCAGCAAGAGGTTCCGAGCCTAGATCTGTGTCTCCAATATCTGCAAATTTAAAAGCGATGCATGAATCCGTCGTGCTTTTCTTTTTCATCTTACTTCGCCATAGCTTTGTCTATCTTTGTCTGAACAATTCATTTTATTCTTATTTGATTGGAATTTCTTCAAAATTGGTACAGATCTGGATAATCCTTCAGATTCGGAGGAAATATTCAATGTATTGGACATTGATATAAGTTCCTTTTCTTTATAAAAGCACTTGTAACTAATTCCTGCAATTAATTCAGACAAAGATGGAAACCGGAACATGAACAGTGAATTTTAATTATAAAAATCTGCATAATTCAAGCCTGTTGCCCCAAAAATTGATGTTTTGTTTGCATGCAAAGTGAGCATGAATTTTTCCAACTCCACCCGAGTATCGTATCACTTCTACAAACAATTATTCAAACACAAATCAACTTTCTTCAAAGCATGCGCCGAAAACTAGAAGCTTTTAGCATCAAATCCACCGTCCCGAGGAAAATCCTTCTCCAAATGGGGCGCACTTTTCCTCTGGGCTGCACTTCTTCACCTGTGAATTAATTAATTCATCCTTATGGCAGCCCCTGCTTATATAACCCTCATAATTCTATAATTAATAATTGCCCTTCCTATTCCTGGCAATTAATTAATTAAAAATCATGCTCTTCTCTTTAACTGATGTGTTAAAATAGCATGTTTAAGGACAGCCATCCAATTAATTAAATTAATCCAAATTAAACATTCACTCTTCACTCAACTGAAGCTTCACAGTGTGCCTTGACCTTAGCCACTGAAAATAGAAATTAATTTAATCATTTAATACTTCAAAAACATTAAATATCACCCAAATGGGGCGCACTTTTTAGCATGAAGAGGGCAGCCTTTTAATAAATTAAATTTAATCAATTTAGACCATCCATTTCCATCCTTTTTATTCTCCCTTGCTTTGTTGACTTTTCTCCATGTTTAGGCGCCATAAATAGAAGAAGAATTAATTAAAATAATCACTTTAAAGGCTGCCATCTTCTTCCTAAAGGGGTCGCACTTTTTGGCATAATAGAATTCTATTTTTAAAAACACATGGCAATGGGAATTTTTACCCTGCAAGGCAGCCCCGGAAATCCCATGATCCACTTAAGTGATTTGACTTTGACAATGGGATTATTTACCTTGCATGGCAGGCAATAAAATCCCATGATTTCACTTAAGTCACTTTTCTTTTATTTCACCATGGGAATTTTTACCCTGCAAGGCAGACAATAAATTCCCACCTGCTTGCCTCTAATTTTCCCACTGCAACTTAAGTGACTTTTCCATCATGGGAAAAAATACCCTGCAAGGCAGGTAATAAATTCCCACCTGCCTGCCGCTTTATTTTTCCCATGATCCACTTAAATCCTTTGTTTTCCAAAAATGCGCCCAACCCCGCAGGGGCTTTTTAGTGCACAACTTCGCCTTTTCCCAGTGAACCGGACCTCCGATGGCGACTTCCTTCTGGCACAATGTGCGTATGTGATCTCCGAATACTTCAGGCCAAGAATCGGGCTAACCCGCAAAGGAATTGATCTAGAGAAATTTCACAGAAAACGAAACGGGAAAACACAAAAACACGAAAAATTGCCAAAAGTCATAAATAAAGCCCAAAACTTATTCCTAGTTAAAACCCTTATGGTATATAGGAATAATGATATGTTCGATCACAACAGGGTTAAATCGGAGCGCAAATTGCCTCAAACGGGGCTCAAAATAATTAAATACAAATTTCTGTAGACAAATCTCGATGACAAAATATAACAATTTTGGGCATCTGGGTATTTGGCGAAAATGGCTAATATGGCTCTTTGGGAATATCTTGACGCAATACAAGAATTTTCAGGCAATAAAAACACAAAACGACCCATTATTTTAAAAGTACGAAATTTTTTCGGATAGGGTAGTCGCAGATTTCAGGATGAAATCTGGGGACACCACATGGTGACCGAAGTTAGTTGAGATCCAATGATTTAAAATTGTATTGGCCATGATGTAGTTAAGGTGGTTGATGCAACTAAGACCATGATCTAATCACAATGGCCAATGGAGTTGGGAGGGATTGAATTTTTCCTAACGGCGTCGGGCTTTTGTTGAGTGGCAAAATCCATTCAACAGATCTCGAATATTCTAGAATGGCATTGAGATTTTCTCTCGAGTGAGTGGTGATACCACCGGATATGTTTGATTTTGTAAGGTGAGAAGAAATTGGAGAATTATTGAAGCATCCAATTGGTGGTTTCCAATTAAGGGTGGTCGAGAGGGTGAAAAGATGAAGGATCATCACTAATAACAAGGTGAAGTTGGTATGTTCCAATGGATAAAAAATGGGAAGATCATCTTGTGGAACTTCATCCATGGCGAGATGAGAGAAGGGAAGATCATCTTGTGGATCTTGATGCGGATATGTGTCGGATATGGAAAGATAACCTTGTGGATCTTCATCCATGTTAGATTGGATGGTTGGTTACGGTTGAGATTGTGAAGAAGTGCACTATGAATGATTAGAATCAATGGTGGGCATGGGAGGGAGAAACAACTCATATAGAATGTATATGGGTTGACGCATTAGAAGACATGATCATAATATAATTATGGTAGATTTTGAGAATATTTAGGAAGATTTTGAAAGGATAAGATAGAAAAAAGGAAATGTGAATGTGTTAATTGGAAGAGAGCATAAGATTCATGCCGGGATCACTAGAGTGTAGTGATGATGAAGATGACCGTTGCAAGATAGATAAGGAAACATGAAGATGACTCAATCAAAAGATGGAGTAGGATTCACGTCGGGCTCACCTGGAGTATAATGATGGTGAAGCTGAAGTGAAGATAAGATAAAAGGAAATGTGAATGTGACTCGATCGAGAGAGTAAGATTCAAAGTGTGGGTTCACAAAAGTGTAGTGATGGTGAAGACAACCACCTTTGTAGGATAGAAAAGGAAACATGAAGATGACTCAATCGAAAGATGGATTTGGATTCATGTCGGGTTCACTAAAGTGTAGTGATGGTCGGGATGACCACTACAAGATAGAAAAGGAAATGTGAAGATGACTCAATTAGAAGATGTAGGAAGATTCACATTAGAGTGTAATGATGTTGATGGTGAAGTGAAGATAAAATATAAGGAAATGTGAATGTGACTCAATCGAAATAGAAAGTAAGATTAACATCAGGTTCACTGGAGTGTAATGATGGTGAAGTTTGTAAGTGAAGATAAGATAAAAAGAAACGTGAATGTGACTCAATCGAAAGAGAGAGTAAGATTCACGTTAGGTTCGCTAGAGTGTAGTGATGGTGAAGTGAAGTGAAGATAAGATAAAAAGAAACGTGAAGATGACTTTATCGGATGGGAGAGTAAGATTCATTCGGGTTCACTGTGAGTGTAGTGATGGTGAAGGTGATCACTACAGGATAGAAAAGGAAATGTAAAGAAGACTCGATTGTAAGATGGAGTAAGATTCATGTTGGGTTCACAGAGTCTATCTATGCAAATAAAGAATGACCTAAAATAATTTCTCTCTCTCTCTCTCGATAATGGGTAATCTAGACAAGGATAGAGGGGCCATGCTAAAGATGCACACCTTAAGATTTTAAGTTGCATAAGACGACGAGAGTCGAGGAAGACGATAGTCCACACTCTATAGGAGATGTAGGGTTCCAAAGCTTAGATCTAGGATAGGGTAGTGGTGTCTAACCAGCTCCCAATAGTAAGTTGGTTATAATAAGATTGTAATCAAGTTGTAACAAGATATGGATTCTTATGCTTGGGTTGTAAACATAGGTCAGACCGATCTATAGATCGTAAAACCCAAAGGGTGGTTTATAAGGCAAGGGCCGATAGATAAATAATGCAATAGATCAAAAATATGCTACTCTACTCTAATCTATGCATGACCACATAAAAAAATCCAAATCTGAAATAAGATAAAGGAAAAGAGAGGTTAGAGATGCTTGAGACATCATTGGCGCATTGACTTCCCTAGGGTTAACCGCACCTTATGAGAGAGTTGATGTGGAGGATCACAAACGAAGAAGGAAGACCCAGAAAACCTTTTCTTGAAGACTTTAAAGACTCCAAAGGTTGGGCAAACCATGGTAAGTGCAACTCCTATGCTTGGGAATCCTAAGTACCTAATGCTCTAAGTATAGACTCCAAAAAGATTATAAGAACCAACTTTAAGACGTCTAAGGATTTAAGGGTATCGGCAATTGCCGTAGATCGAATGAGTGATGATGATGTAATGGAATGAGCGCTCAAATGCCGAGTATATATAACAATCATGATGGAACATTATAGTCTTTATTAATTGACAAAGATCAATCGTGGTTAATGTAGTTGGCTGTTAAAAACTGCAAGCTAGACGGTATCAACCATGGTTGATACTGTCAGTTGTTGGCAATGCAAAATCATGGGGATCAAAAGGAAATCTTGACAGATGGCGGGATACTTAGAGTTGCTAAAAGGTGAGATGACAAAGGTATGCGTGTGCTGAAAGTAGGTATGGAGGTGACTGTAAGAGGATGGTAAGGTGATGCCATATGGAGGTTATAGAAGATGACTGCAGAGGTATGAAAACATGTAAAATCTGATATAATTGGACTACACATCAAGGCTCTCTCATAAGTACCACGCTAAACCAGCCCGATGTAACCAGTGAAGGTTGTACCTGCCCATTTCTGGTTACTCCCGCTCCCCACAGTGTCCTTGAGGACACCGCTCCAGGGAAGCCAATGCGCCAATAGTGCTTGCGAATAGCCAAAGTTAGTAAAAGTGAAAAATTAAGTGTATACACATTCCTTCTTCTTGAGTTGGCTACCCAACCTCTTCTTTAGAGAATATCTTTAGGATCAATAAATTTCTGTAGAGACTTAGATCTCTTGGTGATTTAGCATATGGGTTTGAGATGTACCTCTTGTTGGTGCATTCTTCTTCGAGAGAGGGTGTGCTCCTCAGGTTTTGTCGGACATTGACAAGGTTGGTATTCTCAAGTTAGGTTCCTTATGTAATTGATTAGTGTCTTTATCGATCGAATTCCTCCATCGAGATATTAATTGGATGCCCTTCCTTCCCTTCTTTCCTCAAAGGATGCGATTAATAAAGATTTCATGGAGGACATTAACCTACAATATTGTTAGGTCACTTGGTTGCATGGCTTATGGAATCCTCTAGGATAGTGCAGGGTTTGTTTCCACCATTTACTAGTTGAGCCAGACCACCATATTCCTTGTGGGATGGGATTTTCCATCTTTGTTATCTCTATGAGGTGGAGAATGAGGAGTACTTTATTTTTCAATGTCCTGCTTTGAGATTTAGGGGAGGTGCCACTATTTAAATAGACTCGAGAGGTTCCTTAATCACTTTCAATTATCCTAATTAAAGGTTTGTGAGGTTGGCATACTCAGATGTAGGATATTGCAAGGTTTTAGGTTGATTACCTTCTATTTTCAGCTTATCTTTGACATTTGGGGTGTTAAACATTCCTTGGATTGGGATGGTCCACACATGGTGATAAATTAGCACGACGATGTCTGTCTTCGCATGCCGATACTAGGATCTCCCAATCCTCTTACTCACATAACAAGCATCGTCGTTCTATTTCTGCTCAACATCAAGGATGTTCTAGCTCTTGTCGTTTGTGACTTGGGATATGAAAGCAACTGTTTATCTCCAATTTTCTCTCTGCTGCTTGAGAATTAGTAGCCTTTGATGTTACAAGAGGCGTGAGAGGAAAAGTTGGGCTTACATATAAGATTGTCCAATCAAACCCCGTAGCCTTGGACATTCTTCTATGATATTATTAGATCTTGCATTGGTCCTTTGGCAGTGGTTGATGATGATGGCAGTTATCTTTCTGCTATGAGCTTTGATACAAACATATGATGACACCAGTTTCTTGCCTTGGTCTTAATTGGCTTTTGCTTTATTTCTCTTAAGTGGTCCTTACCTTGTTTGGATATTTATATTTGTACTGGTACTTTATGGGTGGGTTTACTTGGCTTGGATTCACCTTACTTTTGTAGTGCATTCAATTGTTTAAGTGTTTTAGCTTTATTCTTATCTCATTTTCAGCTTCTGGGGCTCTTTTCTACCCTATTGTTATTGTAATTGGATGTTTCAAGTCCCATTGACCTAGGTTTGTCACTCCGGAACATTAATATAATATTTTTCTTTCATTCTTTCTTGCTCCAATAGTGCCAAGTGCTTTGGGAGAGTGGGTGGTTGTTATCTAATGTTGTGTAATGAGAACCTGGATCAAGCACAGGTTTAGGCATCGTGCGTAAATTCACGATTGAGTATGGCTTTTCCCATGTCCTTCTTTATCGCTATGGAGCTTGTTTTCATAAGTTGGCAGTGGACCTCTTGTGCATGCTCATGAACATTCTACAAATCAATGAACTAACACCAAAAATTTGTGCACCATGGCTGTCAAACTATTGACATTCATTCCACACCAGCTGCCATCTACTCATTCAAGTGTAATCAATGTGTCTTTTGCTTCCTTTGTAACAAAATATCTAATGGAAATTTCATAGATGAAATTGAAATCCTTTCCCGATCTGGTCTTCCCTTCTCTGGTTTTCTCTATTTGATCCAACACCCTACTAAATAATTGTATTGCTTTTTCACAACATAGTGTTTTCCATGATCTCCTATGGTTTCATGCTATGGGCAACTACCTTATGAGTGCATGGCTTTGATATCTATGGACAAAACCAAGTGGCAACAGCACCAATAATGTAGTTAGTATTCTGAAGTACACAAAACAATTTACACCATATACGGAAAACATCATATATCATTCATATCAGCAAAACATGATCAGAAATGAGACAGCATTTATGGAAATGACATTAATCTCATTAGGAACTGTATCATACAATATTTGGAATTTTCTGAAAGCATGGTAATTTGATACAGAGAAAATGCGAGATTTCCTAAATGACCATCACAAGATACTTATATAGGATTGACCTCTTTTGGGCTAGCCAGCAACAACCTCCCAGACATTCCATATGTAACCATCACTCATAACTCAAAAATAAAAGTAGTCATTTGTACATTACATCACAACTCATTAGAGTCTCAAAACACAATGATAAATGTCTTGTTCATTGATTGAAATTTGAATTTAATGCTTTAGTAGCAAAATATCTTATTTCATGCCTACAAATTTCATTATTTGTATTTGATTTTGATTAGATTTAGCTATCAATGACAAACCAATATCACTGCCAACCAATATGAGCATTGATTGATGTCATCCCTCATACAACTTTAACTTGAATACCTCCACAAACAAGCATAATGCTGAATTTTGCATTGAGAAGATCTATGAGTTGTGACAATTACACAAGCTTTCCAATAAAAATTATGTCAATTATGGCTGCATTAGACATTAGCCATATCTACATTGAGATTGGCTTTCATGTATAAAATGCTGACACAACTTTTTTGTCATTGCAGAATGGGCGTTTTGATGCGCCAGATCGGCTTTATGTTAGTATGGAAGAATCATGGGAGAACGTGTTGAGTAATGCTGCTGATCTGAAGGAACTTATTCCAGAATTTTTCAGTTTGCCTTCTGATTTTCTTCAGATAAGGTTTGACTGATTACTTTATTCTTATCTTCCTTTTAGGCCCTTTCTTTTAGTTTGGAGGGGATTGATTCTTTTTCATTTCCATGTCATTCTGTAGATGCCTTTGGATGAGCATTTCTTTGTCGTTCTATATGAATCACCTTGTATTGTATTGGGATCTTAAGATTGGAAGTCAAGAGTATAGGACACAGTGTAATAAAGATGATTCATTTGACAAGATTACATTAGAATATTTATGTCTTAGTAGCTATATAATTCTACATTTGGACCCCAAATGCCTCTTTAGGATAGTAGTTATGTGCTTAAATCAAATCTTGCAAAAAGACCAATCTATTTGAGTGAAAATTTCAAATTCCACAAAACTTCAGCACTTTATAATGGATGACTACTTTTGGATGAAATGAACTGTAAATAAACCATGCTTTTTTGGAAACATAGTTCATTAGACACTCATTGAAAAAATAAGAAGGAAGCTTTATGGACCAGAACCAATTTCCATCAACAGGCCTCCTCCAAGAGAGCTTGGGCCACTTGTTTGCAAATGAGAAAAGTCATGTGCTTGACCTTGCTCATGACATCTAATGAAACAACGCTGGCAGAATAGTAATCATTTTTCCTTTTTTGTGCTGCATATCTTCAGTCAAATCTGATGGATTTTTTGGTAGTACTTATCTTTAATACTGTTTACTAGTGCTCTTATCCTATATGGATTGACTTGGATAGGTATCCTTTGTTATACCATCATAACTTTTTTAATACACACACACACACACGCACGCACACACACCCACGCACGCGCACACACACACACACACACACACTTTATCCTTTTGTGAAATGAATTCATCTATAAGCACTTTATCAAAATCGATTGACATTATTTGGAAATGTGGATATTCCTTTTACAATATTAATATTATTATTATTTTGCTATAAAAGAGTAAGACATTGGCCATGCAAGGCGATTATGTATTATTACTTGCTTTCATTCATCTCATGTAACATATCAAGTAGTTTGTGTTGAGCTTGGGATAAGAAATAGAAGGCACCTACTATTGGTATTCTTTTGATCTAAGGATTTGGATTGATGTTATTTTCAGTAAAGCCTATTTGCTCCACCTCAGGTTTGCAACTTTTGATAAAACAATTCCTTGGAGGAATTCTTCTTTCTAGTTTTTGATAATGAGTGTGTTAAAAAAGAAAAGCTCAGGCATCTGTTTGAATATTTGGATCATTAGTAAAGATCAAATGACACATGAAACTGGTGCAGGAATAACTTGAAACTTGGAATACGACAAAGAGGAGATCTTGTTGGGGATGTGATACTTCCGCCATGGTATTGTTTGACATCTTTATAATTTTTTCATCATTTTGAAGGGACTGTTTATAAAGTCTGCAATTTTTTATTTTTATAAATATGCTTTACAAATGATGAATTAACTAATATTGTGATTTTTGCTCTGTAGATTAGCATAACAAATGTATTTGGAATATGAATCTTACAAACTAATGATTATTGTGCGAGTATTGTTGACTTGGCTAATTTCATGGGCAAATAGTGATGGTGTTAATACCCTTCTGTTCTGGAAAACTTGTTATGGGTCCCCTAAAACTACAAACAATCAAATTTAATCTACCCTAATGGAAATTGAATTGCTTAAAAGGGTTTTTCCTGAGCAGTCATAAAATAGTAGTAATTTCTTTCCTTAGAGATAAGTTTTGGAGACAAAAATTTGAAGTTTTAGCTTCCAAGGTCTTTATTGTTCTATTGTGGAAATTATTGCAGCTTGCAATAAAAATGAGCATCCAGACTTTTACACTTTGTGCAAGTATTGAATGAAGCATTCACTAAAACTGAATAATCTCAGTTCAACAAATGAAAGAAAAGAGTTCATTCTCTCAATTACCCAAGACAAACAATGGTACTGAAATATAAAGGGTGATTAAAGAAAATTATATTGAAAACAGAGATCAGATTTCTTCTTTCAAAATTGCACATAAACATTGAAACAATGTTAACTCAAATCAGAATTCAAGTACAAGCTAAAAAGAAAACTTAATAAAATACAACTATTCACTAAAAGGTAAATCGCTGATCCCAGTACTGGTACAGGTTTGGGGTTTGGTTATGTCTGTACAGCAATATTTTGACTTTGGTATGGCCATATATATATATATATATATATATATATATATATATATATAAGTAAAATTATCCACGTAATATGCAGGGTAAACAAAATAAATTCACTACAAAACAGTTGAGACACTACTGATAGTGATAACTCAATGCCAATTGGCATTATACAACCCCAAATATATTAATAGTTAAAAACACAAATAGTCATCAGTTGAACGTAGAACTACAAATATGTAGTGCAAATGTATACTCAAAACTCAAATAAATCTGCATATTTCTTTTCATTGAGAGTGTCAAATTCATCACATGGTTCATTAGAACCACAAGCAGTAGAAGTGCCACACCCACGTGCTCCGCTATGCAGGTCGTGTGAAGAGCTCTCTATCTCCGTGTCGAAGAATCTATGTTAGGATGCTTTGGATCTACATCCCCGCACCTTGTTGCCTCCTGCTTGTAGTTATCTTGCTTGTGTGATAGAAGGCACAAGTTGGAATGCACATAGATCAAATGCTCTGCCTTTTTCGCTGCCAACTTGTTGCGCTCAACTGAGTGTATAAAAGTGTATGTTCTCCAATTCTACTTAGTTGAAGAAGAACTTGCAAACTACTGAGGCAAACAACAAAGTAAATACGAAATTGAAATTTATAAAAGTAAAAAGTTAAAACAAAAAGAAAGCAATGAAGAAAAATTTTGTTATAGAATTTTGTTGCAAGAAGTTGGAGATGGATGGATGCTTGTTCATGGAGGTACCACCGCATATGAGCATGCTTCTCATACTTGTCTTGAAGAGTGCTAAGGATGTGACTAATGGAGGCTATGACATTCCCAAACTCTCCCATAATGGTGTCTTCTACTTCTGGATTAGAGAAGAGTCTAGTGAATGTTGCCTTATACCCATCACTAACCTCAACATCCCCACATGGTAGGACCCTTCTCGGCAAAGAAAGGATCTCAGTGCTGTAGTATTTTGGAGTTAATGAAAAGGAAAGAAGATGTAATGAGGTGGTCATCATGTTCCACCTATCAATGAGATGTGACTAAACTTGCTTGAAAAGTCTCTTTGTAGGATTTTGCTCTTTGGAATGTATGATTGGCTTAATCTTCTCAACCACTAAGCTGATTCCATCATAATTCTGACCCAGCCATGGATGATCCATATCAACAAATCTGAGCATACTCACAATGGGCTTGGTTAAAGTGAGACGTAATCTACATGATCCTACCACCTATCATCGAGGATCATCCCTTTCACTTTTGTGGCCCTCTTAGTGTTTGATTGCCACCATACACCTCAAGTGTTGCACATAAGCATGTTGCTTAGTGCCTCGGCATCCTCACATGTCATCTCAAGATGATTGTGTGTGAGGCAAATTGGGTCTCAACTACCTAATAAGAAATTAAAATTAATTAAATAAAAAGTGTTTAAAAATCTACAAATCAAAATTAAAATTATACATAATGATTAAAAAATTATAAAAATAGTTATTGACTTACCTTTTAACAACCATGTAATGTCCCTTTCGGGCTCAAATTTGAGGAAGTTGGACTTTCCTCAAAAACATAATGGAATATTGCTGGAATTTATAACCACATGTATAAACTTGAATTTATGACAGCCACATAGAAATTAGAGCCAAAGAGGGTTAGCAACCTGTTTTTGGTCCCCAAAACCCTAGGTGACCTAGGTAAAATTCAGATTTTAGTATTTCTCACATAATTCTTCAGAAACATATCAACAATTTGAAACCCTTGATGAAATAATGCAAAATATGTGCTTCAACATCAAAATACAAAATTTTGGAATTAATTATTGGCCACAAACAGCTGAAACTTCAAAATTCATATCTTCTGAAATACTTGGAGTTATAATGCAAATGATAGCTCAAAATGACCACAAAAATAACAGCTATCAAACAAAATCAAGTTCAATTTTTCCAACCACAAAACCCATTGAGATACTACCTTGAAATCCCCAAACCCAAAGGGGTCGCCCAAGCTGGAAATGAGTATGACAGCCCCAAAAAGCATGCCCTAGCTGGAATTTGTGCCCTAACATGGATGGAAACACTTGTTTTGAAATTTTGAATATGAAGCTCACTTGTGACTCCCGGATGAAGCCACCAAAGCAACAAATGAGGCTTTTCTTCCCCAATTGTTGTGATTATTAAGAGGTTTTGTCCTCAATAGGATCCAATGAGGGTTTGTGTCCTCAATTGCTGAAAATGTGAGCTCAATGCTCCAATTTCCAAATAAGATTATCAAGATTCATATGAAGATCCTTACAACTTGTGGAGCACTCCATGTGGGATAATAGAAATACTTTATTTCTATTTTAACATTCACTTTTCCCACTTAAAGAGGGACGACCTCCTTTTTAAACATTCTTTTTATATTTTGAAGTTGGCACTTGCACTTTAGCCACTAACCTACTATTTCTAGTGCTATAATTGACAATTTACCTTTTACAAAAATATTACCAAGCTGAAAATAGAAAATTACAATTATAACATGAATGTACTTCCCTTATTTTCTCCCTTAAAGCCCACGGGAAGTAGAAATGGGCCCCAAGGTCTTCAAATCAAACTAGCTTGGAAAAGGGGACATTACAAACCACAACTTCGAGAAGAACTTCAAGTTAACTCGAGCATGTGATGGTTGGTGATGCACATTTGATCTCACTCGCTTCATCATACACTTGTTTGATGTAATGAATGACACTAGGTGTCCACTAGTTTGAAGGAATGAATGACACTAGGTGTCCAAAATATATACATGCACCTTGCCAACCAACATCCTCACAACTTCGCGATTTTAAGCATTGTCCATGATAGCGTGGACAATGTTTACGAGGCTCCACTTCCTCAATAGACTCTATGAGGATGTTTGTCTTGAATTGTGCATCTTTCACCGATCCACGATAATCAACATCCCTTAGAAACATTCGCCTTTATGGCACATTGCAACCACATTAATCAATAGCCTATTCATTGTATCTTTCCATCCATTGGATACTGATAGCCACCCTTGTTTCAATGTTGGTAATGAATAATGCATCGTTTGTCAACCCCTCACTATCAATGGCCCTTAGAAACATTGTCCCGTTATGGTAAACTACAATCACATTAATCAATAGACATTTGTAATGTCCCTATCAAAGTTGAGATCGACTTTTTAGAAATTGCACAAAACCCTAATGACATCAAACTGAAATTTATGACAAGTAGATAAATCCAATTTAAATGACAACGATGCGAAATCGCCTAAATTAGGCAACGACTTGGTTTTGGTTTGCAAACCCTCGGTACAACATGCAAAAGTGGGAGAGGAGTCAGGCCAGAGGCTTATCTATCATTTGTTGGAATGGGAATGGTTCCCTTTGGTCTTCCCCTGGCCTTATGTTAGATGCTCTCGGGGCTGCCGACATTCTCTTCATCACAGAAACACACGAGAGCCCTGTTCGTCCTCTCCCAGGTATTATTGGCTTTCTTTGGTTATCAGCTTACAGACAAGAGACTTAGAGTTTGGGTGGTGTCAGAGGCTCTGGTGGGGTTGCTTGTCTTTATAGGGACTCCCTCCAGAACAGGATCTCGATGGTCGGTTTTGATGAGTCTGCCAGGTACATGTGGATTCGTATTAGTGGGGCCACTCGATTCTCTAGGGATTTCTATATAGCAGTTTGTTACTTTCCTTCCATCTGCTTCCCCTTATGCCATCCACAATGGCCCAGATGGTGATCCTTTCTTTGACTTATACGACAATATTAGTCAGTACTTTGTCACAGGGGAGGTTATCATTTTAGGTGATTTTAATGCCCGTACTAGACACTTACAAGTCCCTCTCCATGACAGATCAGAGGATACGTTCTGCACACAGAGGATTGACCCTGTGTCAGTTGGTCTGCATAGGATTTTTGAGGATACAGATGGCCCTTTCACAGCTTATGGACGGTTCCTCCTCCAGCTCGGGAGTCACAGGGATGGTGATCTTTAACGGATCGAGCGCTTCCCATTCACGTTTCTTCACATGTCGTCCCCATGGCGGGGGCACTAGTGTGGTGGACTATGTCCTCTTGCTTGAGATATCTCACCCCTCTTCTACTCCTTTGTTTCCCCCATTCCCCTTGCCGACCATGCAGTCCTATCTTTCTCTCTAGTCGCCAGTCCTACCACCACCACCCCTCCTCCCCCTCCCCACTACCCCCCTCGCATCTCCTTTCAGTTTGATAAAGGGGATTACGGGTCTTACTCATCCCACATCCACGACCTTCTCCCCTCTGCGCCCCACTTCTGAAACTTGCCTAGTGCGGAGGCCAAGTACACATGCCTTTCCTCTGCAATGTGGGAGGCTGCCCTGAGATCCTTTCCCAGCTCCACCACCCATCCCTCGGCCACTAGTACTACTAAATCTTGCCCCATGAACCAATGGTATGATGTAGAGTGCAAATCCCTTCACCGTCGCCTTTGCCAGGCTTTTACCCATGCCCTCCCCTCCTTCCCCACTCTTAAGGTTACTGCCGAGTGCCTTCTCCATCGTAAGAAGCGATCCTTCATTTCCCACCACAGATATATGCTTTCCACCTCCCTTAGGACTAACCCTCGGTCCTTCTGGCGTATTGTCTTTCCCCCACCACTCCCCCTCCTCCACGACGATCGATCCTATCTCCATTTTTTCCCACACCTCTACCCTTTACGATGTTCGGGGCAACAGTCTACCCAGATTGGCATCCCACCGCCTAGTAATCCCTTCACTCACCGTAATATCAAAGAGGCAATAAGGATTTTGAACTGTAGCAAGGTAGCTGATGTGGAAGGTTTCCAGGCCAAGTTCTTCAAGCAAGGTTTTGAGGTCTTTGGTAACTATTTGACAGATCTTTTCAATCAGGTGGTTAGTGTGGGATTCCCTCCTACTTGGTCTCATCATATCATTCACCCGATTCACAAAGCTAGGTCCATTTCGATCCGAACAACTACATGACTATCATGGTGGGCCATTCTTTCTCCAAACTCTATGCTACAGTTCTCCACAGGTTGTTGTCCGAGATTTTGGAGCAGAAGCAACTCAGAGCCAGAGGTCAGGTTGGTTTTCGCCCTGGTTACCACACCATCGACCACATCTTCACCCTTCGGGCTATTATTGAGGAGGCCCGTCACCGCTCTTTGAAAGTTTATTGTTGTTTTGTAGACTTTCGAAAAGCTTTTGACTCCGTACCTCGCATGGCCCTCTTCCAGCGGCTCCGAGACATTGGTATTTCTGAGATTCTTATTATCGCCATCATGCGCCTCTATGAGTCCATCCTTGGTCGTCTTCGTACTACTCACAGATTGTCTGATTTCATCAGGAGCACCATTGGGGTTAAACAGGGTTCCCCCTGTCTCCTACCCTCTTTGGCATTTACATTGATGAGTTGGAATCTTTTCTTTGGGATCACATTCAGGAAGGGGATGGTTGCCTTCTTCACCACGTCTTGATTTCTATTCTCCTATTTGTCGATGATATTGTTTTACTCGCCTCTTCTCCTGAGGGGCTTCAAAGACAACTTGATGCACTTGCTTTATTTTGTGATCTTCGACATTTGATGAGTCAATCTGGGTAAGACCAAGGTCATGGTCTTCAACGGGTTGAAGACATCACACCTCCATTTCTTCTTCAAGGGGCAGGAGGTTGAAATCACTAATACATACACCTATCTGGGAGTCCAGTTCTCAGGGCCTAGATTTAGTATGAGGCATGCTCTTCAGCCGAGGGTGAATAAAGGGTATGGGTCTCTTGCCATTCTCGAGAGACAATGCTTTCGGCACCACTTTCAGGACATCTCCTCCAAGATGTTTCTTATGAACTCCCTCATCCGCCCCACTATTCTCTATGGGTCTGTTGTCTGGGGGCCGTCCCTTTTAGACACCGATTGGGCTTCTGTTGAGAGGATTCAGACTCTCCTCCTTCGCCGCTTCATCAGATGCAAGCAGATGGTCCCCCAGCATATTATTTTGGCGGAGTTTGGAGCTCGGCCTTTTCGTCTGGAGACTATATTTGGCATATCAACCTTTCTTCACCGTATCAGGCGGTTTGGTGATCTCTCCGATGAGCGGGACAGGTATCCATATCTCGCTTATTGTTCCTCCGTGGGTATTGCCCAGGATATGGGCCGTTGTTGGTTTTCCGAGACTTCGGCCTTGTTGGGTTCAGTTGGTATCTAGATTGATCATCTCCCCCCTTTCTAGTATTCCCTGAATGCTCCCATTCATCTCTTGCCCACCAAGCAAGTGTTGAACAGGTCCATCGGGATGATATTTACAGGAGCTTCATTCAGAATACTTGGGTGAACCCTCCTGAGGGGTTTGCGCCCTAAGATGTCCTTTTATGCAGAGCACTTTCTTGAGATCAGAGATGGACTCATCATCCACCCCCAGTACACCTTTCATTCTGGGTGCATGCCCTTCGCATACCTCTAGGCCAGTTTCGAGTCGGCTCCCATAGACTTCGGTGTGAGACTGATCACCACATTGATCGGGATGACAGACTTTGTAGGCTCTATAGCCTTCAGGAGGTGGAGACCAAGACTCATTTCATCTTCCGTTGCCCCATATACTATGAGATCAGAGGACGATTTCATTGCCTCTTCAGAGGGGTTCAGACTCTCCCGGTTTTCTTCAGATATATTGACCAGCGGTGTCTTGCCCTCTACATCCGTGAGTCTCTGTTGCTCTAGGACCAGATTCTTCATCCCCCTCTGAGAGTCCTCCCTACGAGACGAATTACAACCTTCTTTTCGGTTTTACCAGCAGGTGGAGGAACTACGCAGAGCCTTTCGACCCGGATACGGTGCATAGATCAGTTCGTCCCTGTTGGACTTTCACATTTCCCTCGGTCACCACCAGCAGAATCGGAAGCACACTTGTACTAGAGGGCAACCTAGCTCCATTCGTCCCCCTGGCCATCGTTTCAGTCTCAGATCTCAACAGGGGAGGAGGTTTTCGCCCCCCTCTTCGGGTCACCAGTCCATCAAGAGACTTTTTTTGTCGGCCTCAAATGTTAGGAGGGATGTGGCTACCATTCTTGAGTAGACCACTGGTCCTCGTTTGCCCCCTCCTTCATTCCCTTCTTTGCTTCTCCCATCTTTCTCCCCCGCTTGCTCCATTGCCCCCGCCTGTGGGGGTTTTGACTTTGGGTTTCCTTTCTATTTTGTCTCTTCCCTTTCTTCTTTTTTGGGAACTCGTTTTGAGTTGTCCCCGCTCGCACTTTGTATAATGTTTTGGGCTACAATCCCATCGACCTAATTTTGTGGTCATTAGTTGGACATTAATATATTTATCTTATCTTCAAATACTCAATTACAAAAGTACCTAGAAGGCTCAAAACACTTAGGAATATTTTTAGAACATTTAGGAACAAAGAAATATTTTTTCGACAAATAGTTGAATTTATTTCATCAATTTTGTGACAGAAAATAGGGTAAATTACAGCTGACCATTAGGAGCATTTGAAGCTGAAATAAATGCAACAATGAATGCCCTAGGGCAGAATTGAAGGTTGAACAAACCCTAGCTCCAAAGAAACCCCTAAAAATAGTCGGAATTGACCCCAAAGTGGGTCACTCAAGTTCCCAAGTGGGTCACCCAAGTTGAAAATGCCCTAGATCTGATCCAAAACACTGTAACACAACAAAACACTGAAATGTGTGGTTGTTCCACACCCAAAATCTGGAATTCTGATATGCCCTTGAAGCCCTAGCTGAAAATTGTGCCCTAGCACTGAAATTCTGAATTGTAGCTCTGAGATTCTGAATTGCAGCCCAAATATGACTTCGAATGAGATCACCAATGCAAAATTTGAGGGTTTTCATCCTCAATTCTGAATTCTATTGAGGGTTTTCGTCCCCAATAGGATACCAAGGAGGGTTTTCATCCTCAATGGCTGAAAATTGCAAGCACAAGCTCCAATCTCCAAATAGAAATGAATTCATATGACAAGTGATGCTTTTTCCACCCCTAGCGACTCCTTTTTATAATTGTGGGTGGCACAATCCATGAAAAAGGAGCCCAAATGGGTCGACCCCTTTTTAAGTGGTGTTATGTTCCCCTTTTAACTCCATCACTTCTATTTTTAAGTCAGCGTTTGCACTTTTTCAACCAACTTCACTTTCTAATGTTATAATTAGAAAGTTGCTTTTACAAAAATAATACAAGGCTAAAAATAGCAACTTACAATTACAACATTAAAGTACTTCCCTTGCTTTTCCCTTTAAGCCCACAGGAAGTAAAAATGGGCCCAAGGTCTTCATATCGAACTAGCTTTGAGAAGGGGACATTACACCATTTCATTGTGTCTTTCCATCCGTTGGAAACGATAGACACCCTTGTTTCGATTCATGAATCCCTAATGGGCTGCAATGAAGCATCTACATGTGTTCCTTTTTTTTGTCTACAATGTGATACACACCTCTCCAAACCTTGGGCCAATGACCTTTTAGGGGCTTCCATGATAAGCTGTCACCATATATCGCCAATATGGTGATCTAACAACATTAAATGACAACCATATACCGCTGGGCTATTTTCCCATATTCAATTTAAAATGACATTTTGAAAGGGATTGCACCTTTTGTTCTCTTGTGAGTAAGAAATGAATCCTCCTCCTTTGCGGAGGATGTAAACAAAAGCCCAGGCGTGATGCGTCTACGAAAAGGGTATGAGATTGAGCAACGGTTGGTTTGTTAGATCTAGATCCTTTCTTTGCCAAAGGATGCTTTGATTTTAGGGAAACTTCTATATCCATGTAATGTCCCTTTTTGGGGGCCTCGGGAAATGGCTAAAAGTTGTATAACCTTGCAAAACTGATTTCCAAACCCTTCCTAGGGCAGCGACTTCCCTAGATGAGATAAGCCCTTCAAATAGGGGTTAAACCTTGCAAAAATCCTTCCAAACTTATGCCAAAATTAGTAGAAAATCTTTAGCAAACAATTGCAGTTGTTAAAAATCAGATTTGGATGTGGAAATAATTAATTATGAAACCCTAACCAGCGAACATCATCAAGCTCGAAAAAAAGAGTAGATCACCACCAAAATTTATCAAACTTGGAATATTGGCTTTAGAAATTATAGGGAACGAGAGAGTAATTTCTGATTTGCAAAAATTGCATCACACATATCAAAATTCTATATCAAGGTAGCTCACTCAGCTATAAATAAATATAATATTGCACCAAGGAGACCACAAATGCAAGAGAAAAATACTTTATTGCTTTTCCAACCAAGCTTGCACAATCAAAACCTCATGAAGGGTTTTCATTCTTCACAAGTTTCCCAACCAAAGGTTTTCATCCTTGGATGAGATTCTCAACCCAAGGGGTTTCGTCCTTGAGAGAGAGAGAGAGAGTAAAAGGGCTTCACTAGCCAACTTTCACCAAGATAAGAATAATCTTCAAAACATAATAACATAATGCCCAAATGACCTCCTTAAATAGCCATACGGAGTGCTTATCAACATGAGAAATGATGGCCGACCCCTTAAGTAAGTGTTTTTAAATGTTCAAAGCGTAATTGGAGCCTACATGCTTTTAATACCTTTATTACTAAACTACTTAAGTTTTCTCTATAGGAGCACAAGGCTTCCAATAGGATAAATGATAGGAAATGAAAACAACTGTTTAAGCAACAATAAAAATAGAATTCAGATTTTCCCTTGCTTTTCTCGTTATACCCACAAGGAAAGAATGGGTTAAGGTCTTTAGGAATCAACCTCCAAAAAGGGACATGATAGTCCCCCTTCCCAAGATTGCTTGTCCCCAAGCAATTGAAAATTTGGATGCTCCAAGATAGTTGCTCCTTCCCATGTGGCATCTTCAAGTGGTAGGCCTTTCCAACATACCAAGTATTCCTGTATGCTTCGGTTTCTTAGCTTCCTCTCTTGAACATCAAGGATGGTTTCCGGAACAAGAATGATCTTCCCTTCCTCATCTAAAGGGGGCAGCTGTAGTGAAGGGGTAATATGCTTCCCCAATGCCTTCTTAAGACAAGAGACATGGAAGACATCATGTATCTTGCTTTCCGGAGGTAGCTCAAGACGATATGCAACTTGTCCTATCCTTTCCTTCACCTTGTAGGGTCCATAAAATCTTGGTTTTAACTTCTCAGCTCCACTTTGTTTAAGTGAGGACTGTCTATAGGGCTGCAACCTTAGGAAAACCAAGTCTCCTACCTCAAAAGACCTCTCTATTCGCTGCTGGTCTGCATATTGTTTCTGCTGATTCTGAGCTTGTTGGAGGTTCTCCTTGAGTGCCTTTAAGATGTCTTGACTCTCTTGGATCATATTTTTAGCACCGGGAACCCTACTATCTCCAATGATCAAATCCATGAAGGAAAAAGCCTCATATCCGTAGAGTGCTCTAAAAGGGGACATTCCAATGGATACATGAAATGTTGTATTGTAACAAAACTCAGCCAAGTGAAGCCATTTTATCCAAGTTGATTGTTGTCTGGAAATGTAGTTTCTGAAATATCCTTCCACCCATTTGTTCACAATTTCATTTGGTCCCTCCGTTTGGGGATGGTAACTAGTGCTTGGAGTGAGTTCGGTACCTGTTAGGTGGCAAAACTCTTGCCAACATATATATACTCATAAAGCGGCGATCTCTGTCACTAATAATGTTTTGTGGGAGCCCATGAAGTCTAAAAATTTCTTTAAAGAACACATCAACAATCATAGGAGCATCATACTTGGTAGGAAGTGGATAAAAATGAGCATATTTCGTTAATCTATCCACTACAACATATAAACAACTCTTACCTTGGGTCATGGGCAGCCCCGTAATGAAATCCATGGAGATGTTTTCCCATTTTGAGAAGGAATGGGAAGAGGTTGTAACAACCCAGCTGGAAAATTATGTTCCCCTTTGTTATGTTGGCAAGTTACACATTCCCGAATGTGTTGCAAGACATCCTCCTTGAGCCCTTTCCAAAAGAACCTTTCATGGATTTGCTTGTATGTCTTAAAGTATCCTTGGTGACCAGCTAGAGGTGAATCATGAGCAGCCCTCATTATCCTTAATCTTATCTTGGAATCCAGTATCAAAAAGACTCTATTCTTATAGAGGATCAGCCCATCCATTACCTTGTAATTCTCCGCCACTATATGCCCTTCCATGATGTCATTAGCAAACTGATTTTTGGCATATTCAGCTGTGATAATGTTTTTCCAATCAGTGTCTATGTGTGAAAGCAACCCACAATGTGATCCCCAAGCATTTGCCATTTCATTTCCTTCATCCTCTATTCCTTGAATTCTGATTTCTTTGTCTTTATCATGGAATTTCAGTTCTCTAATATGATAATTGAGGGTGAATTTCCCACAGATTGCAACCATTGTACTCCAAGAACTACTTCATCATTAGCAAGCTTAATCACAAAGAATTCATCACATACCTCATAATTTCCTAGGAGAAGTGATAGCTGTCTGGTTTTCTTTGTGCAAGGTATGGTGGTCCCATTGGCAATGGTTACTTGGAAGCCTTCAAAATTTCTCACCCTCAAACCCAACTGGTCTGCAAGTCCTTCATTAATGAAATTATTGGTAGCGCCACTATCAATGAGAACTACCACTTTGTGACTATTGATTGACCTCTTACCCAAAAGGAATGGTATGCTTGGGCACTCTCTAGAGATGTAAGAATGATGGTGATAACCGGATCAGACTTTGATGTTCCTTCTTTTTCTAGCTTAGAAATTGCTGTCACCTTTTCCTCTTCGTTGCCCTCTTCTTCACTATCTGGGATCACTTCTATGTAATGTATTTGCCCCTATCCAAGGCATGCATGTCCGGGTGACCACGGATCTTTACACGTGAAGCAAAAGTTCTTCCTTCTTAGCTCCCTTTTGGATTCTTGATTGTTTCCTTCTTCGCTCAGTCCTTCGTGGCTATTAGTCTCTTGAAAAGGCTTCATTGGATGCCCCAAATTAGGTACTTTAGTCTGAGATAGAAGACTGTTTGGCTGCCCTCCTATTGCTGGTCTGGTCTGCCTCTATTCCCCATAACTTTTGATGGAAAACCAGTCTTAGGCTAGACTGCACGGATACGGGTACGGGTACGGTTTCGGTACTCTGATACGGCAAATTTTTAAAAATCTTGGGTACGTTATATATATATGTATATAAATATATAAATATGTATATAAATTATAAATTTAAAGAAGCATTTGCATACTTATTGAAATTTAATTCTCATACATTGCATACTTATTGAAATTTAATACTCATAGAGTCATACAACTTAAAATCATTCATAGAACATGAAAACAAAATTGAAATTTCCAATACTTTGAGAATTGAGACTTGAGTTTGTATTGATTCATAATGACATAATGTTCAAAACATGATAGTAAATAACATAATACATTCAAGTTCTCAACTTCTAGAGCATATCATCTAGATGATCGTCAAAATCATCTTCATGGATGCCACTTGCAGCTCCACTCCCACTAGCTCCACTTTTGAACCCTTGTGAAGGGCTCCCTGGAAGTTCCTCATCAATGCCAAGAAGTGAAACATTGGCCAAACAAGCAGCAGAAGCTTCAAAGTCTGTGTTTTCAGGTTGGAGGTCCCAAAGCTTGTTAGGACCACTAGTATACTCTTGCGTCTTGTGGGTTAAGAGGCACAAGTTGGAATGAACGTATACTAGATCTTCACCTTCTTCGATGCCAACATGGTGTGTTTGGCTGAGTGGATGAAGCCATAAGTACTCCAGTTGCGCTCTGCAAAAGAATTACTAGCCACCTGTCACAAAAAACAAAGTATTAATATTATAAATTATTAATTAAAAAAAGAATGATATCATTTTGAATTTTAATTCGTAATTGGTAATTAAAATATCAAATAACAAGTTACAAACTTTATACCTGTGAGAGCAATTTGATCGCAATTGGTCGTAAGAACTTGGCATCATGGCCATGACAAGTCCACCACGTGATTGGATCCATGGTGGGTTTGTCACAAATAGCCTCTATCTCTCCCATGCTACCTTGTCCATTTACAAACATCGACATCTCTGGCGGACTGCAAGTGATGTAGTTGGATTAGGAAACAACCTCCTGAATGCTGACCTCGTCCCATTTGCAACCTCATGGTCATCATATGGTCGCTGTCTACCAGCTCTCCCAACTATTTCACTACTGTAATATTTGGGATTTAAAGCATAAGCAAGGAGATGCAATGGGGTGGTCATTTTGTTCCACCTTTTCACGATCACATTTTTAACTTCACTGTAAAATTTTTCCTCAGGGTCCTGCTCTTTGGCTTGTATGATATCATGGATTTTTTCAAGCATGGAGTCAATGCCATCATATATTTCTCCAATGCAAGCATTATCTTTGTCAACAAATCGTATCATACTCAAAATAGGCTCTGTGAAACTCAACAAATATTCAACTTTTCCCCACCAATGCTCATCAAGGATCCATGATTTTATTTTTTGGGCTCTTTCTGTGTTAGATTGCCTCCAGATGGTCCAAACATTATCAATCACCATCATGCTCAAAGCACGTCTCACCTTCACAAGTCGTCTCAAGACGAGTGTGTGAGAGGCAAACCTAGTCTCAACAACCTATTAAAAAAGAATGGAAACAATTCAATAACAACACAATTTGAAATTGATTTAAAAATTTAAAATCAAATATTAAATTTAAAATGAATTGTTCCTTTACCTTCAACAACTCCAACTTTGAAAATCTTCTGAATATGGCTTGAGACATGTGATGGTTGGTGACAAACATCTGAATCTCGTTTGCCTCTGTGTATATTTGCTCAATCCATGCAATTTTCTCAATCTTCTGCATCATTAGATTCAAGGAGTGTATTGCACATGGTGTCCAAAATATGTGCTCATACCTACCCTCTACTATAAATCCTGTTGCCTTGCAATTTTTGGTGTTGTCTGTGATGACTTGGACAACCCTCTGCACCCACTGACTCAATAGCCTCAATGAGAATATTTGCAATGAATTGGGCATCTTTTGCTTCCCCTCACAATCAACGGCCTTTGAAACATTGGCCCTTTAGGGCATACCGCAATAATGTTGATGAAAGGTATGTTTTCGGAATCTTTCCATCCATCGATATAATAGAGACTCTGAATCGGTCCAAGAATCTCTAATTGATAATTGTAGAGATGATTTCGAATGTGTTGCACTTCTTTTGCCAAAAGAGAAGTGTGTAATGTCCCCAATGGACATTATTTTACCCCTAAACGGATTTTAGGCAATCCCAACTTTAAATATGCAAAATATGAGACAAATTGCAATAAACAAAAATATGATTTTTGCAGAAAATCAAATCTAGGTCCAACATAGCAGAAAATAATGGATAACTCCAAAAATACTTGCTCAAATCTCTTGAAATTTTAAATGGAGTTTGCTAATACAATAACAGATATTATAGAATTGTTTTTGAAATTTTTCGAATAATAGAATGCTGCCAGAAATTTACAGCGTGCCCTAAATAGCTGAAAACTTCTAAAATTAATATCTTTTGCTAAAGAAGTCCAAATGAGCTGAAACTTTGGATCTTGGGCCACAAAAATATGAAGAATAATATTCAAAAATAGTTTTCGCACAGAAACACAAAACCCTAATTTTGCCCTAAAAAGTAGGTCGCTCAAAATAGCACATTTAGGGCATCAATTCAACTCCAAAATTGACAATCTAGGGTAGATATTTCACTACCGAAGAATGCCTTGCTAGCTTGATGGATCTCTCACCACCGAAGCTAGGGTTCCGTGGGATCTTACTCCACAGTGTGTTTGGATATTTTGCAAATAACTTGATTCACATGACATGAAAGAATATGCATAAGCTACAAGCTTAAAACACAAATTAGAAAATATCAAATGGTATGGAATATGTTTCCGTTCAAGTCGACTTCTCCTTATAAAGGAAGAAGAGACCCAAAACAACCTCTACAATATCCAATTAGTTCCCAAAGATTTTCCCTCAAGGCAAGCATTTAATATTTTCCCATATTAAATGTTTTTCCCAACAACTTTTTCCCTCCTAATGCAAGTCACATTTTTCTAGGGGAAATACATAGTAAAATGGCATTTATCCTTTCTATGTTCCCATTCCCCTTTTTAAGGCAAGTCGCCTTTTCACCTAGGATGGATAACAATTTATATTTGGGTCTTTTCCATCCTTGATTTAATAATTATTAAGTCATTAAAATTATTATAAGTGCTCTATATATATATTTTTCTTTATTAATGGCACTTTATAATAATTAAATATAATTTAAGCCATCCTTATATTTTTCCTTTGGCCGTCGAGTTGACAAAATAGGCCAAAGGTCTTCGAATGGGAAGGGGATATTACAAAGTGCAAAACCTTATTATAGCTAGGGCTTGTATACCCCTGTGGTGCCTCATTAATGCCTCTCACCATTTGCTGCCAATAAGGTGATCTCAAGACATTGAATGGTAGTCCACATGCAAATATACACCGAGACACCAATTCATCTGCAATATCCCTCTTCTCGATGTTAAATATTTTTTCTAATGGACCTTTTGTTCTCTTGCTTGGTGGCCTCGGGGTATTTGCATCAAAAGGGTCATCATCTGGAATAGTTTCAGCACGAGTCTCAATGAAATGATGAAATGATGGTGTTGATGTTGGTGGTTTTCCCATGGTCCTCTCGTTGTAAAGAAACAGTTCTAGAGCGAGCTCTTGTTCAATGTTTGCATCCTCTTGCTCTTTTAGGTACATGGCTATGGTTTTCTTTTCCACCTTTCTACACGGTCTAATACCCGTCCTCGATGCCGTAGTCAAATGAGCTCTCAAACGGGTATATGAGGATTTAAATGTGGTGGCACAATGGGGACACGTCCAAACACGGACACCACCACCGGCAACAAGCTCTATCACTTCCACATGTCTCCATAAAGGATAATTTGGATCCATTTTCACTGCCATACCACCCGAAACATTTTCCCCCTCTTGCCCCACTGAAGCTGAACTGGATGCCATGATTGTAGGATTAATTCAATAACCTACAATAAGAGATATTTTTAAAACATTGCTAAATATTAAAATAATTTAATTAAAAACAACAAATACAAATTAGAAAATTAATTTGTTAACCCATACACGTCATTCTCTGATTCTGATCACCAAGTTCGCCATAAATGGTGCAAGGTGAGAGCATACACAGAGGGTAGACGTTTAAATTTTTAACAAATTCAATTTAAAACTTTAAAATAAAAAAACGAACACATAACTAACTAAAAAAATTAAACAGTTAGTCCTACATGTCAATCTCTAATTCTGATCACCAAGTTCGCCATAAATGGTGCGAGGTGAGAGCATACACAGAGGGTAGACGTTTAATTAAATAAAACTTCACTATTAAACTTAAAATACGGAAAAATTAATTAATATATTATATTTTAATAACCGTAAAATAAATAAATTATTAAATATTAAAAATAAATTTAGATCATGATCAATAATCATGAATGATGTGTTTTATTGATCATTGATCATATTCATATACAAAACATTGCTCAAAAGATTTAAAAAAATGCCTGAATGCATGTAAAATACCTGGAAAAATCCTCCTTGATGTTTGTAGACTTGTTTCTTCTTCTCTCTTTCTCCTTCAAGCTCAATCACTATCTCCTCCAAGCTCTTTTTCTCTCCTCCAAGCTCTTTCTTTTTCTTTCAACCTCTTTTTCTCTCTCTCCTTCAAGCTCAAGCAAAATATCAAATATTGAGTGTGAGAAAAAAGTAGAGGGATTGGGTGTTTATATAAGTGTTTGAGGGGGTAGTTTAGGGTTAGGTTAGATATAGAAACTTTTAAAATTAAAAAAACTGCATTTTTAAAATGTTTTAATGAGTTTCGGTTTAGTAAAAACGTTTTTTAAAAGCGGGTATGTCCGGAAATGTACCCACAGGCATAGGGTGCGGTAAAACCGTGCGAACCGCACCCTATGCCCTGTGGTAGTGCGTTTTGAACGTACCCAGCCCCCATCTTAGTACTTGAAATGCGTTTAGGCACGGGGACCTTGATACGTTTCCATGCGATCAGGTCTTGGGATTGCTCCTTCAGGTCAAGGACTTCCTTATGGTTTCTTGCGAGGAAGATGGGTGAAATCTATGTTCCACCAAGTTTGCGTGACGGGGACGGCAGGGGACAAGGGACGTGTTTTCGGGATGGATTTTGGAGGCCTTTTTTAGGGGACGACAGGGGACAACTATTAAAAAATAAGGGAAAATTAAAAAATATCGGAAATTTCAAATATTCATATGATAACATTGATAAAGCATTCATCACACACATTATAGAACCTTAATACATAAAATTGGAGCTGAATTGAGATTTCACATAAGATTCAAGTTTCAATTACAATAATAATTACAATGAAATGCCCAAGGGCTGCAAGTTTCAACTACACAACAACAAAATGTCTAAAACATAGAAAAAATATACAATACACAACACCTGCACAAAAACAATTGAAATGCAATCATATGCATCATCAAGCATACAATTAGTAAATGCATTGTCACACTTTTGAGTAGGCATATTGGAACGGTCATGATGATAGGGTTTTTCTGAATTGAGTGAAAAACCCGATGGTTTTTTCAGCAAAAGATATTACTTTATGCTCTGTTCATACACCTTTTTGCACAACACAACATTGAACTGAATAACACACTCTTTTTCATCAAAACATTTTACTCCGTGTTTTGTAGTCACAGATCTTTCACAAAATTGAGTCAAAAACAGTTTTTTTTTTTGAAAACATATTACTCTATGCTTTATTCGTACACCCTGTGCTGCACAACACAACATTGAACTGATACCACAATGTTTTTCACCAAAACATATTACTCTACATTATGTATTCATACACAGTTCAAAGAATTGGGTAAATACTCGTGTTTTTCACGAAACCATATTACTCAATGCTCTGTTTATACACCCTTAGCTGCCCAAAGAAACCATTCAACATGATACCGTA
Source organism: Taxus wallichiana var. yunnanensis (assembly GCA_018340775.1). NCBI lineage: Eukaryota > Viridiplantae > Streptophyta > Pinopsida > Cupressales > Taxaceae > Taxus > Taxus wallichiana. The sequence goes on from CM031235.1 coordinate 868,054,550, forward strand.
ATTTGTTTATCACCAAAACATATTAGTAAGTACTTTGTGTTCTCTATGATAGACACATTGTTGCACAAGCAATACGAAACTATTCAATGAATTCATTGTAGAATATTGCTCCTTTGTCTTCTTCTCTCTGTTGTTTTCTTTCTTTGTCCTCTCCTTCACAAGATGGGAAATGACAAAAATGAGCTTCTTTTTAGTTTTAGTTGTAAGAGAGGTTGTTTTAGGTTTTGGTTAGTTAAAAAGTGGGGGTCCTTCAGGCCCCCATATTCCATTTTTAAAATTAATTTTGTGTTTTTTTTAATAAACTTTACCTTTCTTCAGGGCGTAGGGACGCCTTGAGACATCCCCGTGCACGTCGTGCAAGGCGTCACTGTTGTCCCTTGCCATCCCTTGCTCCAATTTTGACGTCCCCGATTTTTTTAACAAATTGGGGATGGGTAGGGGACATTTCTACCTGTCCTCGAGTTTTTGAAATGTCCCCAGTACGGGGACGAGGCTAAAAAGGTAGGGGACGCATCCTCGTGGAACATAGGTCAAAAGCCCTTACTAAGCTTTGATTTAACAAATATTGAATTTGTAAAACCCTAATTGCATAGTCACGTATGATAAATAAATGCTAAACAAACTACTGAAGTATAGATGACACAAGTAATAAGCTAGCTAAATATGAAACCCTAATTGCAAGAGAGAAAGAGGACCTAGTTGATTTATGCTTGATGTTGGGACTGTGCAAACTAGAGAAATTGATAAATAGGAAGGGTAGATTGTAGCAACTATGCCCGATAAATTCTAGAGTTATTCGGATATGTTTGGACTAGGACGACTTGGATTGGGGAAGGGCGTCTGGGCACTAGAGACCTCTGTTGGGTGCTTGTGACTGCGTAGGAGCTCGGAACTGGTTTTCTCGGTGTCGCGTGGTGATCGTTGATAGTCGTTGTTGGTGGTTATTTGTATGTTGCACTATGATCATAGAGTTCCCTGTAACCTGCAAAGAGAATATGACTTGCAAAACCCTCAAACTACATCAAATCCCAAAAAGAAAAGATGTAATATGGGGAGTCAGATTGACCCTGTGGTCACCCGACTGAGTGAACTTACGACCGAGCATTGCACTACATCTTAGACTCCATGTAGTTCTTGTGCGTGTGTGATAGAATCATGCCCTAGGAAGCCCTTGTGCAAAGTGCACGTGATAGTGGGCGATAGCTAGATATACCAATGTAAATAGATGTGTGGATGGAAAATGAACTTCCCTCCTATGTGTGTATGTAGAAAATGCAGTCCCTTTTCCTTTGAATGAAAGCTAGATGGATGCCTTTGATCTCTTAGATGCCTTTGGATGTAACCTTAGGTGATGATAATAGATGTTTAGAGCTTGGTCTTTTATTTTGGTCACATAGTTTTGTATTTATATGATTCCCTTGTTTGAATTTCGTAATTGACAACTAAAAGGCCGACCCATAAGAAAATAAGATGCCCAAAAGATAAAAAACCCAAAAGAAGTGAGTAAGATACAAGAGGTCAAAGGAGCCGAGGGGGAGGAGGCGTTGGCATCCTGGGCGGGTGTCAAAAAGTCATGAAAAAAGACAAGAAACAGACTAGGGGTTGTAAGACCAAAGAGAAAACAAGAAAAAAGAAAAGAGGCCAAAGATAGCTATCAATTACTAGTTTTCTCACTTAGGAATCATATGAATGCAAGTATGTGTTTATGGACCTAGAAATGTACCCAAGTGCGTGATTTTGTGTCTACATTTGCCCCCACTTTATGTTGTTGAGTGAATACTTGATAACATAAAGTAGATAAGAGATGCGTACCTGATAACCATGTAGAGTGTGATGGTGGCGATAGCATGCCGAGGAGACAAGTGAAAGCGTGGAGTGATAAAAATGAAGCGTGGAAGCTAAAAAAGAGGAAGTGACCCTAGGGGTGAAGCATATGAGTTGTGCCATGTTGTACCTATTGTTGTACTTGATATTTTTGATGTAGGGCTACTTCTTGTTGCGTATTAAGGACAAACCTGCAAAAGAAGAGCAAAAAGTAGTCAAATATGTGTATATGAAATTTTTTTGTATGTAATATGTGAAAAATGTGTAAAAAGGAAAGTGTGCACCGATTCGTGAGTGAAATGATAGAAAATGTCTTGAATTGTTGTAGAAGAAGTGAGTTTTTTGGGCGATCTCATGCCAAGTGCAAGTTTTTGGGCGATCTCACACCAAGAACGAGTTTTTTGGGTGATCTCACGCCAAGTGCAAGTTTTTTGGGCGATCTCACGCCACGACAGAAGAGTGTTGGGGAGAGAGGTCTAGTGTTACTCTCCTTCCATGAACTACTTCCCAATTATACACCATTGCGTAGATGGTGTGATCCGTGTTTAGTTTTGTATTGTTCCATGTTGAAAAGGAGATAGTAGGAGATTGCATGCATTTTGTATTTCGAGGAGGCTAGCTTTGATCTTTTGAAATTGCTTTGTAAAATTTGAATTGTGTTGATATGAGAAAATAATCATATATGCCCAATGGTCATAGGTGTCCATGAAAGTTAGAGGAGTGCCCAAGTGTTAGTGTTTGTATTTGGGCATTGGTGTTTGTGCTGAACTGAGGACCCAAGTCAGATTTTGGGCCATCGCTATTTATGTAATCTGTTTTGTTATTCACGGCTTTATGTAGGCATGTGTTGTAGCTCTGAGCTACTATATGGGGTGACTGATTCACCCAATGTATGCCCCCTCGTTTGGGGTGCATGCAACGTTGTTAGGAGAATGCAACCCAAGGAGAGGACCAAATACTGATCAAATCTATACCTGTAGGGGAGGGAATGTGCATGGTAGAAACCAAGGCACATGCAAACAAAGTGGCTAGAAACATGTGTTAGTAGAAAAGTGACAAGCATGCTATAGAAGAAAATGTAAACAAGCAATAGTGCAGACAAAAGTAGACCGCGAAAAGTGGGTTTCAAACATGGGACATCGCTCACAATGTCACAAGACAATCAAGGCCAAAGTGGCCAAAAGCATATAAGCAATGAAAAAGCAAAACATAGGGCAAAGCCCGCAAATAATGGTATATAATAACAAACAATGGAAAGCAAAATGTAATAGACAACCATGGTGGAAAATAGTTCCTGTAAGGAAAATGTTGCACATGAAGCACCCATTAGCATGTTAGAAAGATAAAAAGTATGTCAAAGCATGTGTGTATCGATGGAAAAGTAGTGTGCTAGTAAGAATAGGAAGTAGTAAAATGAAACAATAACACTTGTAGTGTGTGAGAAAGTAGATGCCCCCAGGAGCCTCGGTGGGACTGGTAAGAGGTACAATGCCAAGCATCATTGCTACGCATGTAAGGATCTGTAAGGAAGTCTGCATTCACAACTAGAGAACAAGTGAATGCACATGTTTATATAGAAAAGATAATGACATACTAAGTATTCATCTAACATGGGAAATAAAAAGTGTACATGTAAGTATAAGTAAGCAAGAATAAGTGCAACCAAGATATGTAGTATGTTGTGAGTGAGTGAGATGGAATGATATACAATGTGAATGTGATAGGGGCAGCGTGCCCCTCGAGCGGATGTGGATGAACATGAGATGAAGTTCATTTATAAAAGACCCCCAATTAATAATCATAAGAATGAACCACTAGAAAGAACAAGAGTGTGTCATTGGGAAATGGTTTGAAAGAGAGATGCTAGAAAGGTAGATCATGAAGCGCTAGAAAGTGTGAAAGTGAGTGAGTGAAGAGGTGAGGCTCATTTCCAATTTAGGCCCTCAAAAGTCGAGTATGAACCATGGAACTAGAGTGTCATAGGGTAGTATGATGTGTGAGAATAAAGTGCTAGAGGGATGTATTGTGAAGCACGGAGCGTGAAATTTATAGTGTGTGAGGCTCGTGTATGTAGTATGCCCTCAGTATGTCAAATGTGAATCTTAGCACAAGAGTGTGTCATAGGGTAATGATGATACAAGAGGTGTACCAATGTTGTGTAAGATGAATGAGAAAGACTAGATGTGAAGCACGGAGCGTAAGAGTAGAAATGTTAGACACTGATGAATACTAGGAGGGGGATAAAGTAAGCATGATGCCCCCAAGTGTATGATGTAGAGAAGAATCAAGTAACATCATCTAAGAGATCATCATTGTCATGGTCGAATCTAAACGAAGAAGCGTTAGAGACTTGGTAAGCAATAGTATGGGGTTGATCATATAAAGAGCCATTGCGACATAAATTATACATGCCCATTGTGTATTCTTCATCAGTGAAAGGTGGTAGTGGACAACCATGTGCATACAGTGAGTAAGGTTTTGTGTATAGCCGAGAAATGAATCATTGCAAATAGAAACACGACCTGAAAGGCATGGGAAATGTGATATTAATATGATTAGGATCTAAAGTGCCACCAATGTAGTCAAGCCAAGACTACCCAAGTGTAAGTGGAGAAGTGCGAGAAGTGCGTGCAACAAAGACTGATAGATGGAAGACACGGAGGCCATAAGCAGCAATAATGTGAACATATCCATGATAAAGGTGAGGAGAATGAGGTGGAGGGAGGAGATCAGCAAGTGTGAATCCAAACCGAGCCAAGCCATCATGTGTGAAAATAGTATCAAAGCAAGTAGGATCGAATGGAATGTGTGGCCAATAAGAATTATTTAATGAAAAGTGTGCATGTGAAAGGAAGGAAGGCCGATCAATGTATGAGGTGTTCATGGGAAGATAAAGCATATGGCATGGTGTCCAATGCAAAAATGGATCCTGGAGACGAATCATGTCGATGGTAGGGGCAGGAGGTTCCGTGAGTTGATATTCATCATTGAGGTATGTAGGAGGATTATGGGATGATCGGCATTGTGATAGAGAAATGGAGTAGGGAGAGTAGTGAGTGGGTCAAAGTTGTAATATTTGAATGGGTCTCGATCAACAAGAATGGTATATGCATAGCCATCATGTAGGAATTTAATGCATCGATGAACTATAGAAGGTACCGCCTACATAACGTGAAGCCATGGTCTACCAAGTAAATTGTATTGGAGTTTGGCGTCGATAACAAAGAATACCGTAGGGACGGTTTTTGGACCAACTATGATAGGTAAGGTGATATGGCCCATGCACGGTCGTGCGAAGAATCATAGCTACGAATAGAAATGGATGTTGGATTGAGATGAGTTGAGGAAAGGCCAAGTTGTTGAAGAAATGTAAGATTACAAATATTGAGCTCAAATCCATTATCAACTAGTACTCGCCTAATGCCTATGTTAAAGATGCAAGCCTTGATATAAAGAGGAGGATCATTATCGTAAACAAAAAGAGCAACAACTACATTAGATGGGAAAGTAAGGTGTTGAGAAAATGCATCAACGAATAACTGATATACATGATCCGGAGGAGTATTAGAAGGAATGTAAGTATTAGCCAAAAGAGAGTTGATTTTAGCCTTACATTCAAGATTAGCTTGCAAAAAGGCATAGATAGAAATATCCATGATGGAAGAAGCTTAGGATATTGAAGCAAAAAGAAGAAAGAAAGATCCAAGAGTGTTCAAAAGACGGGTTCACTAAATGATTTAACAAATATTGAATTTGTAAAACCCTAATTGCAGAGTCATGTATGATAAATAAATGCTAAACAAACTGCTGAAATATAGATGACACAAGCAATAAGCTAGATAAATATGAAACCCTAAGTATAAGAGAGAGAGAGAGAGGACTTAGCTAATTTATACTTGATGCCGGGATCGAGAAACCGATAAATTGATGAAAGGGGAGACTGCAACCGTGCCTAATAAATTCTAAAGTTGTCGGATATGCTTGGACTAGAGTCTCAGGATCGGGGTGAGGATGGCTAGGCGCCAGAGACCTCTGTTGGGTGCTTGTGACTACGCAGGAGCTTGGAACTTGGTTTTTCTTGTGTCGCGAGGCGGTCGGCCGATAGTTGTTGTTGGTCACCTATATATCGCACTATGATTGTAGAGTTTGCTTGTAACCTGTAAAGAGAAGATGACTGCAAAACCCTTCAAACTACATCAAATCTAAAAAAGGAAAGATGCAATATGGGGAGTCGATGACCCCAATCGGTCACCCCGTCTGAGTGAGCTTACGACCGAGCATTGCACTACATCTCAGACTCCATGTAGTTCTTGTGCATGTGTGATAGAATCATGCCCTAGGAAGCCCTTGTGCAAGTGCACATGATAACAGTGTGATAGCTAGATGTACCAATGTAAATAGATGTGTGGATGGCAAAATGAACTTCCCCTCCTATGCGTGTATGTAGAAAATGCAATCCCTTGTCCCTTGAATGAAAGTTAGAATGGATGCCTTTGATGTTCTTGGATGCCTTTGGATGCAACCTTAGGTGATGATAATAGATGCTTAAAGCTTGGTCTTTTATTTTGGTCACATAGCTTTGTATTTATATGATTTTGACAACTAAAAGGCCGACACATAAGAAAAGAAGATGCCCAAAAGATAAAAGAGGCCCAAAAAGGCGAGTAAGATACAAAGAGGTAAGAGGGGACGAGGGTGCACAGGCGTTAGTGTGCCCAGCGTCCTAGCTGGGCGTTGGTGTCCGAAGTCATAAAAGAGAGGCAAGTAAAGTACTGATTGGGCTGTAGGGTGTAAAAGGCCAAATAGGAGACAAGAAACAAGCAAAGATGCCAAAGATAGTTGTCAATTACTAGTTTTCTCGTTTAGGAATCATATGAATGCAAGTACATGTTTATGGACTTAGAAATGTATGTAAATGCATGATTTTGTGTCTACAAGCTCTTTAGGGGTTTGGTCAGCCCTTCTGTAAATAATATTACAAGTCTCCCCTCAGAAATATCATCCACCATGACGAAAGTTTTTTGAAAATCAACAACATAATCTTTAATCATACCTTTTTGCTTGAGTTGGGCAAGATCATGGAAATATGCTTCCGGATTCATTTGTTTGAACCTTTCCACGAGCCTTGTGCAAAATTCTTCATAGGAATGAATGTGGTGATGCCCTTATGTCAACATGCCATGATGCCACCAATCATGGGCAACTCCTTCAAGGTGAAGGGTTGCAAATTTTATTGCTTCTTCTTCCGCCATAGGTCTCAAGGACAAGTATGTATCAAGTTTTTGGATCCATGCCCTAGTTGATCCCTTTGTGGAGCCATCAAAAGTTGGAAGACTCATCTTCCCCAAAACATGTTGCACTTCTCCCTTTGGCGCTAGGGTTCTTTGCCGGTAATGTTTATCTTCTGTCCTCAATTTGATGAAATCCGTGAGAGACATTGCCTCCCGAAACTCATCCGTCATTGCCTAGTATTCTTCAAGCCATATGGTGTAATCATGGGCTTGTCTAGGGCTCCCATGTGGAGCGACTGCCTCCTTGTCCACGAACTGGGGTTTGTAGGGCCTTGCAAAAGGAATTTTCACCTTCTTTGATTCACGGGGATTGTAGGAAACTTCTTCCCCCTTGGCCGAACCACCTCCTTGCATGTTTTGGATGGCTAGGAGAGCCTATCCAATACATCCATTATTCCTTCTTGCATCTTCACAATCATCTCCAACTTTTCTTCCCCGGTCTCTGTTGTCTTCTTCTTTTCCCTTCTCTGGTAGTACTGCATACCGCTATCATCTGCCATATTTCACAGGCTGGGAGGAAAGTGCTCTTTTACCACTGTAATGTCCTTTTTGGGGGCCTCAGTAAATGACTAAAAGTTCTCAAAGAGTCAAATCAGATTTATAGGACTACTGTTATAACCATGCAAAACTGATTTCCAAACTTTTTTGCAGCTTTGCAATTCTGAGCAATTCTAGATAGTGTCTTCTGTTCCCCAGGTTTGTTATTTGACTGAGCACCATAACTGATTTATAAGTGTGATTGCCAGTAGTGGCCGCATTAGTATATTGCACTTTGCTTAGGTGTGGTTTCTTTAGCAGTGTCTGACTTGTAATTGGGTTTTTCCTGTCTTGCATAAACATGTGTGCTATGTAACATTCTCATTACATAATATATTTTTCTAGAAGGAAATAATAACATTTGATGAAGTTTAGCAGTTCTAGGTGATGACTACAGGTCAAGTCAACGATCAAGTAATAAATGTGAAATGGATTATGAATAGTATCTATTTTTTGATGTGTAAGCTCTAAACTGGTTTGCCTTATCTCTTACACACTGTTATACACCAAAATTTATTGCTTCTTGTTTCTTTATTCCTGCTTTCTTCTTCGCAATTTACATAGAGTGATTCATTATTTCGGAAATTTTTATACATTTTACTTATCTCGTCAAAAAAAAGTTGAAATTTAAACTTTATATGCTAAAAGTTTGTGACATGTATGCAGGGCAGATGATGCTGATGATTTCATCATTAAACATCGACAAGCTTTAGAGAGCGAGCACGTTTCTTGCCACTTGCATGAATGGATAGACCTGATTTTTGGGTTCAAGCAGTGTGGAATGGTAAGTCGCGGAAATTTAGGGCTAGTATAATCCTTAAAGTTTTTCATTGCAATGATAAGTTTCTTATTGTAGACATCATTTAAAAATATAGTCTACTGTTCTGTAGGCTGCTTTAGCGGCAGATAATTTGTTTCACCATTTATCATATGAGGGCACAGTGGATTTGGAAAAGATAGATGATCCTGTTGAACGTGCTGGGCTTGAAGTTCAGGTACATTTAACTTGATTGCCAACACACATTTCAACTTTTCACTCAGAGTATCTTTGATAATGGGAAAATATTTAGTGAGATATACTGTGACTTTCAAAGTAATCACCTACACGGGGATCCAGAACTCGTTCTATGGCATCTTTCGTACTATGGTATCTTTTGTTGAGCTTTATGCATGAAGGCTTATTGACTAGGTACTGTACCCTTTTATAGAAGATCTGGAGAATTGTTCTTGTACAAATTATCTACAATTGGGTACTTTACCCTTTTTTAGAAGAGCTGAAGAATTGTTCTTATACAGATTATTTACCAGTTGGGAGCTGTTTTTATATATTTGTTTGAACACGGATGGAAGGATTGCATACATAGCTGACATATTCTTAATATAAAATATGTGGGTACACTCTAACACCTTCCATAGATTCATAACATGATTGTATGATCTCATGAAAAACCAGCGAGCATCAGTTTTCTATAATCTAGATGCATCTCTTTTAAAACTACCAACAGCAGAGAATTCTTCTTTATAGCTTTCAGTTTTCCATTTCTTGCTAACTTATAAAATTTTCTGTAAGAAAGAGGTTGGAACCATATAAAGTACACTTTCTCCAGTGTTTGCATTTTCTAGCAGCGGGTACGATTAATACATGTACAGAACAATTGCATTTCCAAATACGGGTTGTATTTCCTGATTCTAGTTCATGATGATTCAACATCAACATTCATTTCCATTTTCTAATTTGTTTGTTCCTTCTGACAATTGTTTGAGAGAGACAAATAGAGATAAGAAGAAAAACTCAGTAATGGAGAGAAAGTTTTACTGGGCCATTCTTTTAAATCAGAAATGGAATGGGTGAATACATAAAGTGAGAGAAATGACCAAGTGAATGCCGACTACCCCTTAGTTACAAGGTTAACTAATGCACCTTCCCTTATTACTAACTCTTATAAGCACAATGTTATAAATTATAATTATATTTGCTTATCATGTATTTATTTCAAATTTCCTGTGTCATTGTACTTTTATAATAATATGTACTTGACTTACATTTATGACTATTATTCTAATATTTCCAACACCCTTCCTTAATGGTCATATTTGAAACTTTTCAATATAGAGAGGTTTTGCAAACATATTTGCTGTATCAGGAACTCCTTTTCAACCAGCAAAAATAAAAAATGGAAATGAACCTCTATGTGCTTGGTACATGCATCGAAAACTGCAATCCAGTTTGAGCACGCCTAATTATCAAAAATGTACATGTGGGCTGCTCTTGATGTAACTGTAAATCAACCAGGATCCTCCTCAGGCCCACCGCCTCACATGCATCGAAAACAACAGCCTTGCACTTTGCTTCTGTTGAGACAAAGGAATTGTTTTTGTTTCTTGCTTACCAAAAATATCATGCCCGTTCCAAGACTGAAGTTATATCCAGCTATTGATTTCATGTCATCAACTGATCCAACCAATTTGAACCTGTATAACTAACCTGTTGAAAATCATCGTAAACACCACCAAATTACAAAATCCGATGTTCCTTTGGCGTACCCAAAGATCCTCTTTGCTTCTCTCTGGTGACTCGTATTGGGTTTGCTGAGAAACTTGGCAGCTAGCTAACAACAAAGGAGATATGAGGCCTAGTGCAAGAAAGATATATCAGTGTACCCACCAATTTTCAATGAAGTCATTGTCAACCTTCTTAACAGAACCACTTGAGGCTGCCATTTTCATACCAATCTCCATAGTGATTGTTCTTGGCTTACAATTCACCATCTTAAATATCTCAACTACTCCTCTCACATATTTTTGTTGAAAAAAAACACACCTTTATCTATTTGCAATACTTCAACCCCTAAAAAATAGTGCAAGGGACCTTAGTCATGAAAAAAATAGAGCAGAGATGTGATTTTGCCTTGTTAATATTTCTGGTCTCACTTCCTGTGATGATTCAATCTTCCACATAAACAATAAGAATGATTATATCATCCACAGATCTTTGAATGTAAATATTGGGATCAAAAGAACTCCTCCTGAACCTTGAATGAATCATCAAATGATTAATTTTAGTGTCCCATGCTCTTGGAGCTTGTTTCAGCCCATAGAGTGCCTTCACCAACCTGTGCACAAGTTTTTCCTTTCCAGCAACCACAAAACTTCCAGTTACGTCATATGCACCTCTGTAATAACCCTTTTGAGGGTTTTATTAAATATTCTATATGCAGATCTGAAAATGAAAATTGCAGCAGACTGAACACTAAAACCAACAACTTATACTAGCTTAAAAAGATGCCAAAAACACCATGAAACACATCCACACAACTTGCCACTATTTTATATATGATATTTGATATTTTTAGAAGCCAATATAACCAACAAACACTGAAAACACACTGTTGGAAATGAAATACACACTGGAAATTGCAGCCACAAAATAATTATGAAATATTGATATAGAAGTCTCTAAAAATCATGCAACTCAAGATTCGGCCTTTAAAAATATGACAAATCTGATTACAAAACCAATTTGCTCCAATTCTTTGCTTATGTCCTCAAACCCTACCCTAGGTAGGTCGCTCCACCCTAGAAAAATAGTATAACTGCTGGAAATGCCAAAAAGATCTTCAAATCAGCTTCCTTCTTCAATGCCAAATGGTGATGAAGGGTTTTCGTCCTTCACCCAAGTCTAATGAAGGGTTTCTTCCTTCAAGAAGACCTCACATGAGGGTTTTCATCCCCAAGTGGATGACTAAGGAGCAACAAGCTCTCTTTGCCAAGTATAGAGAAAATACGCCAAGCTAGTGTGCAAATGATGCCTTAACTCCTCTTTTATATCCTTCATTTGGCGCCAAAGCTCAATTAGAAAGGCCGACCTCTTAATGAACCATTATAATCTTTCATTAAGCCTTATTAAAGGCATTAAACCCAGCCGACCTCATTAAGAGGGGAAAACTCTAAAAGAAATTATAAAATATTAGAAGAATAATGCAAATAGAGGCTCAAGATTCTCCTCCGTCTTCTTCACTTCCTTGCCATGGAGAAGGAATGGCAAGAAGACCAATTAGTAGCTCTCAAATGGGAAAAAGGGACATTACAGTCCTCCCTTCCCAAAATTGCTTGTCCTCAAGCAATTGCAAGAACCTGGATCCCAAATGATTCTTAACTGCTTCTTCTTTGACATTCCTGCACATGAAGCAAACATATTAGAAAAAAGATGTGTCTCCCTCTTCATCCACTTGTGCCTTGTGGAAATGATGGCCAATCCCCTTTCTTTGCTTGCACAACTCTCAACCATGCATTGGCTGTCCCAAAATACCAACATGTTGCCCCAAACTCTGCTGAAGTCACACATTTTCCACTCAAAAATCAGAATTCTCAAATCTGAAAATAACTCACCACAACCTGATTTCTTTCCTTCTTCCAACAGGAAATCCTCCTTCCTCATTTTCCCATGATAGAATGCTCTCAAAAAATGAAAACATACTGCTGTTCATGACTGGAAATGGCAGCCCCAAATCTGATTTTTGCAAACTCAGCCCAATAGCCATAACATAACAACTACCAAACTGAAATTTCATAGGAAAAACCAAATTTGTGAATACTAAAAATTGTCTTACATGGGCTGGAAAATGAAGATCAACAAGCTCATGATTGAAATCAGCGAACACAACATTCTTGCACTCCTTCCTTGCCCCAAAAATAAATACTTGGAATACCAAAATAAGTATTCCGGGCTGCATGCTTACCGTTGTCCATAATTCCCACAATTTGTCCAACACATGACTGAAAATGTGCATCCTATCATCCAATGAAGTGACAACAAATGGACATCCATCAAGGGTGATTAGAAGAGTTTTGAAAATCTGAAAATTACCATCTCCAATGGCTGCCTTGAACATGCTTATTCCACCCTCAATGCAAAGTGGAATATTTTCCCAAACTTCTCCAATGATTGGTTGGGTCTTTGGAACCCAAATCATGACCCCAAGCAACCAAACAATATGCATTTGAGACACTCCTATATCATGCAAATGGGCTGCCCTATGATACTCTGAAATGCACACCATACTATTTTCCATTCTTCCACAATAATCACACAAATGAGGAAGCAACAAACAAGTGTGTCTCAAAATTAATGAACCGGAAAGATTACCTTGTTGTAGAAGATCTTTTAGTTGCCTCAAGTGGGGTGTTTGGAACACCCAAAGTTGATTTCCAGGCTGCCCATCAACTGCTGCACCCAACCTCCTTGAATTGCTCAATCTAGGCCTGAAAATATGCATATCACTCCCAATTGAAGTGACCATAACTGAAAGTACTTCAATGGTGACCCATAATGCCTTGAAATTCTGAAAATGAACCTTCATTATGGCTGCCTTCTTGTGCCAATCAGCAAGTATGATGAAATGAGATCTGAAAATAATGTTCTCCATACTTATGTTACAAACCATATCCCTCTTGCTTATCACCTTGTACTTCTCATCACTCATTTTTCCTTCAAAGGCATCATGAGCAAACTTATTTTTTGCATACTCAACTGAAAGTAATGATTTCCAATCCGCTGTAATTTTTGATAAGGAGCAAAAATATGATTCACATGACATGCCCTCTTCTACTAAATAATTAATTTGAGAAGTGCTAGGAAGTATACCTTGCAAAATGACCTTTTTCCCTTGGTTTATGAAACCTATCTCCATGCCTTGATGGTTGAGAGTGAGCTCTCCCAACAAGCACCACCATTGAACCCCAAATATGCTATTCATATCAGCTATGATAATGAAATTGAAATCAGCACATACCTCATAATTTTCCAATGTATCATGGAGTTGGAAATACTCCTTTGAGCATGGCCTAGAGTAATCATCCATTATCTCCACCGTGTATCCAATCAATTCCAAGCAATAACTAATGGAATCATGAGTGACTCCACCATTAACCAAACCCATGACTCCTTGCTCTTGGAGTGTAGAATCCTTGTTTGCATACATAATGATTTCAAAATTATCCTTCATCAAAATTTCCTCTAACCATGTGCATAGGATAAGAATATCAAAGACTTCCTTTCTACCATGCAAGAAGTCAACCGGAACCATGTACCCTTGCAAGGAAATATCTAGATGCCATGTGTCAACCCACAAGTTCTTCACATCACCAACACTTAGCATGTGATCTTTAACAACTTTCTCATGATGACATAAGTATGGCAGCGATATAAAAGAAGATAAAATGTGATTTCTATCATACCTTGGGTTGTCCACCACATATCCACCTACCCATGCTGGATGAGGAGTGATCGAAACATCCTCTATACTCCCAAACTTGTGACTCAGAATTTCTGAGTTGGAATCAACCTTCTTTCCCACCTCAGATCCAACAAATGAAGCTCTTTCCGCTTTGTCTTCAACACTATTTTGCTGATACTTGCATGGGACATCTTCAATGTTCTTACCGGAGTCATGTACACCATTAAATGGCCCTATATTGACTGCTGTTCTGAAATTTCCAGCAAGCTGAAAACCCTCATAAGTATCCGGTGAGACCTCCTTTTGAAGAGCATGCCTCTCAACTGGAACATCCTGATTTTTGGCCTCAAGAACCTCATGTAGATCTGATTTTATTTCATCAACTTGCCGCCACATGCAATCATTAGAACTCACAAAAACATCATTTATTTTCAAAGAATCTTTACCTTCATGCTGGATATCGGTCTTCCCTTGTTCTTGTTCTTCTTCTTGCTCCACCATTGCAATTTGGAAGCTCTTCTCCTCTTCCTCTCTTTGTGGCATGGCATGTCTAGGCTTGGGCCTAGATCTTCCTCTATTCAACCCTATGAACTCTGCAAGAGAAATAGCCTCACGGATCTCCCTTGGTAAGGCCATGTATTCTTCATAACTCGCTGCAATATTCCTTCCACCCATAGGTCTTGCTTCTTCTTCCGAACAACCTCCTCTCTAGGAAGGAATGTGGGCTTCAAACTCGATCCTCGGGTTGATCCCATAGGTCGCTTGGCATTAATAGCTCCATTCGAACTTCCTTCACCACTTTGAACCCTAGGTTCAATCATCCTTTGGAGAGATAGGGCAAGAAAATCCATGGTGTCCGCAAGTCTCTCTTGGTCGGCAATTAATTTATCCATTGAAACCCTAGGCCTTTTGAGAATCTGAGCTTTGATACCACTGTAATAACCTTTTTGAGGGTTTTATTAAATTCGATATGTAGATCTGAAAACGAAAATTGCAGCAGACTGAACACTAAAACCAGCGACTTATACTAGCTTAAAAAGATGCCAAAAACACCATGAAACACATCCACACAACTTGCCACTATTTTATATATGATATTTGGTATTTTTAGAAGCCAATATAACCAACAAACACTGAAAACACACTGCTAGAAATGAAATACACACTAGAAATTGCAGCCATGAAATAATTATGAAATATAGATATAGAAGTCTCCAAAAATCATGCAACTCAAGATTCCGGCCTTTAAAAATATGACAAATCTGATTACAAAACCAATTTGCTCCAATTCTTTGCCTATGTCCTCAAACCCTACCCTAGGTAGGTCGCTCCACCCTAGAAAAATAGTATAACTGCTGGAAATGCCAAAAAGATCTTCAAATCAGCTTCCTTCTTCAATGCCAAATGGTGATGAAGGGTTTTCGTCCTTCACCCAAGTCTAGTGAAGGGTTTTTGTCCCCAAGTCTGCGAGTGGATGACTAAGGAGCAGCAAACTCTCTTTGCCAAGTATAGAGAAAATACGCCAAGCTAGTGTGCAAATGATGCCTCATCTCCTCTTTTATATCCTTCATTTGGCGCCAAAGCTCAGTTAGAAAGGCCGACCTCTTAATGAACCATTATAATATTTCATTAAGCCTTATTAAAGGCATTAAACCCAGCCAACCTCATTAAGAGGGGAAAACTCTAAAAGAAATTATAAAATATTAGAAGAATAATGCAAATAGAAGCTCAAGATTCTCCTCCGTCTTCTTCACTTCCTTGCCATGGAGAAGGAATGACAAGAAGACCAATTAGTAGCTCTCAAATGGAAAAAAGGGACATTACAACCTACTCCATCTCCGGTTAAAGAATTCTATGGGTTACTTTATCACCGGTGTTGGTTAGCACCACCTCTCTCGAGATAAAAATATTTTTGCAATTCCAAATAAGGCTCACTTTGTCACCACAAGTCATGCCAAAACTTCAAGGTCGTAGGAAAAGATTCAAGAGGGTCCTATGTCCTAAAAACTAAGAAACATAGATAAACAAAGAGATCCAAAATTAATAGTTGTATAGATCTCACCCATGTGGAAAACTGTATTTTGTTTTGTTCAATCCTCCATGATACCAATCTTGCAATGCCTATAAATGACGCACTTAAGGTCAGCTTGTTCCAAGTAAGAGTTATGAATATTGAAGGCAACAAATAAACTCCCCGATTGGGCACACCAATGCCAAGAAGAAAGAAATTACAAGAAAAACACAGAGACCTTCCTCTGCCCAAAATATTAAAGTCAACGTATGGTGGGCGGTTAAAGAGCACCACACGAGGCTGTTGCATCATGTCATTGATTAGAAAGCGTGTGGAGATGTGAGATTGGGAACGACAACAAAATTCAGTATGGAGTAATGATTAAGAGAAAGCGAGCAATGCCACAAGAATAACTAGTAAAACAATTTCATCCATCACTCTCCACTCTATCTATACTTGACAAGATGCGAGATCGGGCTTCTAGGTTGATCACTCGGGCATCCAGTGTGATTGCACAACATGGAAACCTCTCTCAGCGTGGGACTTGTGGCGAGAGAGGAATCTCCGAGAGAAGGCTGGTTCCTGCTCCTAAACTACTGCCACAAGCTATTCCGGTGCGAGGCAAGCTAATCTAATCCTAATCTAACCATGCCGAGAGACAGAGAGAGAGAGAGAGAAAGGAAAAGAACAAAAGCCTACACTAAAACGGTGATACACCAGAGAAGGAGAATGTTGGACATCTATCAAAGCTGCCATGGGACAAAGAGAGGTGAGCAATGGGAAGGATGGACAGATGCATCACAGGCCCAAGGATAGATTTCACACAGAAAATGTCCCAAAACTCCATGAACACGGCTCCAGGCACTGTAATGAACATTCAAACATGCACAAATACCTGCATGATGAAGAGAGGCAAGAAGAGAACAAGCAAAAGCGAGCAAGGATGGACGGATGCATCACAAAACACGTTTTGTTGCTCAGGAAGTTTGCACTGAGAACATCATTTCAATAGTAAAAGGCAAAAACGCCATTACAGAGAGCAAAGGAGGAGGTTCGAACTCCATTTTCAACCCTAGAGAAGAAAAGAAGGGGGGAGAGCGAGAAAAGATGAACAACTTGTTATCTTTTTTTTTTTTAAAATGAGCCAAATTTGGCTTTATACAATGCATGGGTCGAGCCCAAGAGGCAGAAAACATACAAAAGCATGGGAGCCCATTCTTTCTTGACTGCAGGTGCATTAAAACGGCATGGGGGACCTTACAAACCCATACCCTGTCACTTTGACCGGACTACAGGAGAATGCGACCCATTCTGCATTAAATCTGGTCGTTGGAATGTCATTTCTGGCCATGAACACGCGTCAGAGCTGTTTCTCGATTTTCTCCCTCCAGACTACACCAAAACTCGAGATTAACCCCTAGAATCATGTAGAGAATTTCACAAGCTTTCCGTTGATATAAAGAACGTGCAAATCGAGTTCTGGATCGAAAGATATGATGATCTGAAGATTTAGGGCACGGAACAGACCAAAACGGATTTTGAAATCTTTCCCGCGCTCTGCCACTGGATGACACGTGTCAAGCGACTGATTCACTGAATAATTCTCTCTCCTCCACCTTTCCGCGGGCTTTCCTTTGAAATTTCCTTGTGGGCCCTAGCTGGGACACGTGGCACTATCCCATTGGTTCGGGCTGACCCTTCAAAACTCGCCCTTTGACCTTTGGACTCTTTCCCCTGCGACACGTGTCATGATTTGATTGGTTCTCGGCCCTTTCGGCTCCTTCGCGCCCTTCGCGTCTTTATGTCCCGGATGTCCCAAACTGCTTGGGCCAAAAACTTCCGATCCGCCCGAAATGGGCTTCCTCGTCCCTCATTTGGCCGATGACACGTGGCGTTGTTTGATTGGCTTTCGGCTCCTTCGGCGATCCGCGTCCGCGCGTCCCTTCGTCCCGGATGTCCCAGTACGAACTTTCTCTGTTTCGGGCGAACCGGCCGGTTCGCGTCATCACGGCCCAAATGTCCCAATTGCTTCCGGACTGTTTGTTCTCATTTCGGCCGATCCGGCCGGTTCGCGTGCCAGCGTACGTACTCTCTTGCCCGACTGTATCGTCCCTCTCGGTAGTTAGTCGTTTTCTTCCTCTTTCGGCGGATCGGCTTCTCGCGTCGCCGCGATTTACTTCACTGATTGTCCCAAATGCTTAGCGGGCCGCCTGTTCTCATTTCGGCCGATCCGGCTGATTCGCGTACTTCGCGTACTCCCGGCCCAACTGTTCCGGGCTGCCTTAAGTCTTTTCGGCCGATCCGCGCCTAGATGTCCCAAATGTCCCGACTGCCCCTAGGACTAGGACTTAGTCATTTTTATGATTTTCTGGATCAAGCTTGTTTTACGCAACCTTCTCGCATTTTCTCGAGCTTGCTCTCTTGACTCAGACGGGAGAGTTAGAAAAAATCAGGGGACCCTGGAAACATGAATTTTGCCACTGAATCAATCCATTTGCCTGGGACTTGAGAATTCTGATGCATGTTATCAATTTAAACCACAGGGGGTGAATTTGGATAACAATTTGGCGACTCGGTGGGGCATCACTGCTTAGATGATGAGTTACCGTTTGCACTGAAGCATCCATTGGGCATGGAGTCATGAGTTGTAACTGCCTGATCTGAACTTTGAAAACCTCCCTCTGAGCCACTTGAAACCCACCGGACATGGAGTTGTTCTTCACCAAAATGCCACTGAAATGAACTGTGCCAGAGAAAAACCAGCACAACAAAAACTATGTACAGAACTGAAAATCATACATGCTCAAAATGAAACATGCAGAGTGTGCACAAGCACTTCTTCTGCTGAAAGCAAACCTACCTACTCTATTCTAACTGGAGCAAAGGCAAGCTAAACAAACCCTGCAATTGGTTGTGAGAAATAGCTTCCCTTTCTCAAAAGTGGCAGCCATGCAATTGATTTGGAGCTGATCATGGCTGTTAGGATGAGTGGAAAATCAACAAGAAGCTGGTCTTCCACCCAAATCATCAAGGTATCAGCTGAAGGCAAATTCAATACCTCTTTTAGTTGCTCTGCATTTGGATTGAAGAGGTATGACAGCTGATCCTTGGTACTTTGTAGCTCACCCTCATGCTCAGAAGCAAGCATGACTGGTTGTGACTTCTCCTTTGGCTCCAATGAAGCCAAATACCTGATTAGGCAAGGTCTGATCCGTTGAGTATGCCCGTTGCTGTGATTTTCAACTCCAAGAATGGAGTTCTCTTGTAGACCCTCCTGAATGGATGGTGTGGAAGAAATGGTGAAGTTCCTTTGTCCTTTCTCTTCCTCCAATGAAGAACATGAAAGATTAAAATCTTCCAATCTTGATTCCGAAGAGCTGTTATAAGTTGCAGGCTGCTGCAAATGAATGTTCTCCTTCATGACAACAGACTCTTGTGTTTGGAATGTGGATGATGAAAGAGAGAATGGTGGAAACTCAACCGGCTCTTCTCCATCAAAACAGTCCTCCAAATCGATGAGATAAAGCGCCTCATGACATCTGTCTGCTGCAAATGTTCAACTTCCTCCATGGTGTCTTCTTGATCTGTAACTTGACCACCATGGTTTCCTTCATCCTCCAACATTGAGTTTGAGAGATCAAACTCCTCTTCGACATTGGAGCTAGAGAGAGATGAAGTAGAAAGAAGAACTGAAGGTTCTCCTGTAGCCTGCTTTGTGCTCAAAGCCCTTGGATCCGCAATTTTCTCTTCCACAGCTAGATTGTGCTCCTCTTCTTTTGGATTTGGAGCAACTTCTCCTTCCTCCAATGTTTGAAGACAATCTTGCTCTTGATTGAACTCTTCCTCCAGCATGAAGTTTGTCAAGTCAAACTCTTCAATCTGCTGCTCTAGAGGACAAGTTGGGACTGCAAGATCTTCTTCTTCTGCTGCAACAAAATCAGTCCTAACCACCACCTGTTCTCCAACCCTAGCCTCTTCTGTAGGCTTAACCATCAAGGGGATCTTTGTTATCCCAAATTTAGCAGCCCAACTCCTCAAGTTGTCTGTCATTTCTTTTCTGTCGGGCTCCTCTTCTTGCTGTCCTGCATGGCTGATTTTTGCAATTTCTTCTTCCCCACATGGAATTGGGAATGCAAGAGGAGGGATGGGTTGTAGCTCAACTGATTTTACAATTTTTTGTGGTGGTGGAGGAGGTGAAACCTCTTGTTTCTTTGGAGGAGGGGGTATTTCATTTAGCTCTTGTGGAGGGGGTTTGGATTTGGAAGAGAAGAGGGCGGAAAAACTGAGATGGGATGGAAGACTGAGAGATGGAGACATGGGATCAACATTTGGGACAGCAGATGGAGAGTTTAAAGCTTGACACTGCTGAGATGAAACAGATTGGGAAAGAGGAAAAGAAAAGGCATGAGAAGGTGTGCTTACTCGTTGGCAAGGTTGCTGAATACTCCTCTCATACACCTCTATTTCTTCAATCCACTTTGCAAGCAAAGGCAGCATTGCAATCATGAAGTCAAGCTTCTCCTGAGGGCTGTAATGCCTTGGAAAAGGTCCCACCCATGGACAAGGTGCTCTGCAACCGATTCCAAATGCTTTCATCTGTGCCTGAGCCCTGGACTGCACTATGTTTACCTCCATCTTTTGGATTTTCTCCAACAGACCAGCATCTTGCATCTGATGGTCTTCATTGTATGCATACTCTTGCTCTTGGAAGGCTCCATAGCCAAACTGACTTTGGCACTGCTGCTCATATGGGTATGCATACTGATCTTGAATCTGCTCAAAATGTTGATTTGGAGGATTTGTAAAACATGTTGGAGGTGGAATATACTGCTGTTGTTGATGTGAATTCCATGATGGAAATGAAGTCATGATTGCACAACTTCATAGAATGAAAGAATGATGGAAGAGATGGAAGGAAGAATGGATAGAAAAAGAATGAAAATGAATGGAAAGGAAAGTGCTGACTTCGAGAGATGGGTTGTTGACCGGATGGAGTCGCAGGATGTGTTTGCGAAGTGCCTCCAAAGGCTGAAATCTTCACGGGAACACACCAACACTGCAAAAGATGAAGTGGAAGACCTCTAAGGTCCCCCGGCGTGCCAAAAGCTGTTGATGCAAAATCACGGCACCCTAGATGCGAGATCGGGCTTCTAGGTTGATCACTCGGGCATCCGGTGTGATTGCACAACATGGAAACCTCTCTCAGCGTGGGACTTGTGGCGAGAGAGGAATCTCGAGAGAAGGCTGGTTCTGCTCCTAAACTACACCACAAGCTATTCCGGTGCGAGGCAAGCTAATCTAATCCTAATCTAACCATGCGAGGAGACAGAGAGAGAGAGAGAGAAAGGAAAAGAACAAAAGCCTACACTAAAACGGTGATACACCAGAGAAGGAGAATGTTGGACATCTATCAAAACTGCCATGGGACAAAGAGAGGTGAGCAATGGGAAGGATGGACAGATGCATCACAGGCCCAAGGATAGATTTCACACAGAAAATGTCCCAAAACTCCATGAACACAACTCCAAACCTGCAATGAACATTCAAACATGCACAAATACCCGATGAAGAGGCAAGAAGAGAACAAGCAAAAACGAGCAAGGATGGACAGATGCATCACAAAACACGTTTTGTTGCTCCAGAAGTTTGCACAGAACATCATTTCAATAGTAAAAGGCAAAAAACGCCATTACAGAGCAAGGGAGGAGGTTCGAACTCCATTTTCAACCCTAGAGAAGAAAAGAAGGGAGGGCAGAGCAGAAAAGATGAACAACTTGTTATCTTTTTTTTTTTTAAAATGAGCCAAATCTGGCTTTATACAATGCATGGGTCGAGCCCAGGAGACAGAAAACATACAAAAGCATGGGAGCCCATTCTTTCTTGACTGCAGGTGCATTAAAACGGCATGGGGGACCTTACAAACCCATACCCTGTCACTTTGACCGGACTACAGGAGAATGCGACCCATTCTGCATTAAATCTGGTCGTTGGAATGTCATTTCTGGCCATGAACACGCGTCAGATCCGTTTCTCGATTTTCTCCCTCCAGACTGCACCAAAACTCGAGATTAACCCTAGAATCATGTAGAGAATTTCACAAGCTTTCCGTTGATATAAAGAACGTGCAAATCCGAGTTCTGGATCGAAAGATATGATGATCTGAAGATTTAGGGCACGGAACAGACCAAAACGGATTTTGAAATCTTTCCCGCGCTCTGCCACCTGGATGACACGTGTCAAGCGCTGATTGGCTGAATAATTCTCTCTCCTCCACCTTTCCGTGGGCTTTCCTTTGAAATTTCCTTGTGGGCCCTAGCTGGGACACGTGGCACTATCCCATTGGTTCGGGCTGACCCTTCAAAACTCGCCCTTTGACCTTTGGACTCTTTCCCTGTGACACGTGTCATGATTTGATTGGTTCTCGGCCCTTTCGGCTCCTTCGCGCCCTTCGCGTCTTTATGTCCCGGATGTCCCAAACTGCTTGGGCCAAAAACTTCCGATCCGCCCGAAATGGGCTTCCTCGTCCCTCATTTGGCCGATGACACGTGGCGTTGTTTGATTGGCTTTCGGCTCCTTCGGCGATCCGCGTCCCGCGCGTCCCTTCGTCCCGGATGTCCCAGTATGAACTTTCTCTGTTTCAGGCGAACCGGCCGGTTCGCGTCATCACGGCCCAAATGTCCCAATTGCTTCCGAACTGTTTGTTCTCATTTCGGCCGATCCGGCGGTTCGCGTCGCCAGCGTACTCTTTGGCCCATCTGTCCCTTTCGGTAGTTAGTCATTTTTCTTCCTCTTTCGGCCGGATCGGCTTTCGCGTCTGCGCCGCGTACTCGGCCCGATTGTCCCAAATGCTTAGTGGCCGCTGTTCTCATTTCGGCCTGATCCGGCCGATTCGCGCAGACCGGCGTACTCCGGCCCAACTGTTAGGGCTGCCTTAAGTCTTTTCGGCCGATCCACGCCTAGATGTCCCAAATGTCTCATTGCCCTAGGACTAGGACTTAGTCATTTTTATGATTTTCTGGATCAAGCTTGTTTTACGCAACCTTCTCGCATTTTCTCGAGCTTGCTCTCTTCAACCCGGACGGGGAGAGTTAGAAAAAAACCGAGGGGACCACTGGAAACATGAATTTTGCCACTGAATCAATCCATTTGCACGGGACTTGAGAATTCGATGCATGTTATCAATTTAAACCACGGGGTGAATTTGGATAACACATCTTTAGTGTTATTGGTGTACATTTAAGAGTTTAAAACACCTAAAATACAAAATTGAAGCTTAAAATCATTCAAGACACCCATTTAACTTGTGTTCCTTACCGCCACCATGGCATTCATTCTCATGAATAAATGTGCATTTAATTTGTTGCCCAGAAATTTTTAAATGAGAATTGTTTCTAATGTCAGCAACCAATACCTCCATACGAACAACCATTCCGTCTTTCTCTCTTCAAGCCCTAGTATGAAAGAATCCACAAAGCCATTTGCAAAAACTAGCGGCGGAGGATAGCACATAAACCCGGGAACCTCTTCGAATACCATTTGCTAAAGCCCACCTCATTATCCTCATGTTTAATTGATCACAAATGCAAATATGAAAGGATGATATTTTTAAAAAATAGAAGTGGATGAATTTTACTTTTGCACCTAGTAGAAAACAATTCAGAGAAAAATCCAGAGTTGTATTAGTTATTTTTGACATTAATCTGGTATACCACAATGGAAGTAGAGAAATCAATTACCTAGAATAACAAAGATTCTTATGAGTCAAATAAAAGCACCCCCAAAAAAATTGGGCACAATAAAGTAATATGTGCCAGGTAAAAAACCAAATATAATGTCAATATTCCCTCTACTTATCTCTATCTTCCACAATAACAACCATGTTTTCTCTACTTTCCAACAATTTTGAAGTTTTAAGCATTGTTCCCCTTTCATTGCAGGGTGAGTATGTCCCAGTCAATGCTTTTTAGATAAAAAAGGTCTCTGTATATAATCCTGGCTAAATAAGGCGGGGTCAACTGGTGCCATCACTTCACTCATTCACTGAGCTGCTCCTCTTAATGGATTGCTAGCTTAATTTGAAAGATAGACAGTCATTTGAAGCAGGAAAAGCAGGCTGAATTGTTGAGTACCTTTGGCCTTCGCCTAAAATATATTGCCTTTGCTTCAAATAAATCATCAATTCTATACAGTAGTAGGCATATTAGTCATTATCTAGAGACATACTACTTGTTTGCTAAAATGGACTGGTTTGTGTGGTTATCCCAAACATAATTGGAACCTTCTTTAGTTTATGAATATGTGATTTCATTCACACAGAATGAGGTACAAAAAGACATACATTTTTCAACCATGGTTTCTGGCAGAGCATGGCATCAGAGTAGCGAAGCACATGCAAGAGATTTTAAAGCTGGCCAAGCAGGAAAGGGGAAGAAGCCGTTATATCCACCAGCTATTTGCTTCTCTCAAAAAATCAAATCCTCCAACAAGTTGATTCATTGGAATATTTGAGCTTGCTTTGCCTCATAATTCAATTTATATGATGTAAATTCTATTTTATCAAGCTATAAGATCAACTAGCATGTTAGATAGCATTCCTTATTAACAAGGAGATAAATTGTGAAAAAAGTAATCAAAACTACAATCCCCCAAAAATGCTACAACGGTAGTAACAATAATATTGCATGTTCTCACAGAATATATTTCAGTGTACCAACAGAAATTTAACTGATAACATCGTAAACAAATAAATATTAACAATTGAAGCTGGAAATGCCAAGATCGCAACTACAGTGCTATGACATTTGTAGTTTGTACGCATTTGGCTCCAAAATCAACCACAGGAGTCGGATATTTTGTTTATTCCATCTTAAGTAGTCTACAAAGACCATCATACTAATATAGGCTTCTTGTGCTTCCCTGCTTTGGTTATGAAAAATGTGCTGTTGACTGCTTCCTGAGATTTAAAGAGTCCCACAAGATTGAAATCCACTACTGCAGAGAGGTCACAATAAAGAAATTGTTCGCCATGAGCAACATGGATTACAGATTTGATTTATAGTATGAGAACAGTTATGGGCTTAGGTCTTAGCAAAAACATCAATGGGTGTGCATATATTCTACATTGCTAAGGTACGGGTACGGGGTCAATATGCAGATTTTTGAAAACCCTTGGTTTGGGTATGTCCATGTATGCATAGTTAGCATACTCGTACTCGGCAGACCAAAAAAAAATCGACTCGGCAAAAACTTTGCAATACTCGGCAACTTAAAAAATACGCAACTTTCTTTAAAAACATAAATTTTAAGCAACACATAGCCTACAAAATGTACCAAATGAGTCCATAAAATGTTGGAGAAGTGTTTTCTATTAGATTTGAATACAAATACAATACAAAATTGCATCATCATGCTAATACAACAGCCGGCTGATAAGTAATATGAATTTATGATGATTGACATTGAAAACTATCATCATAAATTTCATATCTATGCAAGTTACAATTTACATTTTCCTCTTCCCCGTTCTAGAGAAATATTGGGGAGAGGGTCTAGTGCCTCTACTAGGCCCCACACTCGATTGCATCTCCTCGCTCCTCCTAGAAGGTTGCGACTCTGGCTCCAACCTGGAAGTAGATGGTGGTGGCTCCTCTGCTGCATGTTGGAGATCACCTCCAAAGATGTCATCAATCGAATATATCCTCTAGCTGTTAGTGCTTCTCCCTCCATAGCTTTTCTCTCAAAAGAAGCAATCTCATCCTCTGTGAAGCAGAGGATTTCTCTCTTGGCCCGATCCACTCATTTGTATGGATCTATCTCATCCAAATCAATAAGATCCTCTGATGTGGCCTCCACTTTTTGTGCGAAGCCGAAGATTGTATTGCTCAAAAACCAAGTCGTTGAGCTGTTTTTGACTCAACTTGTTGCGCTTCTTCGTGTGAATGGCCTCAAACAAACTCTAGTTGTGTTCACATCCAGAAGCGCTACAAGGTTGAGATAGAATTATGAGGGCTAGCTTTTGAAGATGAGGGGTATTCCCTCCCCAATCCTCCCACCAAGAACCTACAAACAAGATAATCAAAAGTTTATAAGTAATTAATAAAATCAAATCGTAATTAATAAGTAACTTGGTAAACATTCTAATTTTTATTACTTGGTGTCTGTGTGGTTCTCCCTCGAATAGCTAACACCGAAGAAAAGAGCCTCCCCGTAGCACATTTGTAATTTTGCAGCTCTAAAATGACGAGGTCCCTCGTCTCAACATCTGGTATCATCCTCTCAATACATGTTGAAAGGCCCTCCATAACCTCTTTGTTCACATCTGTGAAGCCATCGGAGAAGAAATACTTGGGGTTGAGGTAGTACCCCGCTGCATGAATAGGTTGGTGGAGTTGATTGTTCCACCTCCAATCAATAATCTCCCAAAAGGGACCATATCTGACGATATCCCCCCGTAATAGTTTTGGAAGGACTTTTTTGCCCGATCTATGGCCTCATAAATATACCCCATGGGGTTTTGCTCCCCATCAACCAAACACAAAACCCTCACCAATGGCTCTAACACCTATACACAAATTAAAATGTAAGGTTACAAACTTACAAATAAAGTAAAAAAGTAAAAACAATATATTTATAATTTAACAAATTAAAATAAAGGAATGAAATATAAATCAAAGTTTGAAATTACCTTGATGATCTCTATAGCTCTCTTTGCAAAGATATCATCAAAAACTATCTTTGCAACCCTCTCTCCATCCGCTTTCTTTGAATATTGTGAGTCTAGCCATGTTTGACTCACATACATTTATTCAAAGATTTCAACAAACTAGAAATGCTTTGCGGACGTTAAGAAGTTAGTTGCAAACCTTGTGACACCAGCTCGAACAAGCTCTTTCCCCTTTGTGTGTTCTCTCATCAAGCTCAGAATCAAGGGTGATTGTATATGTACTTTGTTATGTTTCTTGCATCTTCTACAACAAGGAGTCCAAAATAGTGATGGATGTCTCTCCTGCATTAGTCGCCCAACCGCCACATGTTTTTGCATTATGCGTGACAACTTGCACAACATTACGCACACCCAACCTCTAATACAACCGCCTCGTAACATAACACTCAATTTTTTCTGCATTTTTTACTATGTTAGAGGCATCAATAGACTTCAAAAACACCATCTCACCATTTGAAGCCGCTAAAAAATTAATCAAGGTGCGGTTCCTTCCATCCGTCCACCCATCTGAAAGAATGGTGCATCAATGTGTTACATTGTTTCTTTTTCTCTTCTAGAATTGTAGTGGCATCTGCAACTGCACCCTATAGCAATTTCCCACTCAAATCTTTTGGAGAGGGTGCCTTGTACCCTTTCCTTGCAACTGTCAACGCTGTCACCAAGTACTCCCAATATGGGCTCTTTGCCACATTGAATGGAAGGTTGTTGTAGTACCAGAAATTTGCACATGTTTTATCCGCTTCCTCATGCATATCCTTGTTTGTTCCTGTACCTTGCAATGAAGGTTGTGCTCCAGGTGTGTTCCTTGCCACAAAAAAGCTCTGTATGCCTTTGCTCGAACTCGATGAAGATGTGCCTCTTCGGCTCTTCCGGTTCATATGCGTGGACCATGAGTAGAGCCCACAATTGTTGCCGCATCAT